>CM030360.1:258286864-258709364 GCA_017893485.1 Hemerocallis citrina | reverse complement strand
TGATGAAATTTAACTGTTGAAGAGATATTTGTTATTTTCAATATAACATGTGCAATAAGAAGAAAAAAAACATAAAAATTCTGAAAATTTACAAACCTGAAATCTTAAAATCTAAATTTCTATGTAAAAACAGAAAGAATGGGAGAGAGAAGGATAGGGGGAGAGAGAGATAAAAATGAAAAAATGAAAAGATAAAGAGAGAGGTGGTAATAAAGTAATGAGTTTTTTAGTTTTGGGGGGGGGGGGGGGGGGGGGAATTTTGATTTTGAGGTATGAAATTTTTAGGGAGAAAATGTGTTTTGTGAAGTTAGATCTGGGCCTTTGATTTTGGAGGGATTGAAGGTGAGCCACTTGATAGCTTTCTTTGTGTGTTATTATATATATATATATATATATATATATATATATATAAGAAATGCTCCATTGAAAACGTACTGTAGCGTAGAAAACGAGAAAACAACCCTAGGCCGTTGTTGGAAATAACGGCCTAGGTTATAATGCATTATAACCTACGACCTAGGTGGTTTTCACGTGTTTTCACAACAGTTGCATTTTCAATGAAGCATTTCCCTATATATATATATATATATATATATATATATAAGGAGGGAGTTTGGGGGGCTTGGGGGCATTCGCCTTACACTTAGGGGGTATTTGGTACGTGTTTGGTATTGGTTTGTGACATGCATAGTTTTGGCAGGAATGATGGATTTCCAAGGGAATCAAAATTCTTTATTGGAAATGATTTCCATTTCCCTCAAAAATCATGGGATTTGTTGACTCTTAGTTTGTTGTGCACAAAACGTGCTTACAAATACTAATAAATTTAAATTGAGATATTCAGATTTTCAGGAGCAAATAAAATCATTAAGAGATTTAAAAGAGATTCAAGAGTAGGCAAAGAAGGAAAGCAATAAAGAAGGATTACAAAATTAAGCAAAAGAAAAAGTTATTCAAAAAGTGCACATGTTGATTACTGTCCAAGAAAGCTAGCATGATCAGTTTTGTTATTCCATATATGTGAAATTTTATATGTATTTGATTGATTATTAGTTGATTAGTATATGGTAAGAATATAAAGTGGTTTCGTCAAGAACAGCACGATTGCGGTCTGCCGTACTATAGTGTCAGTCGACCGCACCATAGTCCACCGCACGTTATAGTCAACATAGTGAAGCAACGACCATTCAACTTTCGACTTTTCGTTTAAAAAATGAACAATTGACTGTCTCTTAATTGTGGTTGATCGTACCTCGCGCTAAACATTTTTTTTGAGAATGTATCGTTTCTATTTTTTTATAGATACACTCTCTAATCTATATATTTGGACGAACTCACTGTGTATTCTTTACCTATTGTTCTGAGAAAAATCTTCTGCATTAATCAATTCAACAATTAATCAGAGTGTGTGTGATACTTATTTGTTTTTTTCAGTCAGGATTATTAAAGATTTTGAGTTTTTTTTTCTTCCACTTCTGTGAAATTGACGGGGCTTGTGTTAGAAGTCATGTGGGTGTAATAGGTCTCTCGGCCTGAATCCAAGAATCACTGTACAGGGGTTTGAGTATAGTGGAACGCTTGTGGCGGAGAATTGCTATAAGTAGGTGGTGTGTACGTAGACCTGGGGTCGAACCACGTTATATCGCTGCGTCACTTGTGTTTGCTGTGTTTGTTTCTCTATCTCTTCTCTTTTAATTTGCAACTTAATTTTTAATTTTTAAAATTCCGCACAATCACCCTGTTTATCCCCTCCCTCCTCCCCCCCCAATGGGTGAATTACAGTGGTATCAGAGTGAAATGCTTACTAAGAACTTAAAAGCTTAAGCAAAAGGTCTAATAACCGAAATTCCTCATCCCGATAACTTGTACTCATCGGTGTCATTTATCTCCAATGGGATGAGTCTAACATGCTCACCATATTTTAATGAAAAATGATATGATGTTTGGAAAGTTCGTACGTCTCATTTCTTACAGATGCTTAGAGAAGAAGTATGGAATGTGTGCATAAACAAAACAGATATTCCGGTCAGCGATGGAAAGACAGCTTTCTCAAAAGTAGAGCTAGCACTAAAAACAGCAAACTCCAAAGCTATGACGGCTCTTTATGCAGGATTGAACAATGAAGAATTACTGCGATGGGGGTGAAATTGCAAGACGACATACGAGATTTGGAACAACGTGCTGAAACAGCATGAGGGAAACGCTTGTGAGGTAAAAGCTAAAGTAAACTTATGTTCTTATAAGTTCGATATTTTTTGTATGTTGCCAGGAGAGAACGTGGACCAAATGCTTGCCCGCCTCGATATTAATGCATATGAGCTTAAGAGCTTAGGTAAGGGGTTGGATGATGACCAAAAGGTCGGAAAACTCATAAGATGTCTCACGCCAGAATGGGATGTAAAAACTGCTGCAATGAGGGAGACCCTTGAGGAAAAAAGATTCGATTACTATACCTTCCAAGGAAAACTGAAGACTTACGAAATGGAGATGACCGAAATCAAAAGATACTGGCAAAACATCGGGATTGAACCAAAAATTGAACAGAGGATCATCGCCTTGAAAGCAGAAAAGTCTCAATCGTCAAAAGTAGAGTCAGATCATAAGGAGTCAGACGAAGACATCGCCTTGCTGACTAAGCAATTTCGTAATTATCTTAAACATAAAAAATATGGTAGGTATCAAGGAGAAAGAGAAAAGGATAAAGATGACATATGCTACAAATGCAAGAATTCTGGACATATTCGGGCAAATTGTCCCGTCTTACAGGACAGGAATATGGACTACTACTTCAATCCGGGATTGAAAAAGAAGGTGTTGAAGGCAACATGACTAGACTCAGATTCAAGTGAGGAGTAAGATCACAACAATGTTGGCTTCATGGCTCTTGGGAATGGTGATGTGCAATCACCATCTCAAGAAGAGGTAATCGAAAAACTTACTTACGATGATTTAGTAGACATGTGTAATGGATTAAAAGATTATGCTAAGAAACTAAGTTGTAAATTAAAACAATATAAACAAATTTCAAATGAATTACACGACTCTTGCATCACTAAAAATCAAAAACTGAAAAATAAAATTTCTTTGATTATGGAAAAATTCAAGTCGTTTAGGAAAGGCCATGATGTGTTGATAGAGGAAAATGAGCATTTAAAACAATAAATTAAAGAATCCTTAACAACACATGATGAAAACCTAAAAGAAATTCATGAGAAATCTGTTTATATTGCTATACTCGCTGATGATTTAAAAAAATGCAAAAGAAAATTTGATGAGGTAGTGAAAGGCTGTAATGAAGCTCTTGAACACAATAGAATATTTGATGCTACCCTAGACACTCTTTGTTCAAACACGAAAGACGATAAGATGACTAGGAAAAGACTCTAAAAGAGTAATTGAGCTCGAAAAAATTGTTGAGAAATATGAAGGCTCAGTCACCTTATTACAAAGAATTCAAGATCTTTTCATGATAATCGAGGGATTGGTTACGAAGAGCCAATACACCATCAAAAATTTAAATCATCATGTCATATACACATGCATAGTCACCAACATAATCACAAATCAACTCAAAACTATGCAGGTGTGCATGACCCAAGGCATAATCGTATCACATGTCACTGCTGCTGGAGACTAGGACATATTTCTTATAATTGCTCATAAAAAAGGAATGCTAATTTTGTTTGGCTAAGAAAAAATGTAAATGCAAGTTCAAAACAAATTGGCTAAATATAAAAATAGTACACAAAGTTTTGGGCCAGTTTTAAAAAAGTATACTAAGGTTTTTTTTTGTTTAAAAAAAGGACACAAAGTTCTAAAAAACTCCATTGGGTTAGGGTTGGTTTGGGGGGGGGGGGGGGGGTTATTTAAACATCTGATCAGTTAAGTGATGTTTTTTTAAATACAAATAAAAGATGAATGTGGTTTTTTTAAACACAAATGAAAGATGAAAGTGGTTTTTTTTAAATCCTACCCTAACCAAACCCTAACCCTAACCCTAACTAACCCAGTGAAGTTTTTTGAAACTTTGTGTCCTTTTTTTAAACAAAAAAAGTCTTAGTGTACTTTTTTTAAACTGGTCCAAAATTTTGTGTGCATTTTTTATATTTAGCCAAACAAATTTGGGCACCCAAAATTATACCTACTGTGGTAGGGTAAAAATGGCCTGGGGGTCCAACCAGGGCCCAATACAACTCTCACTCAAGAAAGGTAAAAATAGCAATCTAGTTCGGCTTCGAACTACTGCAGGGTCGGCGCCGAACCTCAAGTTCACCCCCGCAGAACTGACCTCGTATCCGACGAGCTTCAGTGGTCCTCGGCCTCCGATCCGAGACAGCCCCACGGGCCGTCCCCCCTTTCTGGCGAAGCATGGGGATGACCTGACACAGCCTGGGCCCTCCGATTCTCCCAGAAGCACAGGAGACCTACGATCAGCCATGACAGCTCCAAATACCACCAAGGGTTCTGCCACGTCAGCCCTATATTGCTCCTGGTATTGCCACGTCTGCCCTAAACCCCCTGGGCCTTCTGCCACGTCAGGCCCATGGGCTTTCGGGTCCAGACCCGGCCCCCAAGCAGAACCAAACCCGGTTGGGATTCTCTATAAATACTAGACGCTCACCCACCTTTGGAGGTGATCAATCTTTTACCACTTAAATTCACCTAGTTATTGCTACTCTCTCACAGAGACTGACTAGATCGTCGGAGGGTCCGCCACCGGGACAAACCTCGGTGTTTCAGGACCGTCTGCAGGTACACAAGACCTCGGATCCGAACCCTCTGATCCGAGCCCAGATCTCCGCCTCATTCTAAGGTCGCCGCAGGTTCCGCCCGGTCAGCCGAGGGTCGTCAGACGAGCAGCTTTCTCCTTCAAATACAAATTGAGTCCGAACTCACACCTGGTGCATCCACACGTCTCCCAGAAATAAATCGCATCAGGTTGGCGCCGTCTGTGGGAACACTGCTTCAGAAGCCAACCCGAGCCTGACCATCGAGCGACCTCGACAGCCGAACTCTCATGGCCTCCAAGGGCAAGGGGGCCGCGTCCTCCGTCAACCGACGGGACACACCCCCACCAAACACCAATGTCGGGCCACGCGCATCAAGGCACGGAGATTCCCATCAGGGATCCCGGCGAAGCGCCACCCGTACAGTCCAGCCCGACCTACGGGGAGTAATCGTCAACCGACAGATTAGCCGCAGCAGGGAAGGGCCGCTTCCAACCCGGTCCCGAACCATCCGAGACCGCCGCCCGAGGGACGGAGGTCGGCACTCAGCCGCATCGGAAGGCAGCCTCCAGACCGACCACACCGGGTCGAGGGAGCCCCCGTCACTCACAAGGAGTTCCAAGACTTCCGGAGAGAAATTCTCGGGGCCCTCCGACGGACCCCCAGGGAGGAAACCCTCCGCTCCCAAACGGGGTCGGATGTCGAGACCAGCGCGTCGCGCCCTTCAACAAACCAGCCAGAAGACGATGACATACTCCTAAGGCGCCTCCAAGAAATGGAAGATCGCCTGGATCATATAGGAGACGGCGACCGACGGGCGGCTCAGGGGTACAGACCTGTCCGACCTCCCTTCTCCGCCCCCATCCTCCAAGCGAAAATACCCAGGAATTTTCGTCCACCTCAGTTCGAGACCTACGACGGCGAGGGAGATCCTGCTGATCACATGGAAGGTTTCAAAACCCTCATGATGATTCACAGCGCCTCGGATCCCCTGCTATGCCGCGCCTTCCCCGCCACGCTTCGGGGTCCGGCTCGTGAATGGTATTCGAAACTCACCCCCGGCTCCATTTACTCCTTCGACCAACTAGAGGGTAATTTTCTCGCCCACTTCGTCACCAGCCGGAAGGCGGAAAGGACTAGCGCTTCTTTACTTGGGCTCAAGCAGATAGAGGGAGAATCCCTCAGAGTGTTCATCTGGAGATTTACCACGGAGGCGAGGTCGGTCTCCTCTCTTGATCCAGGCGTCGCCTCTGCGGCCTTTCGGCACAACGTTCGTCATGGACAGCTGAAAGCTTCTCTGGCGAAGAGACCCCCCATCGACTTTCCCGATCTCCTCAACAGGGTCGAGAAATACATTAGGGCAGAAGAGGCCCTTAACCCCGAAGATACCAGGGAGGCCATCGGGAAGGGAAAGCGGAAGGTCGAAGAGGTCGAACCATCAAAGAAAGCTCCGAGGGACGCGGGGGCCATGAAGAAGGAGGTCCCGCCGGTCCCCCGCTTCGAGAAGTACACTCCCTTGACGCATAACGTATCCGCCATCCTCTTAGAAATCGAAGACAAAGGCATTGTCCGACTACCCCCCCGATCTAATAACAACAAGAATCGAGATCAACGCTTCTACTGCCGCTTCCACAGAGATCACGGGCACGAGACCGACCAGTGTCGGGCCCTGAAAGACGAAATTGAGGAACTCATCTCCAGGGGGTACCTCCGAGAATTCACCCGAGAAGTCCCGCGGGATCGACGAGATACTAGGAACCGGAGGTCCTCGCCTCCGAACCCTACCCCGAACTGCATCCAGGGTCGGGATCCCGAATCCGAGGGAGCCACAGATACGCCCTTCATCTTGCACTGTGTCCACGGAGGGCCGATGGGAGGAGATTCAAACACTTCCCGAAAAGCCTTCATCCGGGAGGTGAATGCTGTCCACGACAATCCCTCGCCCAAGCTACAACCGATGCCGGTCTCCTTCTCAGGAGAGGACCTCAAAGGCGTTCGCCTACCCCACTGCGATGCCCTCGTCATTAATCTCCACATGGCTAATTGTGAAGTTCGCCGAATCCTCGTCGACAACGGCAGCTCGGTTAATATTCTTTTCCTCGAAGCCTTCGAGAATCTCAAGATACCTAAAGGCATGCTCAAGCCGGACGGATACACTTTGCATGGGTTCTCCGGCGTCCCTGTCGTGATAGAAGGGATTGTCACCCTCGACGTTACCGCAGGATCGGCTCCTGTCAAGAGGACCGAGTCCATGGACTTCATGGTGGTCAACGTCAAGGCGGCTTACAACGCCATACTCGGCCGACCCGGACTATGCTCCCTCCAAGCGGTGCCTTCGGCTTACCATCTGAAATTCAAATTTCTCACCCTGCAAGGAGTCGGCACTGTCCGAGGTAGCCAAGAAGCAGCGCGATCGTGCTACATGACCACCGTCGGGGGAGGTGTGTTCTCCCTCGACGCCGTCGAGTTCAAACCTGAGAGGGACGGCCCTGCTTCCAAACCTGTCACCGAGCGGGAGGAGACCCCAGTCGAAGCCAAGTACCTAATGACACTCCTCGAAGGACAAACATAGGCTCTAGCCTGGCTAAATGTAAACCCGTTTTTGTGTAAACACTCATGTGTACAGGACCGTCTTAGCGGCCCTCCTTATCTTATGCAAAAGAGACCTCTTTTTGTTAAAATCCTAACGCCAGATAATGAGATCGGCGCCTGAGTCCTCACTCCGGTATCGTCCCCAACGCCTCGGTAGGCTCCAACCGAATCCAAGTTGGGGACTCTCCCTAAGGCCCCACTTCGATCCCTCGCGGATCGGTGGACTCTCCCTAAAACCACCATCGTTCACTACACTACTAGCCGAAGCAAAGAAGGAACAAGATTCTTTATTCGTACCCTTTTATTTCGTCCTAAGAAAGCAAACAAAGACAGTTACAGAACCATTCCACTCATCTCAAACTGGAAGAAGGCGCCATCTTAGAGCCCCTCGGGTCCGCTGAAGGGCGGGATTACTCCGAACGAGCGACTAAAATCCCTCTCCTCGTTATGATGGCCCTTGAACTCAGCCACGGTCGACTCCCCAGCCACGGAGCTCTGGGCGTCATCTGGTCGTGTACGCTGCAACAGCAGCAGCGCAGAGGGAACCCCCTCCGCTTGCCGACCCACCGAGGAAGATGCCGAGGCACCCAGCATAATATTGTGACGGTGTATCTCCATTTCTTTCTCCGCAAAGACATCGCGAAGTAACCTCTCAGAAGTAGGCCTCGGCACCGAGGCACCCAACACTGCCTGTCCAAGGCTCGCACCGTCGAGACCCCGATCCAACATCGCCCTTCTCAGCCGGCTCGCCTCCTCGCTTAAGGCTTCAGACTTATTCCGCTAAAAGTTCAAAGCCGCGTCAGTGTCACGAGCCCCCCTTCGGTGGCAGACCAACGCGGCCTCCAGGGCCTCAACCTTGCTCCGGAGCCACGCCACGACGGAACGACGGGGGTCCACCTCGGAAAGGGGAGCCACAACCTATAGGAGGACCAGCCAACCCAATGCACACACGCAAGAAGGTTCAGAAAAATCCGAGTTCAAAACACTTGGCCGGTCAAAAAACTTTTTTCCTATAAATTTAAGTACTCCTTACAAAAAAGGCGGTGGCCAGTCCGCGGGAGGCAAATACAGTCAAGAGAGGGAGAAAAGAGACAGAATTATACATCTTATTGTCCCACCTCAACGTCGACAGACGGATTCACGGATGGGTCGGCAGACGGGTCGAGAGCGGGCCCTTCTTCGCCAGGAGTCTTCGACGTCCCCTCGATCTCCATGTCGTACTCAAAATTGGACAGATCGATGGTCGAGTAGAAGTGCCTCACATGGCTGAGGGCCTTCGCATAACATGTGTCCTGGGCCTTGATCACCATCATCTGGCCCGTAGTCGTCACCTCTTCCTTCTCCTTAGCGAACTTTTTCTTCAAGGAGGCCACCTTCTTCCCCCACTCCGCATCCTTGGCCTCAAGCTCGAGCTTCATCTGCTGCTCCCTCTTGTGCGAACCCTCGAGCTCGATCCGCATTTCCTTCATCTCCCGCTCGCTCTTTTCCGCCCGAGCTCGCTCTTGTGCCAGGGACGCCTCGTAGAGGTTCTTCAGGTTAGCCCCCTGCATGCAAGCCTGCGACCAACGAGCGCAGATAAGGAAAAGACTTCCGCAGAAAAATTAACAAGGAGAATAGGGTCGACGGGCTTACCAGCACGGTGGCCTGCGCCAGGCGCGTGAACGCCACCTCCACGGGCTCGCCCTCCATCGCCTTACGGTCGCGAGGGGTCGCCAACTTCTCCACCACCTCGACGGCCTGGGCCTCCTCGGTCATACGGTCCCCCATCCGGACCGACCAGTCAGGAGGCCACCGCTGCCGCAGCAACTCCACCACCGGGTCCCCTTCCTCAACCTCGACCAAGGGACCTTTCCCCTTGTCAATAACGGAGGCCCTCGCTAGGCTCTGGCCCTTCGAAGCAGCCGCCCCCTTGCTCGTCTCCGAGCGAATCCTCTTGGTCCCCGGCTCGGGCTGGACCTTCGAGATGACTAGGGACGACCCCCTCGGCCTCTTCGCCGCCTCCCCCTTCTTCTCGGCCTTCTCCTTCCTCATGGCGAGCCTCTTTGCCTTGATCGACGCTTCGTCCATATCTGCAGAAAAAACCATTAAGAGCAATGAGCAAGAAAGTACGAAAGGACCGAAAGATAAGAAACAACTACATACACATAACGGCCGGGCTCAGTCCAACGCTCGCCAAGTTGGCCTCTGTCACCTCCGTCCAATCAATACTGGGTGACGAACGGAGGCGCTCGACAAACCCCCACTCCTCGGCCGACAGATCCCTCGGCCTCGGCGTTTGATAGCTCGGCTTGGAGTGATTCCATCGAGTGGGAATGTCCCAGGGCTCTTCACTCCGGATCACCAGATATTTTTTCTTCCATTCCTTGATGGAGTCCGGGTGACTGTGAACGACCTTCCCCTTACTCCGGGGAGAGATGTAGTAAACACCCTCGGCCGCCGAGCTGATCATCAACATCGCACGGAACACATTCAGCTTCAGGGGTACCTTCTGTTCCTCGCACATCAGCACAAAGCAGATAATCTGCTTCCAAGAGTTCGGCCCGTACTGCATGGGGGCCAAGGAGGCCCAGTTCAGCACATCCCGAACAAACGGGTGAACTGGCAACCTCAGCCCGGAGATGAAAGCGTCCACTGGGAAGACGCAAAACCAAGCAGAAAGGGGATCGGTGGGGCGCAGAGTAGAGCTCGGCAGCAACAATTCGTAGCCAGGCCCTATGTGATACGCCAGCTGCAGAACCTCCAAGTCCCCGCCCTCCAAGACAGACGGGATCGCGTCCATCATCACCCTCCTCCGACTCGGCGAAGAGGGCTGCACACCGAAGAGCTCCTTGTCAGAAAGATCGTCGGGATACTGACGGAAAGGCTTCGGCTGTACGGGCGAACCTGTCATCAAATTGCGGAAAACAGGCGCCTGGCTCGAACCACCAGTCCTCGACCCCGCCTTCCTCGGGGCCCTCTTCCTCTTCTTGGCTCGCTCCGACGAGGGAGTAGGTAAGGGCCCCAGGCCTGTCGGCGTGAAACTCGAGCCAGCACCCTGAACGGTGGATCTCCTCATCATGTCGCCCTCGCCCTCCTCCTCCTCGGAAGACAACTCCAGTACCTAGATATCGTCCGAACCATCACTGGTTTCCTCCGACTCGCTACTCTCCACCACGAAGGGACGTCGGGAGCGTGACGGCCTCATCTTGTGTACCACCTCCCCCTCACCTACTGGTTCCTCCCACGAAACTGAATCGGAAGGCTCCGCAGCGTGCACCGACTCCTCCTCAAGCACGGGCTCCTCCCACGACGTCGATGTGGAGGCTCGCTTCACTTCCCCCCTGGACGTCGACGCTGACGAGCCAGACTGAGCCCTATCCATCTGTGCCTAAACTAAAAGAACTTACCAACTAACCGGGGGCCGCTTCGGAAGGACGAGCCTAGTACAGCTAACTGCAAGAACGAGCGCTGAATGGTTGGAAGATTTTTCAAGAAAGAAAGCAGCAAGAAAGAAGTGGGCGAGAGAAGGAGAGGGGGGAATACTTTTAAAGGATAAGAACGACTCCTCGACTTCCGCAATTACTATTCACCGATTGACGTACAACTGCCGCCTGGAAAATCGCGCCACATCCTCGAAACGTGCGCTGCTGACGTCATCGGGTGCTAGGCTGGCGGCCAAACTCAGGGGTCGGTTCGGATGGAGTATACGATGGAGAAAACGTTTTTCTTAAGGTTTAAGGCGCCGTCCTTCGACAGACGCCCCGGGCTCCAGCGCTCGATCGGTTCCCCTCTCATCCCCGAGCAGCTCGGGGCTTACAGCCTCGGGTTAGCGCCGAAATCCCCAACTGTTCGAGGGTGGGACAGAAACCACCATCGCCTGGAGCCCTATCGGAAGACAGAGTGGCCAACCCCTGATCGGAGGCGATCCCTCTATCTGAGGCTCTTCAGCCCCAAGACCGGAATGCGGTTGGTGCCCCTCCCGTCTGGTTCTCTCTCGGGCCAAACAACCGTGTCAGGGTTGTCTGACCCGAAAAAGGATCCAGACGGCAAAGCCACCACCAATCCGAGACTCCTTTTCTACCGGTACGGATTTTGGCCGTTACCCCTCTCGCCCTGATCCCCCCTGGATCTGGCTGCCGTATCAAGAGCCATCAGATCCAAGAGAAGATCGGGGCGGCAGAGTAACCACCTCTCCGACACCGTCAGGGTTGAAAATTTTTGCAAGAGACAGACGTCCGCCTAAGCAGACACCTCCGATGGCCAATAGACCACCCCTGCTGTGATCAAACCCACTGTGGGGGAGAGGTATTTATAGCCTCCCCCATAGACCAACCATTATGACACGGGGAAAGCCAATCGACGGAAGCCCATGCGCTATCTGCATTTATTAGGCGGTGCCATTAATGCCCCTAGGAAATTGGACCATCACACAGATTCCGGAGAGCCTTCAATGCTCCGCAGAAACGGCGGGCTACCCCCGCTCAAACGCTCTAAGGCATGACAGTTCGACATCACCCTTGCCGACCCATAATTCCTCGCCAGCTCGAGGTCAGGTCTAGCACCAGGGTAGTCTTCTCAGGAAGGCTCCACAGCTCGCCATCGCCCTTGCCGACCCGTAATCCCTCGCCAAGCCCGAGGTCAGGTCTGGCACCAGAGAGGTCTTCTCAGGAAGGCCAACGGCTCGCCATCACCCTTGTTGACCCGTAATCCCTCGCCAGCTCGAGGTCAGGTCTAGCACCAGGGTAGTCTTCTCAGGAAGGCTCCACGGCTCGCCATCACCCTTGCCGACCCGTAATCCCTCGCCAAGCTCGAGGTCAGGTCTGGCACCAGGGTGGTCTTCTCAGGAAGGCCAACGGCTCGCCATCACCCTTGTTGGCCCGTAATCCCTCGCCAGCTCGAGGTCAGGTCTAGCACCAGGATAGTCTTCTCAGGAAGGCTTCACGGCTCGCCATCGCCCTTGCCGACCCGTAATCCCTCGCCAAGCTCGAGGTCAGGTCTGGCACTAGGGTGGTCTTCTCAGGAAGGCCAACGGCTCGCCATCACCCTTGTTGGCCCGTAATCCCTCGCCAGCTCGAGGTCAGGTCTAGCACCAGGGTAGTCTTCTCAGGAAGGCTTCACGGCTCGCCATCGCCCTTGCCGACCCATAATTCCTCGCCAAGCTCGAGGTCAAGTCTGGCACCAGGGTGGTCTTCTCAGGAAGGCCAACGGCTCGCCATCACCCTTACCGACCCATAATTCCTCCTCATCTCGAGGTTCGGTCTGGCACCAGGGTACTCTTCTCAGGAAGAAACAACGGCTCGCATCACCCTTGTCGACACATAATCCCTCGTCATCTCGAGGTTGGGTCGAGCACCAGGGTACTCTCCTCCGGAAGATTCAACGATTCGCCATCCCATTTCCACGACCATGAACACTCCTCCCCGGCTAGCTCCCGCACCCCCGCAGGAGTGGGGGGCTTGTGTGGTAGGGTAAAAATAGCCTGGGGGCCCAACCAGGGCCCAATACAACTCTCACTCAAGAAAGGTAAAAATAGCAATCTAGTTCGGCTTCGAACCACTGCAGGGTCGGCGCCGAACTTCAAGTTCACCCCCGCAGAACTGACCTCCTCGTATCCGACGAGCTTCAGTGGTCCTCGGCCTCCGATCCGAGACAGCCCCACGGGCCGTCCCCCCTTTCTGGCGAAGCATGGGGATGACCTGATACAGCCTGGGTCCTCCGATTCTCCCAGAAGCACAGGAGACCTACGATCAGCCATGACAGCTCCAAATACCACCAAGGGTTCTGCCACGTCAGCCTTATACCGCTCCTGGTATTGCCACGTCTGCCCTAAACCCCCTGGGCCTTCTGCCACGTCAGGCCCATGGGCTTTCGGGTCCAGACCCGGTCCCCAAGCGGAACCAAACCCAGTTGGGATTCTCTATAAATACTAGACCCTCACCCACCTTTGGAGGTGATCAATCTTTTACCACTTAAATTCACCTAGTTATTGATACTCTCTCACAGAGACTGACTAGATCGTCGGAGGGTCCGCCACCGGGACAAATCCCGGTGTTTCAGGACCGTCTGCAGGTACACAAGACCTCGGATCCGAACCCTCTGATCCGAGCCCAGATCTCCGCCTCATTCTAAGGTCGCCGCAGGTTCCGCCCGGTCAGCCGAGGGTCGTCAGACGAGCAGCTTTCTCCTTCAAATACAAATTGAGTCCGAACTCACACCTGGTGCATCCACACGTCTTCCAGAAATAAACCGCATCACCTACTAATCTTGGTGTAGGTACCTCAGCGTGTCAAGACTAAAGATTTATGGTACCTTGCTAGTAGATGCCCAAACCATATGACAGGTGACAATAGATACTTTGCATCACTATCAAGGAAAAGATGGAAGGATATCTTCTTTGGAGATAATAGCACTGGTCAAACCATCGGTAAAGGTAAAATAAACTTTGGTTTTTCATGCTCCATTGAGAATGTTCTATTGGTAAGAGGTTTGAAACATAGCGTCAGCCAATTATGTGACAAAAGTTATACTGTTACTTTTGATAAAAATACATGCAGTGTACTAGATAGAAATAAATCTTGTTTACTTCTCGCTAAAAGATACAACAATGTATACGTTATAAACATTAATGAATTAGCACAATAAAATATGAGGTGCTTTGTTGCTATAAATGAGGATGGTTGGTTATGGCATCGGCGACTTGGACACACAGCCATGGATAATCACAACAAACTTTTAACCAATGAGCTTGTGAGGGGAATCCCTAAAATCAAATTTGAGAAAGATAAACCTTGTGAGTAGTGCCAGTTCGGTAAGCAAACTAAAAGTTTCTCACAAACCCAAAAAAATGGTATCAACTTCTAAACCCCTTGAACTCTTGCACATGGATCTACTTGGACCATCACGAACACATAGGAATGGAGGTACACGATATGCTTTTGTAATTGTTGATGATTATAGTAGATTTACTTGGGTTGTCTTCTCGTCACAAAAAGATGACGCATTGTATGTTTTTAAAAAAATTTGTCGTAGAGTGAAAAATAAGAAAAGCCTCACCATTCTTACTATTCGTAGTGATCATCGTAGAAAATTTTAAAACGAACTCTTCACATCATTTTGTGACAAAAAGGAATAAAACATGAGTTCGCTTGTCCTCGCACTCCCCAACAAAATGGGGTTGTGGAAAGAAAAAATCGATCTCTTCAAGAAATGGCCTGAACCATGCTTAGTAAAAAAGATTTACCTAAGTTATTTTGGGCAGAGGTTGTCAATACAACATGTTATACAATTAACCAGATAATCATTAGGAAATATCTTTTGAAAACGCATTTTGAACTATATTATGGCAAAATTCCTAACTTAAGTTACTTTCGCGTCTTTGGGTGTAAAGTGTTTATTTCAAATACTCTTGATAGCTTGGAAAAATTTGATCGTAAAAGTGATGAATGCGTATTCTTAGGATATTTCTTAAGTATCAAGGCATATCATGTATTTAATAAAAGAAGATGCATCATTCAGAAATCCATTAATGCTAATATTTGATGAAACTAATCCCTACACCAAAGAAATATTGCATGTAGATGATGATGAGACAGGTGTTCGGATTGAAAAGAAACATGTACACATTGACCAAGAACCAAATGTGGACTCTCAAAATCATAAGTCTCCTCTAGATGAAATTGTAACACCCCGAATTTCATTTAAATGTAATTCGTAGTACAATAGGATCTTTTACTTCAATTCGTACAATTTTACAAGGAAATTAAAACTTTTCTTTTATTACACAACAATGTTTATTACAGAGTTATACAACGAAATAAAATACAACAAGAAGTGCAAAAACTTAATATCAGCAGCATAAATCATGAATATAATATTTATCATCAACCGTCTTTAAGACCTTGTCAATCCAATCAAGCCCTGCACTGAAAATCTGTGAGCACATTAGTTCCTTATAACCGACGCAATGTTATAAACAACGATTCTCTCTATGCTGTATTATAACGAAATCTCTTACTTTAACAAAAACAAACTTGAATGCATATAAAAGTGTAAAGAGTGACTATCCTAAACATGTCAGTGTATGATATGGCTTAATGTGTAATGCAGATGTTATACTACAGTGGCACTAATGCATACTTGTTCGGATTTTATGCATCCCATACTCATAGGTTCGAGAGCAAGCACCTACGTACTCCACATTATAGGGTTTTATCCCTCGCCATGATAACTACCCAGTAATAAAACAAAGTTTAGACATTCCACGAGTACGAATTTCAGTTCCGGAGATCCACCGCCCGACTATACAGAATTCTCGTTGTGCGAACATCCCGTAAGTGTCCCTCTAGTCTCGGTATACGCATAAAAACATCTTTGATATGAATGTTTACCCAAATTCCTTCAAGGACCTTTGAGTTGGGAGAAGGTTTTGGAACTGCATGAGATACTAAGCGGAGACTTGGTTTCTAGCAGTCGCGATGACTTCTTAGGCAATCTGGCTAAACCAACACAACCTCTACTTTGGTAACACTGTCAATTCTATTTATGGTACTTTATCCCATATGGTACTTTATCCCATAGTCACAAATTGATTTTGTCCTAGGCATGAGTGACTTCTATAAGTGCATGGCATGGCCGCGGATTTAGGAGATAGAGCTGGGGTAGACTCTTGAGTAGGATGTGACCATGTGCGAATGCCAGAGAATGAGAACCTACCCCAAAGGGTTGTTGGGGGACTTCTTTTCCTTTGTTTGTTTTCGTTTTATATTTTCTGTTAGAACCCTCAGGGGGGTTTGGGGTTATGCAAATATTGGCACTTTTTTCTTCATCAGTATGCTTGTGAGTTGTGAATCGTTCCCATAGGTTTGTTGGGGGAAAGTTCCTTCCCAGTTAAGAGCTTTTTATTTCATTATTTTATCATTAATAAAATATGGTGCCATCATTCCGTCTTTTCGTAAAATTTTTATAAAAAAACACTAGAACCTTGGTAGAGGATTTATTTCATCTCTAAACCCCTTTGGATGTACATTTATCTTTTCTGTCTTATATGCTAATAAGGGCTGGCACTTTCTGTTTAGTTTGTATCAGGTTGGTTGTTTAATGACTTGTGTTTAGGGATATAATTATAGAAATAGCTCAATTTGAGTTTGATTTGGATCTCTTCTATACAATATACTAGTAATTTCCACGTGCGATGCACGTCTTAATAAATACATTTTTATTAATAGTAAAAACTTTAATATAAGCTAGCCTTAAATCTAATACTTTCTTTATATTAGATTAGATATGCACGGGTAACACACGGATTTGTTTGTCTACAAATGTTTCTATTAACTGAATTTAATTTGGATGTATATTGCACGGGTTTGCTCAGTTACAAAATTAGGGTTTGTTTGTTTACAACACCAACTCTCCCATTAAAATAGTAGAGATTAGATCACTTTTTGTTCAAAAAAATTTCTCATTTTTTCCTTTTAAAACAGGAAATTTAAGAGCACCCCCCCCCCCCCCCCCCCCCCCCCCCCCGCGCGCGCGCGTTTCTCCGTCCAAATTTTGAACTAGAATCATATTCCTTAAACAAACATTAAAAAAATGGTGCAATATTGTATAAATGTTATTAGAAGAACATTTCAAATATAGTTTTGTTATTTTCTCTTTTTTTTTGAAAATTATGTGCTCCATTAAAATTTTAAACCAGAATCATGTTCCTTAATCAAACATTATTTAAAAAAATGTGCATTATTGTATAGATGTTATTAGATGAATATTTCAAAAATAGTTTTGTTATTTTCTCATTTTTTAAAAATTGTGTGATACATCCAATTTGAACTAGAATCATATCCATTAATCAACCCTAACAAAATGTGCAATATTGTATAGATACTAGATTTGCCCGTGGGCACGTACCTACGGCACGTCTTCAGAACGATACAACATATGAAAAGCCTGTAAATAAAAGTCCACGTTTCCACACACACACACACATCTCTACTATTATAATGGGAGAAGGCCTTAGTGGTATTTGTCATTAATTTTTTTTTTTTTTTTTAATTCTGTCATTTTGAAGCCAGCTCACTTTGGTAAGTATTTCCGAAAGTGGACCAGTTTGGTAAATAGTTTCGAAAGTTGATCGGTTTGGAAATTATTTTCCTTTTTTTTCTTTTTCCTTCTGCCTCCACGTGCATCGCACGTGCATATTTTCGAAATGGACCAGTTTGGTAAATATTTTCGAAAGTGGATCAGTTTGGAAATTATTTTCCTTTTTTTCCTTTTTCCTTCTTCCTCCACGTGCATCGCACGTGCATGATACTTATATATAATGGGAGAAGGTCTTAGTGTCATTTGTCAATCTACCAACGCGTGCATCGCACGTGCATAAATAATATGAAGGAGGTCTAAGGTTCAAGTCCTCAATATGTCAGATTTTTTACTCTATTTTTTTTTTTATATTAAACATGCATCACATGTGTAAATTACTATCTATCTAGCTATCTATTATATAATATATTTACTTGCTATTTAATGGAAGAGTTTGTCACAAATAAATAATTTTTAATATATTTTTGTCGCAAAAGAAACACCACTTTTTTCACCAAACAAACATGTGCTCGCACGTGCAACTCTAAATCTATTTTTAACACGTGCATCACACGTACACATCAAAATTTTTCCTTCTTAATTTTAAAAAACAATACGCGTATCGCCCATTCAGCTCTATTTTTTTTAATTAAGGAATTTATCGCACGTACTAATTACTGTTGACTTACTTCTATCGAACGTTTAACTCCAACTCTTTATCAAAACGTGCAACGCACGTGAAAAATACTAGTGTGTGTATACACACACACACACACACACACTAGATTTTCCCATGGGCACGTGCCTACGGCACGTCTTCGGAACGATACAGCATATGAAAAGCCTTGTAAACAGTAAATCAACAATTATATAGCTCAAGTTTGAATAGTATGACAATAATTAGCTGGAAATAAAAGTACATATTTTCATTAGTATATGTTGAAAAATAATTATAAATTGGGGTAAAAGTCCATGTTCCTATATATATATATATATATATATATATATATATATATATATATATATATAACACACAAAGAAAGCTATCAAGTGGCTCCCCTTCAACCCCCCCAAAATCAAAGGCCCAGATCTAACCTCATAAAACACATTTTCCCTCCCAAAACTCAAATTCAAATCCCCCAAAAACAACTCCTTTATTTATTTAATTCTCTCTCTCTCTCTCTCTCTCTCTCTATTTATATATATATATATATACTAGATTTGCCCGTGGGCACGTGCTTACGGCACGTCTTCAAAACGATACAACATATGAAAGTCTTGTAAACAGTAAAACAATAATTATGTACCTCAAGTTTGAATTCTAAAACAAGAATCAGCTGTAAATAAAAGTCCATTATTCCATTAGTATATGTTGAAAAATAATTATAAATGAGGGTGTAAAATCCAACTTCTGAGAACTTTAAGTGTGGAAAATGAAGAAATTTAACTGTTGATGAGATATTTGCTATTTTCAATGTAACATGAGCAATAAAAAATGCATAAAAAATTTGAAAATTACAGACTTGAAATCTAAAAATATAAATTTCTCAGTAAAAAGAGAGCGAATGAGAGAGAAAGAGAGAGAGACAGAAATAGATAAATAAATAAATAAATGAGTTATTTTGGGGGATTTGAATTTGAATTTTGGGGGAAACTTTTGGGCAGGAAAATATATTTTGTGAGGTTAGATCTGGATCATTGATTTCAACCATATTGAATGAGAGTCACTTGATAGCTTTCTTTGTGTTTTATTATATAGATATACTGGTTGAAATTTACCGTGCACGTGGCTTGGTGCACATAAATATTGAAATTTTTATCTAAACAAACTTGCATTTAGCACACCAATATTCTTCAAACTACAAATTCGACTTAGTCAATCATCTTAATAAGCTAACCATGAATTTCAAAATTACTCCAACGACAATAAGCTCATCGAAATTAGATATGAAGCAAGCATCAAGAACTCAAAGCTAGACAACAACATAAAGATATAATCATTGTATTTTTCATAAGATTAATCCTCATTTTCGACTTAAACTTTCTTGAACTTAAAACTAATATTAAAAAAAATATTAAAAAAGAACAAATTAGTAAATCCTAAACTGATATCATCGTATTTTTCATAAGATCGATTATTACTTTCGACTTTAACTTTCTTAAACTTAAAACTTCTTGTAACTTCTTACTCATCCTTTTTAATTTTGCATTCAGTCAATATTCTTGTTGTCACGCCCCGCTTCCCAAAAATATGGAATACGAGCACGTGACGAAACCCAGCGAATGATTTTTACATCATCCATAAGTTGTAGGATCGACCCAGCATCATAACAAGAATATACAAGAGAAATATATGTAACCAAGCATGCATGAATAATTTATAAAGCAACAGAAAACAATTTAAACAAGTAATAATATTCAAATAGTTCTCATGTCTGGATCAAGTGTAAATTCGGAAACAAGTCTTATACAACAGGAGAAATAAATACCTTAAGAAAAGCAACTATTTAAACAGGTCCTTGCTCCAAGCGAAGCCTGAAATGTCTGCTCGCCAATTCCAGCAGGAACCTCGTCTCCAAAGTCTGCTCAATAATATAAACAGGGAAACAAAGGGGAAACAAGGGAAAATGCCCTTAGTGCAAGCTAGGGCCAAAATAGTGAAAGCAAGTACAAGTATGGGAAATAAGAATTGGAATCAAGAATATAACAAAGTTATAAGAATTAGTGGACAAAACAAGGACTAGCTAGCAAGAGGAAACATCTTAATAACTAGATTGGATAACAACTGCTAGTGGTGTAACACATGTCAGGTATACCTATAGGGGTATTTAATATCAAGCGACAAACCTCAAGTCTAGTGTCGTATGTTATTTCAAATGTTAGGTCTCAAAAGTCAAGTTGTCAAGTTCAAATATCAAGTTGTCAAGTTCAAGTTATCAAGTTGTCAAGTCTAGTTCAAATTATCAAGTTCAAGTCTAATGTGATTACTATCTAGGTAGCACGACATGCATCCATCTTTTTACTACATGGTTGCTACAGTCAAAGTAATTTCGTTTAGACCTAGTAATGGATTTTATAGGGCGGCGTACTCAGGTATCAAGTATCAAGCAAGCCATGGTTCATGAATCGAAAATAAATAACAAGTTCACGAAGCAAGTTCGCGAATCCACAAGCAAGTTCGAGAACCGCACAATGGGTTCAAGAATCAAACAAGTTCATGAGCCGAGTAACTGACTCTATGAATCAAACAAGATACAACAAGTTCATGAACCAAGTATTGGGAAACACGGGTCCCCTTCCGAGTACACTTATCTATATTGTCCATTCTATAGTCATTCCCATAACCCCGGCTTGTTACTTTTATTAACTCTTATCAAGCAAGCATACATATGTGAAATATTGTAATTTAATTCTAAGAAAAATTGGGGATATCCTATATAGTGTCCAGCAGCTACATATAAAATTTGGGGTCGAACGCTCGCTGTTTACACAACTAAATTAATTTGCGAAGTAAATATATACAGCAGTTTTGCAATTCTGCGTCTACTGACACAGTTGCAGTATAACTGCCATAACTCCTAGACCGTAACTCCAAATTCGAACATTTTGGAGTCTATCGATATCTACACATCCGGATCTACAATTTCTATTCAGGGCTCGGGCCCAGATTCAAATGATAAAAGGGTCGAAACCGCAAAAGAACATTCAGACAGCAACACAGAGAAATAATTTACTAATGTAGATTTCATGGGAAAATGTCATTTGGCGTCTAAGTTGTTAAGTAGCATATATACATAATCATGGAGGTCAAAACAGCAACTAATAAATGTTTTCAAGTCATAATGGTTGCAAGTTCGTCAAGACAATAAATATATATGCGTCTACAAATTTTAGGGCTCCTTAATTCATATGTCTATGTTTTCATGTGTCCAAGGGTAAAAGAGTCCAATAATTATAATTTAAATACAAGGAAATTTTGTGACTCTTAGATTTGTCAAATTGGAGGTTCAAGATTGATTTACAATGATATTTCAAAGAGGAGTCACAATCTAACTATTTGTAGTATTTCAAGGGTGCTTGTACTAGAACAACAAAATGTACAAGGATACTTGCCTTAGATGACGATGATAAACTCCACTAGTGGTAGCAATTTGGGTAGAAAGATCCCGGAAGAAGTCCTCAAAAAGCGCGTGCAAAAATCTACCGGAGATCGAGTTTTCCTCACACGCGATCGGCCCACAACAGCAAACAGCAGCTTAGGATCGGCTGCGCCAGAACACGGAACAGCGAGGCGGACGAATCAGATCGCTCCGAAGCAGCGGATCTGAGGCCAGAACAGCATGCAGCGGATCTGGATCTGGTGTGGACGAACACCGAACAGCAATCACGGCGCGAATCTTGGCGCGAATCTGATGGCTGAGACTCGATCCCGCCTTTCCCTCCTTCTTCTTCGCTCGTTCGTTGCTTCGAAACAGGGAGAGAGAGATGGGGACGAGCGGCGACGGCGGGGTTCTTCGACGGCGGCGCTACGTCGGGAAGCGACGCAGCGACGGTGGCACGAGGGTGGACGGAAGGCGGCGGCGGGACTGCTCTGTTCGTGGGTTCGAACAGAGGGTGAGAGCGGGAGATGGTGGCGAGGTCTGTTCTCGAGTTCGAACAGGGGAGGTCCAATGGCAGGGGCTCGGGGTCTGGTCGCCGAGGAATTGCGACACAGGAGAGGCGGCGACGGAGGTGGGTGACGGAGGTCGAGGCGAGGTCGAAGTATGGTCAATGGCGAAAGTTGGGTTTGTTCGAAGGTGGGTTCGGAGTTGCGTTCGATGGCGAAGATGGAGGACGATGGTGGGGTTCTGTGGTTGAAGAGATGGCGGAAGCGATGGCGATGGAGTTGTGGAGGTGGTGGTGGCGATCGGAAGGGGATCGGAGATGGTTTGGTGGCGTGCGAAAGAGATGGAGAAGGGAAACGGGGTGAAGAAGATGATTAGCGGCTGTGGGATAGATTAGGGTTATAACAGTATTAGGGTTTGATTAGGGGTAGGGTTAGGGGTTTAAATAGTAGGGTTTGCGGGTTTGCAGGTTCGTGGGTTTTGGGAACCCGTTTCAAAAAGAGCCCAACAGGAGAAGTGATCAGAATGCACCAAAATGGAGATTAGAGAGATAAAAGAGAAGAATTGGTCCATTGTTCATGAAGAACGATACAATGGCACACAATTAAATTTGATAAAAGGGCCTACAATTTGAGTTGAGACAAGAATAATAATTTTATTCAATCAAAACAAATTACATGATCTCAAAATTGACGAGAGAGTACAATGAGGCACAAAACAGTACAAAATATAAATACGGGGAAATAGGAGTTACACTTGTAGTTGTTCTTCCATATGTGACATCTTGTGATTTGATCAAAAAAATATACTCATCTCCAATGCATTTCTTGGTCCTTCGATCAAATTCTTCAACATTTTTTTCCTACATATAGAAATAAGAAATTAGCTCTTAATTATTTTTAATACTATGAGAATAACATATTATACCTTATTCTTAATATGTTCCAGGTCTTTTACGGAACAACCGATGATGCATCTTGCTTCCTCATTAAATAAAATCAATTCTGCCTCCGCACTTGTATCTTTTATTGTGATTTTTAATACATATTTGAAGCGGGTTATTCTTAGTTTTTTTATAATTTTTTTTTTAATAATTTGATTGAAGAATCGAAAGATGGAAAACTAACAATATCTTTTTTTGAATACGCGGATAGAGTTAAAGACTCCAGCAAAACTAACAATATCTTGTTTTGTATACATGGGCTCATATTTAACATTATTCTTTTTACATTTTCGACAATAAGTTTCATCATTTTCAACATTTACTTTTGTTGAACAGACTTTGCATGCAATGTACCATGGACCTCTAATGTCTTTGACACTTTTGATCAAAACTTTGCAATAATAGTATTTTGCCTTGAAATATTAAAAAAAGTTCGAAGTGAAAACTAACAATATCAGCAAAACTAACAATATCTTGTTTTGTATACATGGGCTCATATTTAACATTATTCTTTTTACATTTTCGACAATAAGTTTCATCATTTTCAACATTTACTTTTGTTGAACAGACTTTGCATGCAATGTACCATGGACCTCTAATGTCTTTGACACTTTTGATCAAAACTTTGCAATAATAGTATTTTGCCTTGAAATATTAAAAAAAGTTCGAAGTCATCAAAATATTTTTAGACAAATAGAGAATTGAACAAAATATTTAAAAATAATTTCATTATTTATAATACCTCAGACGAATCCTCAACTACAAAATAGAGAATGTCAGTTAGTTTCACTTCTTCCACATCCATTACTTTTCTTTTGTTTATTTGCAACGAATTACTTTTTAATAAAATTTTATTTCATTTTATCCTAAAAAAACAAAAAAATTATGGTAAATGATACTCCAGAAGGCAACAATTAAAGAATTAAATATACAAAATAAATTATATCATTCTCGAATTTTATATGCTTCTGGTTCATTCGGATTTATCTTTATTGTAGTGTTGTTTGTTAATGTGAGAGAGAATCCTGTTAAAAAAAAAAGTAATAAATAAATAAAATATATAATAAATAACATTATTAATTTTTGTTGTATATAATTACATCCAAAATTTGAGGTTTTTATAGACATAATTGCAATAATTGGCATGTTGGGTGATAATTCTTTTAGAATTTTTCCTTCCTTGAATACTAGTTCTCCCCATAATGTAAATAAGATTAGTTTGGACCTTAAATTAAGACAAAGCCTATGAATTCCAAAACAATTTCGTAAATTATTATACAATTTAATTAATTGATATTACATGTATCCTACAACTGTAAGATTTGTTCGCTTCTCTACTTCATTACCATATTTTGAGTCTACCTTATCTACATCTCCTGCATTAATTACTGTTAAACAAAGATCTGTAGTTCATTCACTTCCTGCTTCGTCTCTATTGCCACTTATCTCACAAACCGGATCAATACTCGTTTCTGGAAAAAGGAAAAAAAAAACCCTTCATATTTTTTAGAGAAACTCAAATACTAAGAGGAGAACATAATCCTTAAATAGAATGTGCAAGCGGTTTCAAACTGTGCACCTCTGTTCTTAATAACTCCATTAATCTACACAAAATTCATTTTTTTTGACCTGAAACAACGAGCTCTCTACATGAAAAACAAGTACGGTGAATTATAAGAGAAGGGAAAAAAATAATCTAAGAAACAGGAAAAGAAACAAAAAACCATAAGAGCTTACCTTTCATGCTCATCGGTGCTTGAGGCTAATTCATACATACATAAGGCATAATATTATCTAAAGTTCTCAGTTCCCAAATAAAGGATTTCAGAGAGAAGAGAAACTCCTAAATTTTGGAGATCAACAACTCCTCTCTTTTCTCTACGTTAATTACCAGTGCTCTCAGGAAAATGAGAACTTATTGCAGTTATTGTATGGGGATTTTTGCCAAACAGCAATGTCATCCTTCTTATTGTATAATTTGAAACACGTCTGTTAGCAATTTCTTTAACTTGTCAAAGTCAACTTTCTGTTCTTCCATTGTTGTGTTCCAACCTCACCATTTGTTCTCATAATTTACAGGTGATCCAGATAAATCCCAGAAGCCACCAGGTCCACGCATACGATGTACTTCCTGAAGGTATAGCCCACCTAAAACATCAATAAAGCACCATGAACATTACAATTGAAAATACCTATCTCGGGATGGTACTCATTTGAATTTTATACAGAAACAAACTTATTTGGTTAAAGAGATCTACAAGAAAATTTAGTGATATTAAATTCCAAGCAAAATGATATGCATGAACTTTCTATTTGATCTAAAACTGACTAAATTATGTAGGTGCACATCCTGCAAAACAAAAACAAAGCAAATGACTCGGGAAAATAAATACATACATAAGAACAATTATTTTCAGTTAAAATCCTACATCTACTACTTTTATAGAAAAATATCTTGATGTGTTTTAATTTACAAATAAATCATGGTTAACTTGATAATATGCAACATACCGTAGAGCTCAGAATGCACACAAAAAAAAAGAAAAAAAAAAGAAAAAAAAGAGAGAAAAAAAACAAGTTATTTAACTGTAAAAGCAAAACATGTCAGATAATTTCACCGTTAAAATTGGTCGAAACTGACATTGTCACCGTAATCATTGTTAACTTGATAATAGGCAACATATAGTAGAGCTCAGAATATATCTAAGTAAAGCCAAAATATTAAGATATAAAAAAATAGGAGAAATTAATAAAAAAAATTCAAAAGAGACTTACTCACAAGGTACATCTCCCACCATCATCTAGTCTCCTTCCCTGTTTTCATAAGTAAGACCATGAACATTACTTGAAGCTACTTGAGCAGCATCAGGATCTACATTCAACAATTCAAAGTTAAACAGAATACCTTTTTTGAATTTAAACAATTAAAAGAAAATAAATTTATATTTGATTACATGTAATGGTTGTTCTAAACATGAGACGAAGGGTCTTGATCAAGCCTCATAGCCATTGACTGCAAGCAAATCAAGCTTTCGGCCTATTGCAATTCCTTCCATGTAATCTTTTACGAAGAAGGTTGATTATTGATAATTTGCTTTCTCCTTTAGCGTGCTCCTAAGAAGCAGTTTGATCGGTGGCCAACCAGATAATATTTCCCTAATAACCAACAAGATAGAACAACAATGCAGGGAACTCGAAAATGGATAGAGTTTGATTTTATATAAAATGACTTTGCAATTTAATTCATCATTTTCAAAGTAAATATATTTGTAAGTATCATGCATATTTGCATGATACTTTTAGCTATCATGCAAATAGTCTGGTAATTTTGAGATTACATAGTCTTGTTTTTTATGTCGTGTCTGGAGTTTTTGTTTTTTATGTCGTGTCTGGATTACATAGCCTGGTAATTTCGATTCATGTGGAGGATTGTTGGAATTAATTTTTGCAGTTTTTCGGGCCGAATTCCGGTAAGCTCCGGCCACGAAAATGAGTGGATTGCGATCCTCTCGACGAGTACTATTCCGTGGTGTACTCACTTGCCAAAAACGAATATCGTATGAATGACATTTGTTGGTCCAAAGTTGGGTACTTGAAATATACTAACTTGGCAACTTGGAGAAAATAGATAGTCCCATATCGGAAATTAGAAAAGATTTTTTCTAGTATATATACTAGAAAATTGGACTAAAGGGCGTGGCCCGGAGGTTACCACTAACGTGTAGTGGAGAGAGGACTTAACCAAAATGACAAACACACACACGCGCCCGGCCCGGCTCCGACTCTGGCATAAAATTTTTTTTGCCCCAGACAAAAATTTTCTCCCAGTGAACTGATGAGGTTTTTTACATTCGGTAACTGATACCAACAGCAGAGTAATGACTCACCAGTTATGAATCTGAACCACCACTCTGCTGATGCAGAGTAGTGGACCATTACTTTGCTGTTACAGAGTAATGGGCCTCTGCACCACACTTCTTCTTCTTCTTCTCCTCTGTGTCAACATCTGATAGTGGACCATTACTCTGCTGTTACAGAGTAATGGGCCTCTGCACCACACTTCTTCTTCTTCTTCTCCTCCGTGTCAACATCTGAGAGTACATCACAGCAACAGTTCGCTGGAATCTCTGAAGCAAGGGTGCTGCTCTTCAGAGAAGGTACAGTTGTATTCTGAGAAGCAATTCGCCAGCCACCGTCACACTACGGGGCGAATTTTGTTTTAAGGAGAGAGATTTTCATCTCGATTCTGTACAAAGTCTTTGGTTTACTATTTTTCCTTCCTGTATTTTCGTTCTTCACAATTGCTGTTGGTATTTTTCATATTTATAAAAACGGGTTGTAACACTATTTATATACTATTTTCTTGTATTATTTTTTTTAGCTTTGGTAATACATTCATGAAAGTGAATTCCATCTGAAATACTTTTCCAATGATTGCTTGTGAGTTTTATTTCTATAAGCGTGGTTATATGTAAGTAGTGAAAAAAAAATGGAACAGATAGCATTGCCTTATTCTTATATATATATGTAGCATGTTACATAGAAGTATCGCTGTGGAGAATAAGATATTTTTATTGTTGACTCCAAACTAGCTTTCTCATGTGAAACAAAGAGTTTTGAGATTGTCACAATAAACAAATAAATAAATAAATAAATGTGTGTTTTTTTTTTAATGTATTCAAGTTGTGGATTTTTTTTTAATACGCCACTTTTCAAAAATATTTGCAGAAAAATGACAGTTACCAAAGTATTTACGCTTGTGGACTTTACAACTAAACTCGCCGTTCTCAATGGCGAGTTTAGTTGTTTCATGCTCGCCGTTAGGACACGGTCGTTCCCAATGGCGAGTTCAGTTCAAAATTTTCAATGAAGACTCGTCATTCCCAATGGCAAAGACATTTACAGTAGACTCGCTATTGGAAATAAAGAGTTTAGTTCCAAATTTTCAATAAAGACCTGTCGTTCCCAATAGCGATGATATTTATACTATACTCCCTATTGGGAACGGCGAGGATGTAAGAAATTCACAGAGAGTGAAACACTATGTTGGACTTGGTGAATTTTCGAAAAAAAACTCAATATAATTTTTTTTTGAACTAAACTCGCTATTCCCAACCGCGAGTCTTGTGTAAGTGTCCTCGCCGCTGGGAATGGCGAGTCTTCAAAAAAAAAAAAAACGCCGTTCCCAACAATGAGTCTAGTGTAAATGTCCTCGTCGTTGGGAACAACGAGTCGAAAAAAAAATAAAAATTACTAAACTCGCTGTTTCTAACAGTGAGTCCAGTGTAAATGTTCTCGCTGTTGGGAACGGCGAGTCTTCATTGAAAATTTTGAACTAAACTCGCCGTTAGGAACAACGAGTTTCTAAATTAAAAAAAAAACTATGCCTGCCGTCATGGTCACAAATTCGGCATTCGGGAATCATTCGGCAAGATTGAATATTCGGAATTCGGCAAAAATTCGGAAAATTCTGAAAAAAATCGGCATAAGTTCGGAAAGAAAGAAATACAAAATTTAACCAAAGCAAAAATATATTTATTAGTAATAACATCATGTGTTCTTGACAAAGAAATCACTTGAGCAGCATACCTGATCTCAGGATTTTGTTTTGTTCAGCTCCAGTTCAAGCTCTTTGGGTCCACGGGGAAGTGGAGGTGCTTGCCACTCAGCCTACATTTCAAGACTCTTTTCAGGGGCGAAACTAGGATGTGATGTGGGTAATGAAGCTGCTAATATGTAGTGAACTTCTAAATCCCCATTTAGTGAGAACCCAGTCGCATCCTCGAGCACAAATCCCTATTGAAAGGAATGCAACAGCGATAAGAAAAATGGCATATAACTATCAAAAGCAAAAGTTTTAGACAACAGAGTAACTCATTGTGCGATAAGGGAAAGAAGTCACATGCCTCCCGTCAACACTGATATGATAACCTTCCAAACCAGCACACAGTGTGAGAAGAAATACTTTTTCTTCTACAAATGGAAATGGCCAGTCGAACGCGACCTTCTTTGCTCGTCCAATTAGTCGGTTCAACCACCATGCTGACTTCGCACCCTCATCATCATCTCGAATCCACTTCTCACATTTCACCAGCCCATTAACTGTAAAAGACCATTTGTAATATAAAAATTTCTCCTTTCATATGTCAAACTTACGCTAAAATAAAAATGAAAGAATTACCATGATTTAGAGTATAATTTATAAGAACCACTAAATTTCATATTCACATTATAAAAAAAACCAAGCATTTTCATCCTCACCCCTGGGCCAAATGCAAGAATTCACTTTCACTCCATATACTGAGTGAATCATTTACACAACAGACCTTCTCACAAACCCATC
This sequence comes from Hemerocallis citrina, assembly GCA_017893485.1. Taxonomy (NCBI): domain Eukaryota; kingdom Viridiplantae; phylum Streptophyta; class Magnoliopsida; order Asparagales; family Asphodelaceae; genus Hemerocallis; species Hemerocallis citrina. The sequence continues at coordinate 258,680,102 of CM030360.1, read as the reverse complement.
AACTCTAAATACAGTTGCTGACATCTAGATTAAGACATTCCAACCTCTAGTACAAACCATAACTCCTCCAAATCAAAAATCTCTGCCCTAAAATTGTCGTGCAGAACCAATCAACATCCTACCCCAACAACAAAGGATGAAAGTTGCGCCCAGGAACGACGGCGGCTATGGGTTGCGCTCAGGAACGACGACGGCTGCGGGCTGCAACTGCGGCTGATGAAAAGTTGAAATCGCAAGTCGCAAATCGCAAGGGGTAGAAAACGTCGAAGGAATCAAGGATGAAAGTTGAAAAGGTAGGAAATAGGGTTTAGTTTAACTTTATTTGGGGTTATTTTGGATCATCGAATGGTTCGGGAATTTTGCGAATTATTCGCGAACCGCACGATTTATACGGGAAGAGGCGTATACTTCACAAATTTGATCGGCAGATCAATTAGCCACGAATAATTCGCGAATTTTGTGAATTTTTGCCGAACTTTGTGACTATGCCCGCCGTATTCCAATGACGAGCATGAAATAACTAATTAGTTGTTGAATTCACGAGTACAAATACTTTGGCAACTGTTCTCTTTTTGCAAATATTTTCGAAAGTGACATATAAAAAAAAAATCCAAATTGTGAGTACTATATATGTTTAGTTAATATGCAAAAATATGGTGACTATTGTAAATATTATTAGTGGATGACCATGCAAAATTAACTAGTTTGAAAAACTGTTAGAGAGGAGGGCATGGAGGGGCGGGGGTGAAGATTGGTAGTTTGGAAAAACATGGTACGTAGATTAAGTTTAAAGAGTTCAAAATATTAAGTATGTTGTAAAATAATCAAGACGATGCTAGAAAGTAAAAGAGACAAGAGATTGGAGTATAATTTGTATTCCAATGATTTCCTTTTCTTTTTAGCACTCACAAATGATTCATCTAAAGGCCTATTTATAGGCTTACAAAAGAAGTTGAAAGGACAAACATGGAGTAAATGGTGAGTGGAGAACATGGAGATCATGGGGTTAGTGGAGAAAATGGGATAATGGAGAGACATTCACATTAATTGATTTTTAACACTCCCCCTTGAATGTCTCGTAATTGTGGATAAGAATATGCCTCGATACTGCCTCATTAAAAACCTTACCAAGAAAACCCAATGCGACAAAACTTGGTGAAGGAAAAAAGAGTGCAGTGCATATCTTTTCTCCCCCTGAAAAGATCATCCTTTTAGATCTCTCAAACGACGCATCCCAATCATGTTTACCATCCTTTCAAATGTTGTCGTGGGTAGAGCCTTAGTGAACAAATCTGCTGGATTCTCACTTGACTTTATCTGCTGAACACTTATTTCACCCTTTTGTTGAAGATCATGAGTGAAGAAGAACTTTGGTGAGATATGCTTCGTTTTATCACCTTTGATGTAGTCATCCTTTAGCTGAGCTATGCATGTTGTATTATCTTCAAATAAGGTTGTGGGGATATCTTTATCGACTGAAAGGCCACACATTTTCCAGATATATTGAGATATCGACCTCAACCAAACACATTCACGACTTGCCTCGTGGATTGCCAATATTTTTGCATGATTAGTTGAAGTTGCTACTAGTGTTTGTTTTGTAGAACACCATGAAATTGCTGTTCCTCCACAGGCGAACACATATCCTGATTGAGATCGGGCTTTATGTGGATCAGATAAATATCCTGCATCTGCATACCCAATTAAATCTGATTTGGACAGGTTAGAATAATATAAGCCCATATCCATGGTCCCTCGAAGATATCTAAATATATGTTTCACACCATTCCAATGTCTTCGAGTTGGTGAGGAACTATATCTTGCCAATAAATTTACTGCAAAAGATATATCAGGACGTATATTGTTAGCAAGATACATCAATGCTCCAATGGCACTAAGATATGGTACTTCAGGACCAATTAGTTCTCCATGTTCCTCACGAGGTCTAAACACATCTTTATTAACATCTAATGACCTCACTACCATGGGAGTACTTAAGGGATGAGCTTTATCCATGTAAAACCTTTTAAGTACTTTTTCCAGATAAGTGGATTGATGCAAGAAAATCCCATCTTTCAAATGTTCAATTTGAAGACCTAAACAATATCTTGTTTTTCCAAGGTCTTTCATTTCAAATTCTCTCTTTAAACATTGCACGGCTTGTAATAACTCTTCAGGAGTTCCGATGATATTTAAATCATCAACATAAACAACAATTATAACAAATTTTGATCCTAAACCTTTTATAAATACACATGGGCATATAAGATCATTATTATAACCCTCTTTTATAAAAAATTCACTCAGACGGTTATACCACATCCGTCCTGATTGTTTTAATCCATATAATGCTTTGTTTAACTTAACTGAGTAAATTTCCCAGGAATTATCATTATGTGCTTCTGGCACTTTAAATCCTTCAGGGATTTTCATATATATATCATGGTCTAACGAACCATACAAATAGGCCGTGACCACATCCATGAGACGCATTTCAAGTCTTTCATGCACTGCCAGACATATCAAATATCGAAATGTTATTGCATCCACCACAGGAGAATATGTCTCTTCATAATCAACACCAGGCATCTGGGTAAAACCTTGTGCGACAAGCCGTGCTTTATATCTGGTAATCTCATTTCGTTCATTTCTTTTTCGTACAAATACCCATTTATAGCCTACTGGTTTGATCTCTTTTGGTGTTCGGACTACAGATCCAAAAACTCATTGTTTTTCAAACGAGTCTAATTCAGACTTAATTGCCTCTTTCCATTTTGGCCAATCATTTCTATTTCTACACTCTTCCACAGAGGTAGGTTCATGATCCTCATTTTCATTTATGATATCGCGCACTATATTATATACAAAAATATTGTCGACAATTATATTATTCCGATCCCATCTTCTTCCCGTAATGACATAGTTAATCGAGATCTCTTCATTTTCATTAATTTCAGGTACCTGATTCTCTTCATTATTAACTATGTCAATGGTCTCTTCTGGAGAGACATCCTCGATTTGACAATCATGGTTATTTGCTCCTTTTCTTTTTCGAGGATATTTATCTTTGGAACCAAGTGGTCTACCACGCTTCAAGCGTGCCTTAGACTCACTAGCAATTATAGGTTGTCCTTCAGGGACATCAATTTTGATAGGAGCATTTACAGCTGTAATATGAGATTTTGTTATTCTTTTGTGGTCAGTAAATGCGTCTGGCAGTTGATTTGCAATACCTTGCAAATGAATTATCCTTTGAACTTCTAATTCACTTTCTTTTGTTCGAGGATCTAAACATTTCAATGATAATTCATTCCATGAAATCTCTTTTTCCAATTGTTTATTATCTCCCCCTAATGTTGGGAATAGTGATTCATCAAAGTGACAATCTGCAAACCTTGCAGTAAACAAGTCTCCAGTTGTCGGTTCAATAAACTTGATTATAGATGGAGATTCATACCCAACATATATTCCCGTCCTCCTTTGAGGTCCCATTTTTGTGCGTTGTGGTGGATTAATTGGGACATATACCGCACATCCGAAAATTCGTAAATGGGAAATATTTGGTTCCTGACCATGAACCAATTGTAAGGGAGAATTATCATTATAACTGGTTGGCCGGATGCGTATAAGTTGTGCTGCATGTAAAACAGCATGTCCCCAGGCCCAAACAGGGAGATTTGATTTCATAAGCATTGGTCTAGCAATCCATTGGATCCGTTTTATAAAAGATTCTGCCAAACCATTTTGCGTGTGAACATAGGCTACTGGATGTTCCACTTTTATCCCAATTGACATACAATAATTCATAAAAGATTGGGATGTAAATTCACCAGCATTATCAAGACGAATTGTCTTTATCGGATAATCAGGAAAATGTGCCCGCAACCGAATTATTTGTGCAAGTAATCTTGCAAAAGCCAAATTACGAGATGATAATAAACACACATGTCACCATCGAGTTGATGCGTCAATTAGAACCATAAAATATCGAAACGGTCCACATGGGGGATGAATCGGACCACATATATCACCATGAATTCGTTCTAAAAATGACAGTGATTCGTTCTTTATTTTGGCTGGTGAGGGCCTTGTAATTAACTTTCCTTTGGAACAAGCAACACAAGGAAATTCGTGGGATTGAAAAATCTTCTGGTTTTTCAATGAATGACCACATGATTTCTCGATAATTTTCCGCATCATCGTTGAACCGGGATGACCTAACCGATCATGCCAAACCTTAAATATATCTGTAAACTTCATATTTATTGTATTATATGATTCAACTATTCTTATAGTTGTATGATACAATCCAGATGAGAAAGTTGGTAATTTTTCTAACACACACTTTTTGCCCATCATATTTAAGGTAATACAAAGATATTCAATACCTCTTTCATTCATAGTCTCAATATGATATCCATTTAGACGAATATCTTTAAAACTTAATAAGTTTCTTTGAGACTTAGGCGAAAATAATGCATTTTCAATTATGAATTTTGTGCCCTCTGGCATCATAAAATTTGCTCTTCCGGAGCCTTCAATTATCTTTGCACAGTCTGATATGGTATTGACATGTGCTTGATCATTTCTCAGATTAGAAAAATATTTCTTATCTTTAAGACTGGTGTGGGTAGTAGCACTGTCTGCAAGACATATATCCCCAACTTGGATCTTGGATTTATACATATTCATAATCTAGATAAAGAAAGAAGAAAAAAATGTGAATAAATAAACTTGAAAGCAATATAAAGCATATAGTAACGAAGAATGACATTAATTTGAAAATAAAATTAAGCTAAAGAAAAACTTTAACAAAACTGAAACAAACTGAAATAAAACATAGTTCATAGCAAACTTAAACATAGAAACGAAATAACAAGCTGAAAGAAACTTCAAATATCATAAGCATCTTGATCACTTCTGGTCACTTCCATCTTCAGGATGGATAAGGAAATCAGCTGCATCCAGGTGCATCAAATCATCGAGGCCTTCGGTGAAATCATTGGAGTCGTCAGCAATGAAATTTGCTTCAACATTCTTTCCTTTGTTCTTCAATGGCTCTTGATAAAGATCAACAAAATGCTTGGGAATACGACAAGTACGCGACCAATGGCCTTGCATCCCGCATCGGTGGCAGATGCTTTCCTTCATCTTCTTATTCATGCCACCATCATTGTTTCCTCGTGATTCATCCCTAACATTGTGGTTACTTCGACCACCGGGGAAATAACCCCTTCCTCTTCCTCGTCCACGTCCACGTCCGTGGCCTCTGCCACGACCACGACCACGATTATTATTGAATGCTATCACATTCACTTCAGGGAATGAAGCAGAGCCAGTAGGACGAGACTCATGATTTTTCATCAATAACTCATTATTTTGCTCAGCAACAAGAAGACAAGATATCAAATCTCCGTATTTTGTAAAACCCTTTTCGCGGTATTGTTGTTGCAAGAGCACATTAGATGCATGAAACGTGGATAATGTTTTTTCCATCATATCAGAATCAGTAACAGTTTCACCACATAATTTCATTTGTGAACTGATTCGAAAAATAGCCGAGTTATACTCACTAACAGATTTAAAATCTTGAAAACGGAGATGCATCCAGTCGTAACGTGCTTTCGGAAGAATCACAGTTTTCTGATGATCATACCTCTCTTTCAGTGATTTCCAAAGATCTGCAGGATCTTTGACCGTGAGGTATTCAACTTTCAACCCCTCATGAAGGTGATGGCGAAGAAATATCATTGCCTTCGCCTTATCTTGGTTGGATGTTTCTTTTGATTCATCAATTGTCTCCTTGAGACCTTTAGCATCCAAATGGATCTCCGCATCCAACACCCACGACAAATAATTCTTGCCGGTAATATCAAGAGCTTCAAATTCAAGCTTGACAAGGTTCGACATGTTGAAACTATATGTATATAAAAAAAAAATTGTAATTAGAAAAAAAAAATTAGATCAAACTATAACTTTTCTGATACACAAGATCCAAATGAATGGCGAGTGTAGAGCATACTTAGTTATAGTGACCTTAATATTATAATATGAGTATAAAAAAATGCTATAACTTTTCTGATACACAAGATCCAAATGAATGGCGAGTGTAGAGCATACTTAGTTATAGTAACCTTAATATTATAATATGAGTATAAAAAAAATGCTATAACTTTTCTGATACACAAGATCCAAATGAATGGCGAGTGTAGAGCATACTTAGTTATAGTAACCTTAATATTATAATATGAGTATAAAAAAAAATGCTATAACTTTTCTGATACACAAGATCCAAATGAATGGCGAGTGTAGAGCATACTTAGTTATAGTAACCTTAATATTATAATATGAGTATAAAAAAAATGATATAACTTTTCTGATACACAAGATCCAAATGAATGGCGAGTGTAGAGCATACTTAGTTATAGTGACCTTAATATTATAACAGTATTAAAAAAAATACCTCGAATAGTTGAAGTAGAGCCTCGTGTTGATAACGTGTTGTAAAATAATCAAGACGGTGCTAGAAAGTAAAAGAGACAAGAGATTGGAGTATAATTTGTATTCCAATAATTTCCTTTTCTTTTTAGCACTCACAAATGATTCATCTAAAGGCCTATTTATAGGCTTACAAAAGAAGTTGAAAGGACAAACATGGAGTAAATGGTGAGTGGAGAACATGGAGATCATGGGGTTAGTGGAGAAAATGGGATAATTGAGAGACATTCACATTAATTGATTTTTAACAAAGTAATCATATGCTTTGTTTTCAAACCTTATTATTAGAGCATATGTAGTCGTTGGCTATTTTGTCAAAAATTTTAAATTTTGGCAAAAAATAGTGCTGCAGTTATTGGTCATTTACTTAAAATTTGGGTTTCGTATGAACAGTGGTCGGCTATATTTGGGAGACGAAATGGCAATTGTCAAAATATAGCTAACGAAAGATGATTTACCGTCTGTTTGATCGGACGAAAAATTATCTTTCATTGTTTATTTTATTTTATTTTTTCCCATCGGATGGTAAATGAAATACCGTTCCAAATTGCGGATTTCCCGGACAAGGGATTATTTCCCGTCCTTGAATTATTATTTTTTATTTTTAATTTAAAAATGGTCGGACGGGAGATGAAATCCTATCCGTTCCATTTACAAAAAAAATTGGTCAGAAATGAAGTGGGACAGGAGATAAAGCCTCGTCCCATACATTTCTTTCATAAAAATTTCTATAGAACGACCCTATAATGATCTCTATGGGTTAAACTTTGGCTTAAATATTAATCAATTAATAATTAAGAAATAATTAGGATTAATTTAACATTTGTTAAAGAATTAATTATGATTTAAAGTTTTTATATTTTTTTTAAAACAATAAGACGGACGAGAAATCATTCCCCGTCCGTTCGAATTTTTTCTTTTTTTGTGTGGGCAAATTTTTTTTTTGTTTTTGCGTGGAACGACAAAATAATCTTTCGTCTGATATTTTAAATAGTGAAAAAATATAAATTTCGGCTGTCGACGAATGGAGTGCAAAGTCATTTTTTCCATTTCCATTTCTATTTGCCAAATACCTAAAATTTGGCTTTCGACGACTACATATGCTCTTAACGGTGAGCTCCACAACCAAAGGTGAAGGATTCCACAAGCGGAGCCCCCAAAAAAGAAATTTTTTTTTTTGGGGGGGGGTCAAAGGAACAAAATACAGTACTGTATATCTTATCTTTCAAATAGTGTTAAAACTTTAACTTCGATGATAAATGGAAACAATATCTAGAATACAACAAATGAGAGGTTGTATTATTTATAAAATCGGAAAATACAAAAAACAACACCCCTAACATTTGAGTTGGATAAAAAAAATACTGACATGTTATCTCTAAAAGTATAAAGTTGACTCAAACCATTCGTTTTCTTCGTTAACTTCACTCACTCTCGGCGGACCCAATGAGAGGGTCCGCCACGCCACGCCAGTAGTAAAGATCCAACCTCCACAAACAGACACCATTGTGATACCACAGTCCCTTAGTAAAAACAGTACCATTGCTGCTAACTTAGAGAGTATCCCAGACCATCGATCCAAGGCTTCGCTGCAACATTGCGGTGATGAGGGCAAGCCCTCGGGGCTCAGAGACGTCTCCCCCCATCGGTGGGCACATCGAAATGCGCGACCAAGGCCAGAGGAGGGAAATTCGATTCATCATCGCCCTCCGAGTGCGTGGCAATCTAGAGGGGCCCACAGAGGGGGTCCCCCTACTGGCCATTTCAGGCGTAAGAGAACCCCATCTCCGGGCCGACACCACACCGTACATCACCAGCACCACCATGAAGTGCAACACAGGAATTACCCCAGGGTGAATACTACAAGTGAAAGAGTTAGAAGACACAGAGATACAACACAGAAGCCCCTCAACCGCTATGAAGATAGACCTCACCATTATGACTACCACCAGAAGCATCACAGCCACAGTGATCCTCAACATTGGCAATCTCTCAAACACAATGTACAGGACCATCCTTTATCCCCACCGACTTCTAATGTGACATTGCAACGACAGTCCTCTTCTACTCTGCACCAGCACCCTCCTCCTGAACCCAACTGCATTGCCATAGCAAGCGATCCCAATCAACCGCCATCTCCACCAGTGGTCCATGGTCCTAAAACCAACGCCGAACGAGCCCATGGAGGGGCTGCGCAAAGCGGGTTTCCAGAGAAGGGTATTACTGGGGAGGAGGAAGAGAAGGAGGGGCCATGGATTCAGGTGGGTAAAAAAACTCACAAATCCCAAAGTTTTAGTGCGAACCTCAATCTTGATTATAGTGATCGGAAGAAGAAGGCGAGGAAAGGCAAGAAGAAGCCGGCTCCGTGCTTCAACTGCGGTGATTTGGGGCACTTTCGGAGTGAATGCACGAAAGAAATTCGGTGTCTTAAGTGCATGAAGTGGGGACACATGTCCTATGTGTGTACTAATGTGGTCGAGACCCACTGCGATGAGGAGCGATCGGTGAGTAGGGGTCGATCGCCGGACAGTCCTACCATTGTAAGACTTGCTAAGAGCCTGGAAGTGATCAAGCGTGAAGAGCATTGGCTCAGGCGATGGTGTGCGATGGCTAAAGTCAAAGCTGGAAGACCATCGGAGAGGCACCTTATGGATGCGCTCGCTCAGAAGTGGCCATTGAAAGCTGATAAAGATTGGGTCGCAAAAACACTCTGCCATTTGCAGTTCCTTGTTTCTTTCCCAACACCGGAAAAAGTAACTGAGGTGGTTAGCATGGGAGTCATCGACTTCGGCCACTTCCAAGTGGAGTTTAGAGCTTGGACTCCAACTTTCGGTGCAAAACTCCCTCAAGGCGAGAGATTCTCAATTTGGATTCACAACCTCCCATTACACTTTTGGAAAAGAGAAGCCATTCAAGAAATTGTGGCGGATTTCGGGGTAGTGGAGGAGTTAGATGTGAAGACGAGTCGCAGGTCGGAGCTTATTTCGGCAAGAGTGATCATCAGGAGTTCTGACATCTCCTCAATGCCGAGATTTGCCAAGGTGTTCTCCTTCGAGGAGTCCTATCTTGTTAGATTCGTTCTTGACAAGAGAGAAGGCACGCCAATACACTCCCCCTCACTCAGGGATGACAGATCTTACAAAGAAGCACTCTTGCCCACTGATGGTCTTACTATCGATGGCTCTCATGAGGTGGAGAGAGCTCACCGTGAAATCATCAAGGCGGCGAGGCGATGGGAGAGCCGTCAAGACTCAACGGTGGTGCAGCAGCGGAAGGTGCATGACCCACAGAACGGAATTGGTCAAGACAGGGGCCGTCCCGTCAGATCCAACGGTCAAAAGCCTCTTGAGACCTCCGACGCGCCGAACCGAACGGTGGCCCCACTCGACTTTCCTTCTTTGGAGGGGCGCGCAGAGGCCCAGAGGGGGGGACAGGAATCTCAGATACCATTAATGGCAGCGCTGTAGACTGCAGGGGTCAGTCCACCACTTTAGGGAAGGTGGCAGGCGAAAGAGGGCTGTCGACTAAGAAGTGGGTCGTAAAGCGCTGGTATGCTCCAGAAAAGGAAAAAGCTACTTCGGAGGAGCAGGTGAGTCAAAACCTAGAAATGGGTCTGAGGAGCACAGATCTATCAAGCATCTCCTTAAAGAGCTCGAAGCAGTAGGGGGTAGGAGGTGAGGGAGTGGGTGAGAAGGCGCTGCTTTTAGAAGAGGGCGGTTTTGGGCTAAAAGACAGCGATTTCGGAGCTTTAGAGGTGAGCCATAACGGGAAAGAAGCCAGAGTGGAAGAGCGAAAGGCTCTGGTGGCGTTGGAAGTGGTTGGAAAGGGGAGAGATGAAAGTGTTGAAGCCAGAGCTTCGTTGGTAACGAAGCAAACAGAGCAGTCTTCGAGCCCAGAGCCCACCGATCCCTCACCCTATCCAGAGCTGACAGCTGTAGGGGGGGTAAGCATACTGCACCCTTTGAACAACTGGCTGCCGCTCCACTCGAGGCAAGCGGTACACTATACCGCAGGAACACGTTAGCCAAGGGTTGTATTGGTGGGGAATTAAGTTCCTATGCGGGAGGGGTTGGTGTGAGACCGTTACAAGTCTATGGGCCTACAGAGGGGTCCAAGATGTCTCTCCCAGCTCCGACTGTGTGTGTATCAACTGTTTTGCCGAAATTTTTGGAGTGTGGGCCCAGTGAGGGGTCCACCGTTGGAAACAAAGTTTATAAGGTGGGGCAGACGGTGATGGTTGGGCTTGTGGAGGAGCCCACATTGTCAGGGCCCAATCTACAAACTCTAAATCAGTTAGCAGATAGTGACGAAGACTCAGAAGAGCGTCTGAACCTGGAGGTTGACTTCACTCTTACAGACGAGGACTCTGAGGATCTTGAATTCGTTGCAGACACCCAAAGGGGGCAGTCACCAGATATGGTTTTGTCCACACTGCCAGATACAGTTCCCAGAGGAAGCTCAGGGTCGTCTCAGAGGACAGTTGGGTGCAGAGTTCTTCGCTCACCGAAGAGGGTTCATGCGGATTTCTTGGATGACTTTCTGGAGAGAGCGACGAGCGCCAAAGCGACAAAACACGTCAATGGAGGTACAAAAACTTTTCTTGCTAATATTTTAAATTTCATGTCAGATTCTAAAATCTTTATATTAGCTGCTACCTGTGGTTCAGAAGTGTTTGATAAAGAACGCAATGCGTTTCTGCTAAACAAAATGAGGGGTTGGGAAACTGAGAGAGCGAAACCTAGTGTCTGTGAGGTTTTAGGCTCCATAACTAGGGGGAGTACGATTTCTGAGAATGCCTTACGCAATGGCGTTGGGCCGACTATCATTCACGAGGATGTAGCCGGGCTCGCACCTTCACCAACGATCTCTGATGACATTGTCCCCCAATGAATACACTTTTTTGGAATGTTCGGGGACTGGGGGATAGGGGAAGAGAGATATGGTAAGGGACGTCATTAACAACTCCAAGGCAGAAGTTGTAGGGCTGCAGGAGACCAAACTCCAGCACGGGCTCAAACTCAAAAGACTTGGGGGTAATAGAATCAAGGAGTGGTTGTTACGACCGTCAGTAGGTGCCTCAGGGGGGATTACTATAGGTTTCAATTCGGATATCCTCTCCTGCATAGAGGTACACGGTGGAACGTTCTCCCTGACGGCCCGGCTGAAACGACGTTCCGATGATTGGATACAGACGATGACTGTTGTCTACGGGCCGAATGTGGCCACAGACCGAGAGGCCTTCTGGCAAGAACTGGTCGACATTCGATGATGGTGGTCGGGGCCCTGGATTGTGGGTGGGGACTTCAACATCACAAGATTTGTTTTTGAGCATAAGGGGAGAGGCGCCAGTAACAGGCACAGAGAGGAGTTCAATAGATTGATCACGGAACTGGAACTGATAGATATCCCAATCAATGATAGACTTTTTACCTGGTCTAATATGCAAGCGGCCCCGGTTATGGCCAAGTTGGACAGGATTCTAGTCTTCATGGATTGGGAAGCTAAATTTCCTCTAGTGTCGGCTAGAGCGATCCCTAGGACAACATCAGATCACACCCCGATCCTTCCAAATGCGGGAATTCGAGGACAACGTAGGCCCAGAAAATTTAGATTTGAAAAGGCCTGGTTGGAAATTCGGAGATTCCATCACTTGGTTATGGAGAATTGGGCGCTCCCAATGGCTGGCAGGGACGCGGCATCTCGCTGGTGTGGAAAAATCCGAAGGTTGAGAAAGAGGCTTGCAAGATGGAACCGATCTAGGTTCTCTACCATCTGGCATGCTAAGGAATCCTTTTTGGAAGGTATTGATGAGCTAGAGAGGATAGAAGAGTCTAGAGTCCTTTCCCAGGATGAGCGAAGCAGGTTATTACAATTCCGTGAGAACATAGCCAATCTTTATAGACTAGAAGAGATCAAATGGCAACAAAGGTCTAGGATTTCGTGGCTCAAAGAGGGAGACGCGAATACGGCCTACTTCCATCGGGTTGCAAGCGCTAGAAGGATATCCAATCTTATCCTATCAATTCAGACAGACTCAGGAACTTCACAAGATGAAAAGGTGATCTCCACGACCTTTCAGACTTTCTATACGGACCTCTTCGGGAGGAAGAATGATTTTAGGATCCCAATGAGTGAGGACTACTGGCAGGAGTATCAGAATGAGCCAGGTCAAAACTTTTCCTCCTTGGAGGCACCTTTCTCAGAAATAGAAGTCAAAACGGCCGTCAACCAGATGGGAGCAGACAAATCGCCTGGATCAGATGGCTTTCCCATGATGTTCTTCCAAGTGTTCTGGGAAGAAATTAAATGAGACTTTATGGATCTAATGGAGGAATTTTACCACAACAATCTGAGACTGGGAATGTTCAACTTTGCAGAAGTGGTGTTGATTCCCAAACGAGAAGAATCCAAATGCGTTGGGGATTTTAGACCAATTAGCCCGATAAACTGCTCGGCGAAAATCATCACTAAGGTCCTAGCGATCCGCTTGGGAAGTATGATGGACAGTCTTATCCATAAGACCCAGACGGGTTTCATTAAGGGCAGATGTATACTGGACTGTGTGGCCACCGCTGAACAAGTTATCCACCACTGCCACAAGAGCAACTCCAAGAACTTTCTCCTGAAGTTGGATTTTGAGAAGGCATATGACTCCGTGGATTGGGAGTGTTTGCTGGAGGCGCTCAGAGGGAGAGGTTTCGGAGACAAATGGATAAGATGGATCAAGCAATGTTTGCATTCTAGCAAAACGGTAATCTTGGTGAATGGGAGACCCGGTCCATCGTTTCCTTGCAAGAAGGGACTCCGGCAGGGAGATCCGCTATCCCCGCTGTTATTTACTGTTGTTGCGGATGTGCTTAGAGGAATGATGGAAAACTGTCACAGAAAAGGGTGGATAACGCCTATGGCCAGCAGCCCCACTAAACAAGGATGCACGATTCTACAATATGCGGACGACACCCTACTCTTTGGAAATGGCTCTATAACTGAAACAATCTGCTTTAAAGGGGTCCTTTATTGTTTTGAGGCCTGGTCAGGTCTTAGGATTAACTTCCACAAGAGCGCGTTGGTCCCAATTACTCTATCAGAAGCAGAAGCACGGGAGCATGCCACCATTCTTAACTGCACGACGGAGGAGTTCCCGATCAAATATTTAGGGCTCCCGCTCAAACCAGGGAGACTCACTAAGGCTGACTGGTTGCCTATTATAGACAGGGTGGAAGACAGACTGTCTGGGTGGATGGGCAAATCGCTCTCACTCGGGGGAAGAGTGATACTCATCAACTCAGTGCTATCCAACCTGCCCATTTACTACATGTCGTTTTTTGAACTCCCAAAGTGGGTGATCCAAAGGATTGACCGAATCCAAAAAAGATTCCTTTGGAAAGGGGCAGAATCAAATAAGGGAGGCTACCACCTTATTAAATGGAATATCGCCTGCATGAAGAAGAGACACGGAGGGCTAGGTATCATTGACCTTAGAGATATGAACCTGACTCTCCTAGGAAAATGGTGGTGGAAAGTGTTTCACCACTGTGGGGAAGGGTGGCAGGATTTTATTCAACCCTACCTTCGAGGAAAAGGGACGAGAAGTTTAGGCTTCCGAGTGGGATCTAAAGCCTCCCACTTCTGGAAAGGAATTACAAAAGCCAGTGGACCGTTCAATTCAGCAGTAACGTCTATTATTGGTAATGGGCGGTCCACCAGGTTTTGGTGGGACAAATGGTGTGGTCCACTCGCTCTTAAGGACAATTTCCCAGAGCTGTATGAAAAAACGAATCGACCGAATATGTCGGTGGCAGAAGCCTGGAAAAGAGGGAATTGGAGACCGTCGTTCCAAGGAATGCTTTCACCAGGTTTGCGTCAGCAACTGCGTGAACTACAGACGAGAATTACCCAATCTGGGGTGGTGTGTGCCCAAGGCCCAGACCAGTTGCGTTGGGGACTTGAGAAGAAGGGAGTGTTCTCGGTTAGATCCCTTTACCACCGAATTCACTATCGGGGATGCAGACCCAGCTGGGCAACGGTGTTATGGAAGGCAAAAACACCCCTTAAAGTCAGAGTCTTCCTCTGGCTTGTGCTCAACAATGCAATACTCACCAGAGAGAACCTATCCAAGAGGTAACCTCACATTGCGACCAACTGTGGATTCTGCAATACACATACGGAAGACCTGAACCATTTGTTTATTCACTGCACAAGAAGTAAGGCCGTCATGATAGAAGTTCTAAGAGCCCTAGGGACAAGTGACTACCCAAGAGAGTATGAGGAACTATGGGTTGGCCCCAGATTTGCATCGACCCGACACGACATGAAGGATGCATGGTATATTGCCATTGCGGCAACCACATGGGTGTTATGGCTAGATAGAAACAATTTTTATTTCCGTGCTTCATGTAATTCTATTTCTGGTAACCTTACTCTCATCATGCATCTGATTTCCTTTTGGGCTACAGCTGCTGCCTCAGGAGCGAGAGGGAGGATTGCACGGGTCTTCCAGGTGGAAGAATTTGACGATGAGGAGATAGAGTTCGGGCCGACTATGGATTGAGGAGTGCACCCGTCTTACAACCCAGTTGCGTCAGTGGCACTCTCTGTGTCTGTATATGCTGTTTCACTTCTTTGTACTTTGGTTGTCTGAGGTTTAGATGTTGAAACCCACCCCCCAGGGTTCTGTTGGGGGTTTATGTTTTATTTCCTGTTGTCTGAGGGTTAGATGATGAAACCCACCCCCCAGGGTTCTGTTGGGGGTTTATGTTTTATTTCCTGCACTGCACTTTTGTTTTCTCCCGGTTCTGCGGGATTGTTTATTAATATCTTATTAATGAAACAGGGTGGTGTTATTCCACCTTTTAACTCAAAAAAAAAAACTTCACTCACTCTCATCTGACCCAGCTTTGATATGTTTCAGTCCGTGGACAGATTTTTTTAAAATATAAAATTACTAAAATATCCTTCCCTTTTACTAAATAACGTACTAGATACCTTTAGGGTATTGTAGTATTTTTTTATTTTTTAAAATTCAGTCAATAAGGACAAAATGGGTCAAAGCTGGGTTAGATGAGAGAGAGTGGAGTTAACAAAGAAAAATGAGTAATGCTACATTCACTACCAATTTCACTACATTTTACTTCACTATCTTACGTGGCACACTCCAATAGGTAGAGCAAGATAGAGTAGGTGGGGGAACTCTCCAATAGGAATATGTCACCTAAGGTAGTAAAGAAAATGATAGTGAAATTGAAAGTGGCTAAAGCATTACTCAAGAAAAATTAACAGTTTAGCTCCAGTTTATACTGTTAGATAAGGTGTGAGTGTTTTTTTTGTATCCAACTCATTTTCTGTATTTCTTCTTTTATAAATTAAGGGTGTATCTGATTTTGATATACTCACAAGCTAAAATTGTTAGTCTTTCTCAATTTTTATGATTCAATCATCATAAGGGGTTTTTTTTTTTTTTTTTTTTTTTTTTTTTTTTTTTTTTTTTGGGAAAAGATGAAACATATTTCATTAATAAGAAATTAACGATATAAACCCAGAGAACTGGACCAAATTACAACCTACAGACAGAAAAAAAAACATACATGAAGCAACATGACCCGTATAAACAATAAATCTCTCCAACCGTGGAGGGTGGGCCGACAAACGAGCTCGGTCCAGCAAAATTAAGTGTACGTCATTTTAGCTTCGTACACTGCCTCCACAGCACATGCATACCCACCTGAAACTAGTCTGGCAGGATTTTATCACCCGCCGATCTCTGCCTTCTCCTCGGTGGGGGACCCCATCTTTGGGCCCAAGCCCCGCAGGCCGAATTATGACACCAAGGCACATGCACAGCAACCGCACCCTCCCACCATCTCCACCACTTATCCTACAAACGCGCTAACAACTTCCACAGCCGCTACCAAAGAGATAGTCGTGAAGATGATACATTCACCTCTCTCGCGATTGTGCTTTCTCAGGTAATTTCTCACCAAACAACTGTCTCGCTCCCCCAACAAAAACCACGCTCTAGGAGAGAGCCGTTGAGAGGATACATTCACCTCTCTCACGCTCTTGTTCTCTCAGGCAATTTCACACTACGCAGACTCATCTCGACTCTTACTCCCAAACCGAGGAAAGAGGCAACGCTGTTACGAGACAGTGGCCTAAGCTAGAGGAAGCTCAATAGCCTGATAGTAGGCGCTGTCAGGACTGCACTGGCGACATCGTTGGACACCTTAGAAGTTAAAACAAGTAAGCGCACATCATGGAGGGACCCCATCTCGGGCCCAAACCCCACAATTGTGCAATACAACGTACTTCCCACTCCCCACCTCCCACAACAAAGCAAAACAGCTGTCGCCGTCGACCAGATCCGAGGTCAGATCTGGGTCATCTTCCCTACCGCAGGTGGACCTTCTGTATCGGGAAGCGCGGGGGTGGTGGGGGTGGGGGGGAGGGGGGCACCTCGCCATCGCCCAGATCCGAGCGATCGTGACCAAAGGTGCAGGAGGATGCTCTGGCGCGACGAAACGTCGCTCTGCAACCTGAGGAGGCGCGACTTAGCGCGATCTAGGGAGGCGCGATGGCCAAATCAGCCGTCGCCGAAGATAGGCGACGCACCGGAGCTCGACAGCTGCGGTGGCCCCATCTTTTTTGCGGCGCGAGCAACGGGGTGTCAGCGACTTCGTCAAGCGCTGGAAGGGGAGCGAGGTCGTCGGCAACTTCGTCAAGGGGAGGGACGTCGTGGAGCTCCGCCAACGCGAAGGAACTTCGTCTTCGTCGCCGCGAAGGAAGGGAGGATGGGTCGCAACGGAGGTGGAGGAATGGTAGGGGGGACGACGGGGGGGGGGGGGGGGGGGGGGGGGGGGGGGGGGGGGGGGGCTAGCAGCCACCGTCTCTAGGAGTTTAGATTTTTGTTCTTTTTTTAGATCTAGTTTCTCTCTGTAGAGTTTTTTAGAAAGAGAAACTCATTACTGAGAATTGGGTTGAAATCAATAAAAAAAAGTTGAAAGAAGATTTATATTTTCACCTCCATTTACAACTTGCAGTCTTGCACTAGCACTTTCATCCAAACAACACCCAAATAAGGGAAAACAAAAGAATTGCACAAATAATCTTCTAAAAACAACTCACTGCTAAAGAGTCGAAGAATGAAGAGGTTAAAAGTCCAAGCTGATCATTATATTTTCGAAACATTGAGTTATTAATTTAATAGCAGTACGTTTATGTGTATGTACTCAGTTTGTACTCGAGCTTATGTGCTCACTTTTTTTTGATGTGAACGGATAGAGTCGAAAGACCCAGCCACAGCAAAAATATATTAATAACAAGTAAATAGTACAACAGAGGGTTTTACAAGCTGTAAAACAAGGAACAAAACATATACAGACTAAATGAACAAGCTAAAAAATCTACAGAAGCTCGCTGCAACCCTCCCGAACGCAAATGAAGAAGCAGACGCGAACAGCATACCCCTCGAGCGGAACGCCAGGGATGCCAATTGCGCGTCGAAGAACCGCAAGAGCGATCAGAAGGGTGGACGAACCGAGCAGCCCTGAGCACAAGCAAAGCGCTCTACGCAAACCAGCAGCACAGCGCCCAGGGGACGAGAGCAAAAAATAGAAACGCCACCAATGGCGACAAGCAGGGAACCCAAAATCACCTCGCAACAAGAAATCCTACCGCAGGATAACAAAGAACAAAGAAGAAACAAATAAAACGAACACTTAGAGAAAAAGTAATCCGACTGCTCCACATCAACAGAATTGATGAGGACAATACCGAGCGGCAGCAGGTACCCAGCCCCCACCAAAACCGCAACAAACATTCAAGTGAGCTTATGTGCTCACTTGAAATGAATTTTTTTAATCCTGCTTTCTTCCAAATTTAATGCCTAATTAAAAAATAAAGAAAATAATAAAAATAATAAAAATAAGATTCGTCCACTTCATTCACTTCCTCAACCACCATCCACCGTCACCCGTTACCGCCGTCCAATGGGAAACTCAATTTCATCTCAGATCTCAAATAAACATGACTCAATTTGAGTTATAGCTAAAAGTTTCAAGTAAAACTAAAAAAAAAAACCCTAAAATTGAACTTTTCATAAGCTCGCTCTCAATCGTAAATCTCACCTAGGGATTTTCTAGAATCAACCAATTATATGTAGTGAAGTTTTCATATTTGCATCTCCTTTAGTTATGATCAATGGTAGCAGGTACCGGTGACTACTCTAGCAAATATGAGAATTTGTGGATTGGCCCCAAATTTATCCCGATTCGCCAAGAAATGAAGGATGCGTGGTACATTGCCATTGCGGCAGCTACATGGATGTTATGGCTAGACAGAAATAACTTTTACTTCCGTACTTCATGTAATACTATTTCTGGTAACCTTACCCATATTATGCATCTTATCTCTTTTTGGGCCACAGCTGTTGCCACTGGAGCAAGAGGGAGGATCGGCCGAGTCTTCCAAGTGGAAGAATTTGATGACGAGGAGGTAGAGTTTGGGCTAACATTGGATTGAGGGAGGGCGCCATTCACCAAGCCACTCATTTACAACAGCTCTAAGGCTTCTTGTGTGTTGTATCGACCTACTGTACTCTTGGTAGTCTGATGTAGGGATAGTTAGACCCACCCCCCAGGATTTGTTGGGGAGGCATGTATGTTTTTATTTCCTGCACTGTTCTTTGTATTTCTCCCGGTACTCCGGGGTGTTTTGTTAACCTCTTATTAATGAAACAGGGTGGCATTATCCCACCTTTTTCCTCAAAAAAAAAAAAAAAAAATGGTGGCAGGTAGTGGGGATTATTGCAGTGGTGGGGCAGGGCAGGATGGTGGGGATAATGGAGGTTGTAAGGTGATGGTGAAGTAGCCGAGAAGGAGGAGATCACAATAAAATAAAATAATAAATAATCTATATAATAAAACCCAAGGCAATTTAAAAGAAAGCTATCAAGTAGCTATCATTCAATTAGAAGAAAATCAACGATCCAAATTTATGTTCATAAAAGACATTTTTTCACCTGTTATTGTAGCCACATTCAGATTTATAGTTTATGTTGTGTGAATTAGTTGATATTTGTTTGAGTTTTGAAATTAATTAATCTTTAATCCATACTTTTAATTAATTAAGAAAATACTAATTAAAATCACAGTAATCTTAATTAAGAAAAGCTTTAATTGTTGTGGTTTAATTAGTCTTTTCCTAATTAATTAAAATTTAAAGATTAAAAGTTAGTTTCAATCTAATTAAGATTAATTAACTCATCTAAAACATTATGGATTAAGCTTATAAAATTAATTAATTCCTAATTTTGAATTAATTTCATGTAAAACAAAAAATAAAAAAATGTTTTAAATTACTTTTGCTACAGTATTACTACAACCAAAACAAAGCTAACATTTAATTATTGCTACAGTAAACTTATATTTAACCAAACCTACTTTTATGAAATCAAATCCAATGAACTGCTTTCGTTACGGTGCTTTTTCCTCTTCATTTTTTTTACAGCCAACCAAACCACCTCCTATTTTTTAGTATGTAATTATTTTACGACATTCTAATTATTTTTTATAACTTATCGTGTAGTCACTAACCAGATGGTATTGCATATAAATGTTGACCTATATAATTTGTTGGTTAAATAGGATTGTGTATATTTTATTGTGTACAGTGTTTTTCATATATTATATCGTTCAGAAAACATACCGTAAGCACGTGTTTACAGATAAACCTAGTAATAAATAAATAAGGCTATACATACACGTATACTCCCTACAGCAACCAAAAACCTCAAGGGTCAACGTAGGAACCCCCCCCTCCCCCCCCCCCCCCCCCCCCCAGCCTCTGTTTGCACCAATCTAGCACGTGAGATTCACATTATATAGCACATGTGTGTACGTGTTAATAAATATATATTTTTAAAGTAATATCTCTAACCTCTAATCTCTAATCTCTAACCTTAGAATAGGATAAGGCCTTAGTGTCATTTGTAAATTTGTAAATATACCAACACGTGCATTGCACGTGCATAACTAATATGAAGGAGGTCTCAGGTTCGAGTCCTCACTACGCCATATTTTTTACTTCATTTTTTTTAAAACATATTAAATGTGCATCATGCATGTAAATTATCTATCTATATCTATCTATCTATAATAAAATATATAATCTATAACTATTATAATGGGAGAGATGGGGTTGGTAAACAAATAAACAATTTTTTATTTTTTTTTTGTATGTGTGCAAACACGTGCAGCGCACGTGTTGGTAGTTTTTTTTGTCCTTTTCCTTCCTCCACGTGCATCATACTAGATTTTTTCTTTTTTGTCCTTTTCCTTCCTCCTCCACGTGCATCGCACGTGCATCATACTAGTAACTATTATAATGGAATAGTTGGAGTTGTAGATCTATCTACCTACGTGCAACGCACGTGCAACTCCAACTCTCCCATTTATAGTCTTCACATTTTACTTTTAAAAATATATAATCTTAGTTATTAAGACATGCATCGCAGTGTAAATCAGAGTTTTTACTTAATTTTTTTTTAAAAAATTAATACGTGCATCGCACGTGTATATTACTAGTAAAGAGTAATGGAAGAGTTAGAGTTGTATGTGCGATGCATGTAAGTTGGTAGATTTAAAATGTACAATGAAAGAGTTGGAGTTGAACGTGTAATATACGTAAGGTAATAGATTTACAAATGACAACTCCTCTTCTCCTATTATAATATTAGAGATAATTACCATATCCTTTTAGAGCATCCATAGTCGTGTGCTATATTTTCATTTTTCCATTTTATAACAAAGAGTGATTTGCAATTTCCATTTTATAGCAAAGAGTGATTTGCAATCGTGTGCTATTTTTCCATATTATGGCTTTTTTCTATAGTAGATTGCTATATTTGGCAGAAGAATTGGTAATATGGATATTATAGTTAATGTTTCGTCCCAAATATTTTATACTATTTTTAATCCATCGGACGAAACATCATGTTGCCAAATATTATAACAGACGAAACATCATGTTTCGTTGAATGAAAATAGATTTTTTATATTAAGAAAATACCTGGAAATAAAAAATAAAGCACGGATGTTATTTCGCCCAAGTTGAACTTTTTTTTTTTCAAAAAACACCTTTAATGCCTTGGACGAAACATCATTAGAGGTGTTTTTTGCAAAAAAAAATCAACATGGACAGGATCATGGAGGGTGCACTTTGCAAAAAATTTTGTATTTTTTGGGATTCTATGAAATTGGATTGTATAGAATTTTATTTGGATTAAGGTTTGTACGATTCATTGAAAGAAGGAGACGAGTGAAGGAAAGATTCTATGAGATGAATTGTATAGGATTTTGTTTAAGATATTAGTTGGACAAAACATTCCGTAGAATTTTTGCTCTACATTTTAGCATTTCTCAACTGCAAAAAATCAACAAAAATGCTATTTCTATTGTGGATGCTCTTAAGCAGGGTCGGACCCCACCTTGAGGCAAGTGAGGCGGCCGTCTTAGGCCTCCAATTTTTTTGCAATTTTAGAGGCCCTCAAATTTGTATTCTCCTTGTAAATATAGACATATTTTGAGTGTAAAAAAATTATATTGTAGTCAGAGGCCTTAAAAATAATTATTTGGGCATTTCACCTTGGACCTCCAGAAACTCAGAACCCCCCTGCTCTTAAAGCTCTTATTTTTTCAAGGGAAAAAAATGCCGAAATTGGTATATATAAAAAAGCAATCACGCTCCTCCAACTGCATGATCTTTCTTTTGTCATCAAAGGTGGGAATGAAAAGCAATCACTTCAAAAATAAAGTAATAATCGAAACCCCTACCACAACAGCATGAGAATTTAATACTATGTAACAGGCAATAGCCGCAATACAAAACAAAACCCAACCAGACGATTTATTATGCCCCCTATCGATTATAAAAAGTCAGGAAAAGGTCATATTCTTAAAATAAAGGGTTATGTTGTAATCCTATCTTGAACATAAGACCTCCATTTATCTATCACAACCCTTCTACCATCCGAGCTACAAATTAGTGGTCATAATTTCATATTGTTTCCACACAGTTGCAAGGTACAAGGAAGAGTTGCGAAAATAATAATCATCATCATTATATATATATATATATATATATATATATATATATATATATATATAGAGTCCCCTTCGGTTGCACACTACTTTTGGTGAGCATTCCGTGAGCACTCCCGAACTAGAGACCCTATGAAAAATCCGAACCGCTCATATTGTTCTATATGCCTTAGATAGCCTAACAATAAAAAATCAAGTAATTTGAAGTTCATTTGCCCATCCATCATGCTATTAGAATTTTCAGCCACACAATTTTGTGATGATGTAAATCATGGGTAAATGAACTTCAAATTACTTGATTTTTTATTGTTAGGCTATCTAAGACATATAGAATAATATGAGCGGTTCGGATTTTTCATAGGGTCTCTAGTTTGTGAGTGCTCACGAAGTGCTCACCAAAGTAGTGTGCAACGGAAGATTTCTCTCTCTCTCTCTCTCTCTCTCTCTCTCTCTCTCTCTCTCTCTATATATATATATATATATATATATATATATATATATATTCCATTGTGCACTCAACTTTAACCTTCGTATCGACAATCTGAATCGTTTACATTGATCGACACATCTAAATATATAAAATCAAGTTATTTAAAATTCCGTTGTTCATCCATCTGTCATTATAAAATAAAACAATATTCGGCCATAGAATATGGACAAAAGATTTTCAAATGACTTGATTTTACATATTTAAATTGATTTAGACGTGTAGATCAATGTAAAGCGTTCGGATCGTCGATATGAAGATCAAAAGGCCGAGTACACAAAGATGAGTAGAGATGAGTGCAGAACGGAAGATCAAAAGGCCATTCCAGATCAAACACAAAAAGAGCATGAAGTATAAAATTTTGTCAGCCCCGAAGAAGCACAAGCAGATCATGAAGTATGCAAAATTCGTAAGCTGAGTAGCAGCACAGACAGAGCATGTAGTATGCAAAATTTGTAATGCTCATAAACAACACAGACAGAGCATGAAGTATCAATTTTTTCCAGTCCAGATCAAACACAAGTAGAGCATGAAGTATAAAAAGTTTATCAGCCCAGAACAAGCTCAGGCAGATCATGAAGTATGCAAAATTTGGAAGCTGAGTAGCAACACAGACAGAGCATGTAGTATGCAAAATTTGTATGCTTAGAACCAACACAGAGAGAACATGAAGTGGCAATTTTTGTCAGTCCAGAGCAAACACAAATAGAGCATGAAGTATAAAAATTTAATCAGCCCAGAACAAACACAGACAGATTATGAAGTATCAATTTTAGCCGGTCCGAAACTAACAGAAACATAGCATGAAGTATACAAATGTTGTTAGCTCAGAACAATCAGATACAGATCATGAAGTATCAAAATTTCTAATCTCAGAACAAACAAAAACAGAATTTGAAGTATCCAAGTTTGTCGAGTGCAGATCATTAAGTATCCAATGTTGTCAACTTGAAGTAAGCCCAGAACAAACAGAAACATATTGATGAAGTATCAAATTTTGTTCACTCAGAACAAACATAAAATGAACTCTTTCAACATGGACACGAAGTACCAAAATTTGTGTGCTCAAGACAAACAGAAGCTTCCCATGAAGTTTCAAACTTGGTATAGTGTCAGAACAACAGAAACTGAACATGTGGTTTAAATAAAACTAGTAGGCTCAGAACACACTATTCATACCTAGGGCTGCAGTGGGGTGCCGTGCCAACTAAGATATGATAGATATATAATCAAGAATAAATACAACAATCTTGAAGTAAATATTCAGATCATAAACTGTTTTGCATCACGGCCTACACCAACAAAGCATTTGAGAGACTCAAAGACCAAAAGGCTTAGATGAGTACCCAACACATACACATCCAACTTCAGTTACTATAAAATCTAGTTTTCTGTTGTTTGGAGCTTACAAATTTCGCATACTTCATGCTCTGTTTCTGCAGTTTTGAACTTATTATCAACTGTCTTTCATAAACAAATGAAAAAACAATAGGCTCAGAACACACTATCCATAACTAGGGCTGCATTGGGGTGTCGTGCCAACTAGGATATGATAGATATATAATCAAGAATAAATACAAAAAATTGAAATAATTATTTAGATCATAAAGTGTTTGGCATCACTGCCTAATGTACAGTTTTTTTTGTATACTTCATGATCTGTTTGTGTTTGTTCTGGGCTGACAAAAATTGATACTTAATGTTCTGTCTGTGTTGGTTGGAGCTTATCATCAACTGTCTTACATATATAGAGTAAGTCTATTAAGAGCTTGGGAACTGAATGCCTTATCGGGAGCCGGGGGGGGGGGGGAGGGAGGGGTTTAGCCATTCCTTCGCGATTGTATGTGATGGAACGACTCATATTTAATACTGCTTATCTTCAGAATGTTTGGGGGTAAAAGGGGTAAAATCAAATACCCCTATCTCTTATCTTCTCACAATCAATCGGCCAAGCTCACATAATAGACTTACTCATGAATATATATAGACTAAAGAAAACCAATAGGCTCAGAAAACACTAATCATAAGTAGGGCTGCATTGGAGTGCCGTGCCAACTAGGATATGATAGCTATATAATCAAGAATACTTAGAACATGATTGAAATAATTATTCAGATCATAAAGTGTTTTGCATCACTGCCTAAACCATTGTGAGTCATCGGTGCCAAAAATTTTGGTGAATTGAGTTAGTCTCAAAACTCAAAATTTGATACTTTCAAGCCTTCCTCTCTTCTCTCCCGCTCATACCCCAGATGTGTATTCAACTTTGAATAATTATCATGGCACACAATCAAATAGACTTCAAAACAATAATTTCAATGGCACAAAATTTTGTAACCAACTAATATCCAAATCAATCTCATCATTGCCTACAAACAAAACCAAAAGAAAATGCAAGAAATTAAACAGATATCATTAAAGCATTTATGAGAGTCAAATACTTCCCTCCGGAATATGAGAGAGGAACAACACAATGAGCCAAGAAATCCAAACCGGCAGCCGAGAATTCGATCACGTATACCCCTTTTACCCCTCGACAGATCTGAAGAAAAGCGAAGTTTGGATCCGATCAGTGGTAGGGGTAGGGTTTTACACAGGTGAGGAAGAAAGAGAGCGGGAGAGAAGAGCGCTCTCGACTTCACTTCCTTATCGATTAGGATTTCGAAGAGATCTTCGATTAGGGTTTCGAAGGTGCCGATCTATTCAGATAGGGTGAGAAGAGAAGAGAGGAATCCAAAGAGATCGTCTTTCAACTTCGAGAGCGGGAGAGGGCGATTAGGGTTTGGAACGAGAGAGCGGGAGAGAAGAGAGGAAGGCTTAATCGATAAGGAAGCTTAGAGATAAGGGGTATACTCAGTCGAATGAGTATACCCCTTTTGCCCCTCTGCTATTCTGAAGAAAAGGCGGGGACGATCTCAGCCGTCCGATCGTGATCAAGATCGATCAGACGGCTGAGCTTCCCAGCTCCCGATAAGGCATTCAGCTTCTGAGCTCTTAATAGACTTACTATATCTATATATATATATATATATATATATATATATATATATATATATATATATAGGGTAAAAGGGATATGAGCAACTTGCTCATTTAGTAAATGAGCAATTGATTATGTGG
Organism: Hemerocallis citrina; assembly: GCA_017893485.1. Taxonomy (NCBI): domain Eukaryota; kingdom Viridiplantae; phylum Streptophyta; class Magnoliopsida; order Asparagales; family Asphodelaceae; genus Hemerocallis; species Hemerocallis citrina. The sequence continues at coordinate 258,653,903 of CM030360.1, read as the reverse complement.
CATGCATGTGATACATTGGACAACTAACCCTTTTAAAGATTGTCCAATCACATGTATGCCACATCATCAATTGCTTATTTACTAAATGAGCAAGTTGCTCATACCCCTTTTCCCCATATATATATATATATATATATATATATATATATATATATATATATATATATATATATATATCTTCCATTGTGCACTCAGCTTTAACCATCGTGCTGCACTCAGCTTTAACATTCGTATCGACAATCTGAATCGTTTGCATTGATCGACACATCTAAATATATAAAATCAAGTTATTTAAAATTCCGTTGTTCATCCATCTGTCATTATAAAATAAAACAATATTCGGCCATACAATATGGACAAAAGATTTTCAAATGACTTGATTTTACACATTTAAATTAATTTAGACGTTTTCAATCAAAAAAAAAAATTTAATTTAGACGTGTAGATCAATGTAAACCGTTCGGATCGTCGATACGAAGATCAAAAGGCCGAGTACACAAAGATGAGAGTACACAAAGATGAGTAGAGATGAGTGCAGAACGGAAGGGGTGCATATATATATATATATATAAAGAAATTAAAATTTACACTTATGCCGGAAATTCTAGAACTAAATGCAATTGCTGGTTTTAAGTTGATTTCTACATGTCCATATATACAGAAGGTAGACAATGAACGATTTTCAAGCTGCTGGTGGTTAATTACAGAAGAGGAAGCATTCAACCGTACAAGTTGCTACAAGGACGAAACATGATGCATGAAAGGAAGAAACATTCTGCCTTTGAGGTAGAAGGGAGAAACAGAAGCAAGAACTTCCAAGAATCTGATAACCTGCAAAAAGTAAAAATTATTAATAATAATAACAAGACCTTATGTTCTAACCAATTGCCTAAACCAATATATTAAAAAGGTCAAATTTCACAAAACCCACCACAATTTTGGGCCATCATCAACAAAGCCACATTTTCTTTTTTGGTTATCAATAAACCCACCTCTATTACCCACCGTTAATCACATTCACCACCTTCTGTCCATCACCCCAATTTTGGGCCATTCAACAAACCCAATTTTTTTTTTTTTTTTGTGCCATCAATAAACCCACCTCCATTAACCACCGTTAATCACATCCACCACCTTCTGTCCTTTTTTGGTATATGTGATGGCACGTGGTTGTATTTTTAAATTTCTATCACCAAAATACCCCTGCTCAATTAGATTTGGGTTTTGAATTCTGAAATTGGAGTAAAAGGGATGGATTTTTATTTGCAATGAAGATAATAGAAGGAAGATACAAGGGTATGTCAATACACAATATAAATATCGCGATTTTGATGTTTTAATTTCTTACAAATTTTTAATTAACCTGGGATTAAAACAGGGGCATCGTGGACAATCAGGAATAGTAACTCTGTTGGCGGGTTTTCCCCAAACTTTTTGGGATTATTGATGACCAAAAAAGAAAATGTGGGTTTGTTGATAATAGCCCAAAATTGGGGTGGGTTTTGTGAAATTTAGCCTACTAAAAAACAATTTACCAAGGGATGTAAAAAATCAAATTTGTAAGCAATTGAAAGCGAGCAATGTTGTTGAGATTGTTGCTTAAGTTGGAACTTACATTTATACATATCGTGGAGCAAACAAGAGGTCAGCCGTCATCTCTCTCATGGTCAGTCTGTGTGCACATGCGTGAGTGCATGCATGTGTGTGAAAATACATGTGTTTTTCGCGTGCGTACCTAAGTGTAAAACTTGCAACCAACTGAAAGCGAGCTATGTTGTAATTGTGATTACAGTTTAAGTTGGAAACAGGAGAGACATTTTGTGCATATCCGCCCAACTGAGAGAGAGAGAGAGAAAATTTTGTAACTAAAGCGAAAACTATGCTGTGCGTGTGTGAAATTTGCAACCAAATGAAAGCAAGCTATGTTGTAATTATGATTGTAGTTTAAATTGGAGTTTACATTTATATACATATGTATAGAGGAAACAGGTCACAGCCATCATCGCTCCTGAGGTCAATCTGTGTCTCTCTGCCTCTCTTGTGAGCTAGTATAAAATACAGATCTATTAACTCCACAAGCAATTACTGAGTGCAGGCTCAGTATGGACCCAGTGTCTGGCTTAAAGTATAAGGACAACTTTTGTAAGATAAGAAGCAGTTTCCTTAAACACTCAACAGGGATTGTCTGGGTTTTTGTAGTGCGCTACTATGATTACTTGAAAACTGGTGCATAAGGTATCAGTTACCTTCTGATCAAATGTGAATCAGGAGAAAAACCGTCATTCAAAACCATCAAAGCTCATAGTTGTTTGGCGAAGAACATCAGAAGAATGATCAAGGCCATGGGATGCAACCTATAATAAAACAAAGAAATTAGATGTAAAAAGTTAAAATACACACAGCCAGTAAATGGTAGAAAAAATGAACATGCAAAATTAGCTCAAACTAGATAGCAAATGACCTATCTCTACTATTATTATTAACCTATCTCTACTATTATTATTAGAGTTGGTGGGGTGTATTTTGTATTAGACCATCGATTTATGAATCCCAGCCACATTTTAAAAATCAAAGTTATATTGACCATCCAACTAACATAAATCACCCATTTGTTAAATCTCAACAATCTTTTAAATCCAAAATTTGGTCGAAGACTAATTATCGACTTAAAATCAATCACCCAATTTTAAATCTTAACCACATTTATAAAATTCATATCTACATCTACCATCAACTTAAATATAAAAATCATATAACCAATAGTTGTATAGACTCTCACGTGCATTGCATGTGCTAACTGGCTAGAACAAAAGTCATAAATTGAAATAAAGAACTCTTCAATCTAAATAATGATTTCAATTTTCCATATTTCATCAGCATCATATAATCAAAAGTTAAAAGTTTCCATTACCAAATGTGTAAGAGTTGCATAGCGCTCCTCGCTCAAGTACAATGGCCGTCCCCTTCTAACCTCATGATCCTGCATGCACAAAGATATTACAAAAATACATGTCAGTAGATAGGAAATGAAAAATAAAAAGAGACTATATGTAACTTAATATTACTGAAAAGCAAATCGAGCAACCTAGCAGAGAAATTAAAACTCAGTTTAAGAAAGCACAAAAATAAATCACATTCATTTTAAAAAATTTAAGCATGCACAATCCATGCCTGTAATTGCGACAAAATAAGATATTATTTCAGTCTATGACAGTTACATAAACACAACTTAGTCAAGATGAATAAAAGGAAACACATTATGATAACAAAGAAGGGGGAAAGACTACAAAAAGGACAACCTTATGCCCCCTATTGGTGTCACATTCACCATTCCTGCCAAAATGTACGTCACTGTACCTGAACTACTTCATTACATTGTCAAAGTATGCATTCACTTTTCATTCACCTTTCTTTCGGTTACAGACAAAAAACAAAAAGAGTAAATTAATACAAGAAATGCTTTCTACTACAATTCAATACTAAATGACATTTTACTTTTCTTATGTAAATGGCCCACCCACTCTGTTGAAAATAATGCATAAACTTTTGAGGATTCTGGGTTCTTTATGGAAAACATCTTTGCCGAAAGAAGCAGCTCTGTCACCCCGATAGAAGATTATCCGAAATCTAGGAACCTAATATTGCAGTCCTTTATTATTTTCACAAAATGCACTTTTAAATCGAGGAACTTATTATTGCAATCATTTATTATTTTCACAAAATGCATTTTGGAAAGACCAGCAACCTGTAAAAGCTGGGAACAGAAAGTTTTAAAGCAGCGGAGAACACAATCAAGACTCCTAACAAACGAAAATTCAACTTCAGATTCTAAAACATGCACATCTGTCAACGAGCATGCAACCCCTATCTGTGAATAAATAAAGATGTAGAATAGATGAATCAAAAGAAATATTTATACCTGTAGTGAACCATACAGTAATCATATCTAGACTGCACCAAACAACACTATCAACATGTCTATTACAAGTTTATGAGTAATGGATTATTTTACCTCCTCACCAAAAGCATCCAAATAGGGAGATGGCCAGGCAGCTTGACGTGAAGACCTCTGAAGTAACACCGTGGTTATCTGTGAAAACCAAATGAAAAGAGAAAAATAATGATTGACAGTGAATCTAACAAATGAATTCCAAATATATAGCAGAATCAAAAAATTTATCGGAAAATCACTGTTTTACCCCCTACATTGAAACAGAATATCTTATACACCCACCTAGTTTAAAATTATTTTTTATCGGAAAATCACTCTTTTACCCCTATTTTGAAACAGAATATCTTATACACCCACACAGTTTAAAATTTGTGGATGGGGTTCAATTCATTTTTAAGGGCTCTTTACAATTTGGTCAGTCAATTACCGAATATTTTTGATCGAGTCCCCTTAATCACAATATTTGCAATTTGGTCCATAAATTTGAATGACTTGTCCAATTTATTCCCTCATTGTGCAGCCAAATATTTGGGGGAGCACAGTTTTCTTCGAAGAACCAAAGGCTCCTCACAAAAAAATGGACGTAAGGTACTAAATTGGTTAAATCATTCAAATTAAGAAAAAATTGAAAATATTGTGTTGTGGGGGACTCAATTGAAAATACACATTAATTGAGGAACCAAATTGCAAAAAACCATTTCCCACTTCCTGCTCTTATGTAACAAAACTCAAAAAATCCCATAAATAAGTTTCTTATCACAGTTTCAAGATCTTATAATGTCATAACTCATAATTCTCTGAATTTGTGATTATTGTCAAAATCTTTTCGCATGAAGGAATGAAATTACATGAATTTAGACAAAAAAAAGTCTGTTTCCACAGAAATTAAGGGGTATAAACACAAGTTCATTACAAATAGAAACAAAATCCTAATTTTACTGCTGAGGGATTATATTTACATACACGGACCAACAGATATACTCCAATACCCGCACCGCATACTTTGGAATGATCCAGGCATCTACTTTCCCTTTACAGAAATAACCAATATGTTAGCTGGCATTGCTTGGGAAACATGAGCTAACAAACTATTTTAACTAATGAAAATGCCAAATATAAGATGCTGACCTGCAACATGATTTCCAGCTTGGAGAACATAATCTGCCACATAGCAAACAGAGTGCAGGTTCATCTGGGATAGAATTACAACCAGAACAAGGAAGCTTTATATACCTGATAATGCAAGTGCCATAGATATTAATCACTATATGCAAAAGAGTTCAAATATAAGGGTTATTATACATAGTATCCCTTTAAAAAAGATCTGCTTACGTATTCCCCTGGAATCATTGTATTCACATATTCCATTTGAAAATATTTAAGTGATTTCAAAAATCTCCTGCCCAAGAACCTGAATCCCTAAATTTCAATAGTCCTACCAATATCATCAAGTGAAGATGAAGATGAAGATGAGTGAGAATAAGAAAAACGAAGGGTGATCGAGGCAGGCAATGAATTGGGGTGGGAAGAGCAATGATCTTTGAAGAAACAAAATCCAAAATTCTATTTCTTTATACTAACCTTAGGCTTAACCGCAATCCTAAAACTATAGCCCCAATAATAAATGAAAAGGATTCAGATTAGTAATGAAAAATGATCAATTTCAGAAAGATTTAGCGTAGGAGAAATTTTTTAGAAAGAAGAAAAATATTTTGGGTGTTTCAAAATGTTGTGAACACAGTAATCAGGAGAATGTACCCTCTTGATTCCAATATCATAATTGTGAACGGTTTTTAAGACACCGATGTTAGGGGAGATATCTGCAAGGAAATTATGCAATCTAGTTTTGAGGGTGATATGTTTTAAAAAAACCCTAGTAAACAAACATATAAAAAGGGCTAATGTGCTCAACAACTGTGCAAGCAAAGAAGAGCAAACCTTTGCAGTAGATCCTGATAGAGCCGAGGTAACTGCATCAACTTAAATGGAACTGCAGGGCTGGAATATAAAACAAAACCATATCTTCGAACACTGAACTCCTTGCAGAAATGGTCACACCATTTAAAAGCTAATGAATGCATGATTTCATTATTGAGGACCAAATCCAGACTCTGAATTTGGAACATCTCCTCCAACTCCGATACCGCATTTAGCTCTTCTGTAATAGAATTATCTATAGCACTGTCTTTTGTGGAGGGAACTAATCCCCAAATAGAAGAACTTTCATTAAATAGTGGTGTTGACGTAGATGATTGTAAAATTTTTTGAAGCAGCGCACATCTTCGAAGATAAGGTAGTGTCAGTCTACGAATAGTATCCTTAGGATGGCAAGAAACGTCAATGTGATTGGAAACAAAACACTTTTTCACAGTTGCAGATCCACCCATCATTTTGCATATATCATTAAGAACACAATCCCCAAAATAAGATACATCACAATCAGGTCTGCTATAGTATGTAATCAATCCCTGCAAATATCCACAAAGGAAGAATTATACCGACAGTAAGAAAAATGCTTTTAAATTTTGAATTAATGAATTAATCTTTAAAATGGTGTTCAATATCGATACCTGAACAACACAAACACAATAGAAAAGATGGACAAGAGCGACAAAGGATTCTCTGGATGATATACATGGAAAAGGAAGACAATATAGAACCGACATAAATGAAGAAAAAGGGTCATGTGCAAGGATTGGATCAGCAGCTCGTTTGTAGAACTCGAAATCAGGTTCCCCATTGTCAGAAAATTCTTGAATATATGAGACAGTGCCTGCCAAGAGGAAATAGATGGAGTATCAGTAACATTTATGTGTAAATGTATACATTTCACGAAAAAAACAATATGGCTTTTAAAAAAATTATTCTAGGCCATAATTCTTTATTGTTGTGCAAAATAGATTTCCAAATTACTATAGTTAATACAAAGTATGAATTCATTCACTATTGCAATCTACTTATTGCTTTTCCACTATACAGGATTCTACAGCAACAAGTATCCAGCAGCTTGAAACTTGATAAAATCATTGTGGCCAGCAGCTGTTAACAATCAGAGATATAATCAAGCTTCATAAATAGTAGTCCAATCAATAACAGGAATAGAAGCTTTGATCCCCCTTTTTCTTTACAAATTCTCATTTCTTCACAAAAAGCATAACCAATAGGGGGGGACTCCCAAAAGATCTGTCTGCAGTAGAAAGCCTAAGAAACTAGATAAATTAAAGATAAATGAAAATAGGAGACGCAAGGGGGCGGAGCATAAAGATTTAGGAAGCTGCTTTTCCGTTATTGATCTGCAGATGCCGAGAAACTTCGTATATGCAAAGTTCCATCCTAACAAGCTATTACAAAAGATATAGCAACTTATAGAATCCGTCATGTAACAGTATTTTGCATAGAAATCATGGCTTTAATTACATCACAGCATCAATCATTCCTACTATTGCAGCTTGAGAAGGATTTTGTAGAGTTAGCCTCACTCCTACTGTGGTGATGAAGCTGATGTGCACGTGAAATATACAGATTTTCCCACATAAATTGGAAATTAGTAAACCATTATTCCTACAGTAAAACAAAAGGTACCAATTCAAGAGGTCGCTGAAAATTGAAAAAACATGACACATGCAGGTCGCAAGCAAAAAACCTAGTGAAAGGTAATGGAGTTAACACACTTACCCCCTTCCTTATCTGAGTTTGAAAACCTTTCTAACACACCAGAACGAGTAGACCCTGCGAACAATTGAATGCCCCTGAATCTAAGAAGAACATCACGATGACTTAAAATACGAGCAGCTTGAGCAATGTGAAGTAGTAATGACAGAATGAACCCATTAGAAGAATGAAGCTCTCCATACAAAACTTTTAAACATGATGTACCCACTGAACATGTTACTTTCCCCCGACAAGCTATCTCCGTAGATACAAGGGAGAATGTGAAGGTGTTCCACAGTATCAATGAAGCTGCCGATTTATCAAAACCATGAGAGCCACACATATCGTACAGCTTATGAAGGACAGGCTCAAGGGCTGGTTCAATAGTTACAATCTGCTTCTCTGACAAGCTTTTCATAAATCTGCGCAGTCCAAGTATTTTATCTGTGCATTGAAGGAGAGATAAAGCTAGTGGAAGGTGTAACTGATTATTATCAGCAAATAACGAATGCAAAGAGATATTTGTTGACTGTAGATTCCGAGCTCTATAGGAGACATCACGAGGGAATGCAGGCATAATTGAATTTGAAAGTCTCCGGCATACCGGGCAGAGCATCTCTCCCTAAATCAGATGTGAACAAAAAAAACTTAAAAGTGACCTTAAAGAGAACATCAAATAAGCAATGTAAAATAAAATTAGATAGTAGAAAGAACTGTGTTACCAGATCTGGATTTACGATGAGCCCTACTTCAAAACCAAGTCTCCTGAGATTTCTAAATTGAAAGGAAAGAAAACCAATTTTAAGAATCAGTACTAAATAAGAAACAAAATCTTCTAGCAGGCACAATATTTCACAAATCCCAGGAAAAAAAATTAATACACTAATTCTCACTGAATACTATCATTGATTCATTTCTTAGGAAGTATCAGCGTGAATGCTTTCAACATGATACAATGGCAAGTACAGAGTAAGTGGGTCAGGTCAATTGATTTCCAAGAGATTTTTTCTTCTCCACTAATTTTCAATGAATTTACTTTTCTTTTCTTTTCTTTTTTTTTTGAGGGGGATCAGTATTTTCTCCCCTAACTCCTTAAGATGATCAGTGTTGAACAGAAATGCATTAGATTCCATTATCACAGGACAACGACATAAATGTTTAGTCCATGCCAATATAGTCAATATCTTTGATACATGATACGTATCTAACAGTTTCATATGTTTTATAAAAATAGATATCCATCCTATGGGTGTATCATAGTTATTGGGTTTCTTTATCCTATCTACATTTCTGAGTTAATTTATCCTAGCTACAATTTCTCTCTGGTTTGTATATTAAGATACACAATATCTATCAGTAGCTTGAAATGAATTACTGGTTGCATGTTCTACCGGGTTCTAGTCTATAAATAATGCTGTAAACCACTTCACCAAAAAGCTTGAGCTGATGAGTTCTGGTCTTGCAGGCCAATAATACATAAAAGCCAAATAAGCAATCTTAAATTACCACATGAAAAGGCCTCCAACATAAAGATGGCTTGCTTAATAGGGAAAAAAATGGGAAAAAATGTTGAATTTCTCCTATTCCTTCTCTCCTCTAATTTTTTTTTTGTGTTTTTGGTTGTGTTCTCTATGCTCCTAGCACGTGTCCTTTCCTTGGATGGATGAAAGTGTGTGTGTCATTTTTTAAGTTTTTATAGTTTATTGTGTCCAAAAGAACACTGAACAAGCTGAACACTGTTTATGAGTGGATTATTGAATCTTTTACGACTTATATACTTATTTATTTTTGTTAGTTTTGTGGTGTCATTTTGATTAATGGCTTTAGAGTTACTTCTATTAGTTCCTCCCATGTTGAAGCAGATGAGAATATGCTTTATGTTATATTATGATCATCATATTGGTATATTCCATATGCCATTATTTCAATTTATCAACGATTCATCTGCGGCACCTTTTGCCTGATCTGTTTTGTTTTTTGGCTGCTGCTCTTTGTTGTTTTGTTTATTTCTGTAATTATTTGGCAATTACCTCTATTGCTGCTGGATAGCTCGGTGGTTTTCTTTGTTCGCTGTCCTTTTTTTCCGTTTTACAGCGTGTAAAATGTTCTGTATCTATTACGTTTAAGACTCTTTCCACGTCATCAAAAAAAAGATTCAATGAGTTTACAATTGCCAGTCTTGCTCTACAGTTGTTTTTTTTGAGAATGCGTCCTGTTCTACAGTTATTTGGAACTTTTGGCTGGATTGCTAGGGAAGCAGACACTTCTAACTTCAAACTGTACCCGTCTTGGATACTGACACCTCATGGACAAGGAGACTTGTCAAACATTCATCGTATTTTATAATATATCTAAGGTGTAGAACAATGAATACCTCTCAATACATACTAGGACATAATAACATAATCAACAACTCTGAAATGCTTCTTCACATTTCTTGTACTACTTAATTCTTATTACTTGCCTATGCACTATGGATCGTTTGTTTTGATTATGTAGATTTAAATCTATGCATGGTATTCGAAACGTAATGTTGTACATACTATTATAATCACGTCTCCCAGTCCTACTTACCCATGCTTCCTTGCTGGATTATCAAATGATTTATTATCCAACTCACATTTCAATGACATATATGTTTGGTACAAACTTATTGCACCAGGGATAATTTATCTTACAATAAAGAGTGTAATACTACTATACATTATATGCGAAACACGGAAACAAAAGATGATAAATGTATCTATTTTGACACTATTTTATAGCTTTCTACAGTTCTGAAACTGAAGTCATCGGTTATTAAAGGGAAAATTAAAAAAAGTCCGATATTAGGGATTTACGACACATTAAAACTTAAGATTTCAAGAATGCCAAAGTTGCAAAATAGGTCAAATACCTTTGCTTCAAAGATGTTAAATATCTCTTATGGCAGCCCTGATGCACTGCATGGCCACATGAAGAGATATGAATTCCATCACAATCTCTCGTGCCAAATTCACTAGGGCTTTCAGTTGGGACAGTTGAATATGGAAATCTCGTTGAGAGTGAAGCAACAGCCCTTCCTAGCACAGACAATTCTGCTGACTTGGTTAGTTGTGAGCCTGCTGAAATTTGAGAAGTTGAACTTTTCACTTCACCATTTAAAGCTTTTGAATGAATCTCTCTTGTGATGGACTCATATACATCATACTCAAACATTTCCAGCATTAATGGTGAACTTGAGGGCCCACCATAGGAAGCATTAAGTTGCTGATTCTTTCTCGAAAGCCATTCATTAAGTGGCAGATCCTTACTTGATTCAGAAAGAAATTCACTAGTTATTCCTTCAGAGGCATCAGCCTCTGTCGTTTCCATGCCATCTCCACTCGTATCTCCACTTTGAGTTTGAACCAACTGCACTTGAATGTTCGATTCATTGACATGATCCTTTCCATGATGACTGATCTCCTTGTTTGACTGATCAGTATCATCCCATGAAACAGGACCTCTATCAACAAAACTAGCAAGTCGCGATTTCTGGGTTTTTACAAAAACAATTCACATATGATTATTATGAGTAACTACACCTACATTAATAAAATTCAAACTGAAAAGCCGTCAAGATTGATCTTATCAAAGGTTTACAGCATCTTGGTTTATTTGCGATAAATATAAATGCTAGGTTTATGTGTGTACAATGCACGTGAAGATGCAATGGAGGCATTAAATGTTTAGTTTGCACATTTGGTTGTCATGATTATGGTGTTGGGAAGCAAGAAGGATAAAACATCTAAATTTAGTATCAGCTAAAGATCAATAAAAAATAGTTCATATGAAATGAGCTTGCAAGTGTAAATGTAGCTTCCCTTTTTACTGCCAACCATTCATACAATGTAGCCATATCACAACTTTAGTTATAACAGTAAATAGTAACATTTACATTATCCATAAAAAAAGGCACAAACCGAGAAGAGATGAGTTACCAAAGAGGTTACCTGGAGAAGAATCAAAAAACATAATGGACTTTTCGAATCTGAACCCCGACAAAGTGAGCAAAGTGGCGAAGACTCTTCTGATCCATGGTCAATTTCAGACATGGACATATCATGATCAGAGCTTGCAATGTCTGTCTCACCAATGACATCTGACTTAATGCTAGCAATAAATTTGGATTGTTCAGCTTTCATTTTCTCCTATAATATACCCAATAAAGAAAAGAAATGCATCAAGCACACCTCAAAGTGAGAAAGGATTCCATAAAATTAAATAACATTTTTTTAGCCTTGAAAGAAAGTGTGTCCTAAATTACGACTTCTTAGAAAAAAAAAACAAGCAAGGAATGTATGCAGTAAGGTTTGAGAACTCCGTTTATGTATCAATTTCGGAATTATAAAGCATGGTGTGTTCCGTAAGGATTCGTTAGTCTCATTTGATCTCAATCCAAGTGTTGGTTCAAGTGTATTTATTTCTAGTGTGAAGGTCCTAAATTACCGCTTCCTAGATAAAAACAAGCAAGACATCTATGCACTAAGGTTTCAAATGTCCGTTTAGGTATCAGTTTGTGAATTATGAAAAATGGTAGGAGTTTAGGTATCAATTTACAAATTATGAAAAATGGCGTGTTTCGTAAGATTTCGTTGGTCTCATTTGATCTCTCGTTCTGAGTTTTGGTTTCAGTATTTACTTTGCGTGTGTGTGTGCGCGTGTGTGTGCACATGCACAGTCGTGGTCGTAGTTGTGGAAGTGGGGATTGTGGGTGTATATATGTGAAAATAGAACAATATAATATATTTATATGGGACAAACTGAAATAATAACCTGATAAGCCCTTTTGATATGTTTAATGTTTTTACAAATTGGATCCAATCCAATTAATCTAACCAGGTCCCGAAATCAATTTATCTGGGATAGTTATTTGTGTCAGTTTAGTTCGATCAGACATACAATCTTCTCCTTGGGGCTTAAAAATACCCCCCCCCCCGGGGCTCTCTCCCTACAGCACTAGGGCTCCTATTTACCTTTCATTTTAAGGTATAGACGTCAGTTTTTTCCATGACTTCTTTTTCCATTGTATGAAGATTTCTCATTTTGCTGTGTTTCGGCCGCCACCAAGTTTCTCCCATCAATTTCATACTGAATCCTCTGAAACAAGTTCAATAGAACCAATTCGAGTATGTATTGGTATGCACAACCATGTAATTTAAGCTTTCTAAAATTACATGAAACCAATAATAAACCAGCAATGATCAATGCCTTTCGGTTTAGCACAAAATATGAGTTTGGCGATAAATTTTATCAGGAAGAAGTAATGATTCGAAATGTCATTTTCATAATGATCTTGCTTAACTTATAAATAAAAAATACTACTGTAAATGTGTGCTTGACACTCTTACAAGAAGCCACATCCATTACTGACATATACCTGAAACAAAGTTTTGACAAAGAATACTCCTTGATAAATCCTATTATACCAACAAATAAATATATAAAAAAATTATTTTAAAAAGTTATTTTTCTAATTCTGAATCCATCTATGGTGTCTTTGCAGGCTTTTCAATTGGCTCCATAGTAACCCACATGATGAACTCAACCTCAATCCTCATCACGAATGCTGAATGAAGTCTACTGCATCGATGTTTACAGTTTAAGGAGTATAATACAGCTTCAAATTAGTAATGAGAGACCATGGTGAACTCCACTTGGTGGCTATTAGGAGTATAATGCACTTAAATTTCTTGACGATAATAACAACTGGATCTTACCATTATAGCAGCCTGACGCATACGAGCTTTTGCCTTCCTATCCTCTTTGTTAGAAGTTGATGTCAAAGTATTCATTTCTATGATGTGTGAGTGATTAGACATATGACCGATCACATCAGGTGCTAAGCGTTGAAGATCATCCATGCACCTTGGACTCAACTGAGCAAACTTCTTTAGAATAATCTCAATTAAGGAGTAAAAGTTGCACTGCCTTGTCTCAGTAGAATTATAATTGTTGTCTTCTTTATGCTTCCTCATCAAAGACACTAGCAAGGAAAGCAAGCTTTGGTTCTTCCAGAAAACCTCATCAGCAGCACCAGCATCAAATTCTTCATTGGCATAGGTGAGTAGAGGAAAGTAATCACTTGACACATGATGCAATTGTGCGTCACAAATATCTAACGCCAACGAAAGTAAGTGCAACGCTATTATAAGGACAGAATCAGGTGCACGAGATACTGATGTCGTCTCCATGAAAACAGCATAAAAGATAACAGCCCGGATAAATTCAAGGATGGATTTTGATGTAGCAATTCTCGAAATTCCATACAAGGGGTCAAAGATAGGCTTCCATCGAGGTAATTGGGCATTGAGTGCAGAAACTTTGCAGAACCTTAAATACCTCTCTTCTGCAACTTGTAAATCTCTATAGCTCCAGCGAGGGTGATACAAATCCAACTCCTTCCAAAATTCTTTTCGGAGTGAATATTTACCCTGAATAGCAAAAAATATCCGTTATGCACAGCCTAACTATTTTAAGTTTGACAGTATAAGGTAAGGGACAGCGAAAGAAAAACGAATAAAGAATATAAAATGAACAGCAGCTACAAAATTATGTATCAAAACCTGCTTCATGCCAGATGGGTTTGAGTAGTCAGCAAGCATATCCAAAATACTCTGCAGCTGATTGCTTTTAGAAAGATCACGAGGAAGAGCTTTCACGAGATGGCTACGTGTAGCATCTCCAATAGTCAGCTTATAAACCAACTCTCTTCGCAAATTTTCATCAGCGGATAGCCCACAAAATCTTCTCTCTGAGACTATTTGGATGATAAGAGTGAGCATCTCCTGAACCAGTACAGGTTCATACCTTGATAGATTAAAAATGAGTTAGTACAACTTATTTTGCACCCATATCTATATAATAAAACACAAAGAAAGCTATCAAGTGGCTCTCCTTCAATCTCCCCAAAATCAAAGGCCCAGATCTAACCTTACAAAACACATTTTCCCCCCAAAAGTTTTTCCCAAAACTCAAATTCAAATCCCCCCCTCCCCAAACAACTCATTTACAACTAATTGTTGTCATACTATTCAAACTTCGGCTAAATAATTGTTCATTTACTGTTTACAAGATTTTTCATATGTTGTATCGTTTTGAAGACGTGCCGTAGAAACGTGACCACGGGCAAATCTAGTTTAACCTAATAACATGTCAGAATGCTTTCCTTTATAGTAGATATTTGCAAATAACTTCACACAAAATGAGAAAAATAATGTTTCAGAACAAACTAAAATGAGTAGTTTCCAATTTTAAGCAACTTCCTTTTTTTCCCAAAATTTCTTAAATTGTATACTAATTTTCCGGTTAGTGTACTCATGTGCCAGGGAGAGAAAGAGAGGGTCCTAAGCAGGCATGAGAACGGTACTGTAGTATGTGCTTGAAATCTACCAGCTTTAAACTTGAAACACCTCTTGTCGTTAGAATTTAATCCAATTTGAACATTTCAGCAAAATTTAAAGCATTGCTACGACATATAGTGATGAGGACATCAGTTCGAGACGATTTGAGCGCTTCTGTCAGCAATAGCATCGTCTAGGATGGCTACTCCAGTAGCATAGTTATCTTTATTTCAGCAATTTTTATTTGTTTTTGGACATTTTAGCCATATATAGTAGTTTTGCAATATGCACCCTTTATTTTCTGCATTAGAATATTTTAAAGATTTGTATTGAGATTTTGTTTTGAGCCTATATATAGGCATTGAGAATAATGAGAATGTATGCTATTATTGATAATAAAAAAATTATTGTGTTGAGTTGTTGCTCTTCATTCTTCTCTTGTTTGTGTGAAACCATAAAAGAACATTAGGGTTAGTGAGAAGCTCTAACTAAACTCCCAAATCCCCAATTTTATTTTAAACACCAGCCCTAAATTCTCATCTCCTTCTTTATTCACATCCGTCATTCCCCTTTTCTTCTTCTTTTTTTTGTTGATTCCGAAATTCGAGCCCTCTCTCTCCGCCCTCCTGCTCCCTCTTCCCGAACCCGCCTCTCCTCCCTCCCGCTCCTTCCTAAACCCAACAAGCCGAGCCCCTCTCTTCCCTCCCGC
The DNA here is from genome assembly GCA_017893485.1 of Hemerocallis citrina. Classification (NCBI taxonomy): domain Eukaryota; kingdom Viridiplantae; phylum Streptophyta; class Magnoliopsida; order Asparagales; family Asphodelaceae; genus Hemerocallis; species Hemerocallis citrina. The sequence continues at coordinate 258,638,227 of CM030360.1, read as the reverse complement.
TCCCTCTTCCCGAACTCAACAACCCCGACACCTTCACCCTCCACTTGTAGCTGGCGTCTCCTCCAATACCAGTCGACCACACCTCGACTTCATCTTCCTCCTCACCTCCATCCCGACTGCCATCTCCCCCTCACTACTGCTTACCGCACCGGAAACCCTCCACTCCAAATCCCAAACTTTCAATTCAAAATTCTAAAATCTAATTCCCAAATCTCCAATTCAATTCGAAACCCTAATCTTCATATCAAGAGGATGATTTGCACAGTGCAATTGATTGCAACGATTGGCATCATCTTTCTTCATCAGTGGCGACAACCCGTTCATCAAACCCCGGCAACTTCTTTCCACTCTTCAATTATTTGTGATACTGCCAATCATCTCTAGAATATTATCTGAATTTACTATCGTCCAAAAATATTGAGTGTGTGTGCTTCTACTTGCTAATTAGATAATGAATCTTTATTGCATATCTTACATGCTAAGAACGAAATTGTTGATTGTTAGATGTGAATCTTTAATTGAGCTTGTTAAACTTATTTCAATTCTTGAAAACTCATCAAACCAATTAGTAGTTTTAATTTCTAACTTAATCGCCATTACATGTTTGTAAACTTAATATTCTAATATTCTTGAAAATTCTCTACTTAGGGTTAAGTTTACATCATCTAGACTCACAAATGTTAAACAATTACACATTTTTTATGTGTGCAAAAAATGGCAAAAAGAATTAGTGAGAAATACAGACATAACAAGTTTTCCACGAATCTTTAGTCAACATCAATTGCACGTCAAGTCACGTGCTAAACAAATCGGAGAAACAAACCTTATGAGAGGGCTAAGGAGTTAAAATCCCCGATTACGCCCGATTAATCCCCGATTAGTCCTAAGCAGTTAAAATCCCCGATTATGTCCGATTAATCGCTAATCAGAGGCTAAGCGGTTATTTTTTTAGCGATTTATAATATCTCAAGAGCTAGCGATTTAATCGGGTATAATCGGCCAATTAGTGATTAATCGAACGATTTTTAGTGACCGATCAACCGATTAAATCTCTTCTAATTTGCATGCTTGTATCCATTATTTGGGCTCAATCCGGCACAAACTCAAATCTAAATCCAAAATCCAAATCCCTTTTGATCCTCGCATAAACCCAAACTCGACATGTTGCCGCTCTCTTATTCCTCACGCAAATCCAAACCCAAACTGATTTTCTTCAAACTCAAACCCAAACTGATTCTGTTCTTTTTCCTCTAGCAAACCCCAACCCGACCCGCCATCACTTTCCCTGCGCCGTCACATACTTGACTTTGTACGCATCTGCTGCACCTCCTCCTCTTGCTGCTCGCGCTGCTCCCCGATTGTTTTTGTTTGATGGAACCTACAAGCAAACCCGATCCGACCCACATCCAGAATCCAAACTCAGCTCAAACCAAGTACTCTATTCTTTTTCTCTATAACTAAATGTTCTTATTCGATAATTTCATAATAGTTTTATGCTAGAATTTAGGGTTGCTACATAATGAGGATATATCTTTTTTAATTATATATATAACATTTTTTTCGATTTAATCCCCGATTATTTTCCGATTAACCGATTAATCACTAATCGCTCCTAGACCGATTAGTTCCAAAATCCAATTTTAACTGCCTAGGATTAGTCGCAAATCGGAGGCTAAGCGATTATTTTTTAGCGATTTATAATATTTCAATAGTTAGCGATTTAATCGGGTATAATCGGCCGATTAGTGGTTAAGCGGCCGATTTTAAGTGGCCGGTTAACCGATAGAATCTCCTCCTCTAATTTTCATTCTCATTTATATTATTTGGGCTCAATCCGGCCCAAACTCAAATCAAATCCCAAATCCAAACCCCTTCTGGTCCTCATGCAAACCCAAATCCAAACTGATTCTCTTCAAATCCAAACCAAAATTGATTCTCTTCCTCTTCCTCGGGCAAACCCAAACCCGACCCATCGTCACTCTCCCTGCGTCGTCGCATACTTGATCCAGCCCGCATCTGCTGCACTACCTCTTGTTGCTCACGTCGCTCCTCTTCCCTGATTGTTTTTGTTGGATGAAACCGACCACCAAACCCGACCCGACCCACATCTAGAATCCAAACTCAGCTCAAACCAAGTACTCTGTTCTTTTTCTCTATAATTATATATTCCTATTTGATAATCTCATAACAGTTTTATGTTTGAATTTAGGGTTGCTACATAATGATGATATATATATATATTTTTAACCTTATATATATATATATATATAAAACGATTACTCCGATTTAATCCCCGATTATTTTCCGACTAACCGATCACTAATCGCTCCAAGACCGATTAGTTCCAAAAACCAATTTTAACTGCCTAGTGAGAGGGTGACAAAAAGAGAACCAATTTAAGACTTTAAATGACCCTTAAAACCAAACAGCCTAATGAAATGTCAATACTCATCGCTTCCCTCCCTCGGAGCGAACGTTAGTGCAAACACATGAGAAACCTAGAGCACCGCAGAGATGCCATACAAGCACAAATTCTACAGTGGATAAAGAAGGTGGCGGCAACATCTAAAATAACAAAACCACCTTTTATTCAATCCATATTAGCAACTAAAAGTCTGCCACCATTACCCATCATAGGTTTATCAATTGTACTTTCAACCAATTAATCATCTCCTACCAAATATACAGTTTCAAACAATCATATATAAGCAATTATATACACATTTTCACCGAATTAGGAAACAATTTTGAAACTTTTGTTTAAAAAAGACATGGACCATTTTGCACCCCAAATTAGAAAACTCGGGAGAGAGAGATTTGTTTTTCTCTTTTGGGGTCTTTAGGAGCCTTGAACAGTGTATATCACCAGAGAGGATTATGCCAACATTTGGTAATGCAGCTAATGCCTATTAACCCATCAAAACGGGTCAGTGATGGAGCACAACTTAGACATAACAGTATAACACGCAACTTTAGAAATGACAGAATTTTGCAACCCTTAATCCTTTACGAGCTGGTGTCAATTGGACAACTATCTACAAGTGAAGTCATTCTATAGAACCTTGTCATTCAGTTCAGCAGTGTAACTTAGATTTCGGCTCATACAACTAAGAAACAAGCCTTCAGATTTTCACTAGACCAGAACATGAGAGAAAAGAAAAGGAAAAATACTTAAAGAGAAAGCATGAAAGCATAACCTAGGCAAACTGGCTTTTTTTCATTAAATTTTTTTGAATAGACTTTCTTTAAATGTACTTGAATTCTTATTGAGAGACTACTCTCCAGCATGCATCTTTTTCATTAATACCTTTCTCATCTATAGTATAGGGGTTCATTGTTCTCCTCATTCAGAAAGATTAGTGGAGAACAAATGGAATATTAATCTGCTTTAGTCACTAATCTCTTCCAACAGGATTTTCTATATTGTTAGTATCGGACAAAGGATATCTGCGAAATTTTCACAATGTACTGCATTCTCCTTCAAGAACCTACTCAATATACTCTTGTTCATCATCCTTTGGGACTAGTTTTCTGCAGACGTAAAATCACATCTAGCATATTGAAAATAAATTCATAGCAGACAGTAGGATTTAATCAGAATACAACGAACTGATGAAAGCATAACCCATTTAAAGTTAAAGCATTGTATATAGTGCAAGGTGAATTCATTGTCTATTCACAAACACAACAAATATAGTTGTAATGATATCACACGTTAAAGGATGCATGCATGAAATATAATGCACAGGCTATCCCATATGGAATTGAATGGAAGAAAATCCAACTTGTACATAGAGAGAGGTCAGATGCATACTTGTTATGACCTGCAATATTTAAAGATGTGTAATCTGTTAACCCAAATCGATCTTGAATCCTCTTGACAAATGATTCAGGAGGAGCTAATGCAGCACAACACTGCAACAAAAATAAATCAGGTTCTAATCCTATCTCCAACCTGTAAAAGAGAAAAGAATGGGAATCATCAAATCCATCTCCATCATAATATTAGAAATACATTATAAAGTAAATATGCTCACCATTGGACAGAACGATACCACTCACAGCTTAATATGGCTGCATCACTGTTTTTACGCCACATGCCAGCACGCACTTGAGCACAAAACACCCTTAATCTTAGGGGATTCTCCATTATATAGGCAGAAAAACCAAAGGGATGCACTCCTTTTAAAACTTGCCCAAAAAACTCATGCCGTCTAGATGAAACTGGTAAAGAAATGTCATGAGTGGCAAGGATTCCATTTTCACCACAACAAGCTAGCATCGTCTTTCGCAATAACAATGAAAGTAGGCGATGTAAAGGAATGTGAAATGATATCTCCTGTGATTTAACATCAAACTCTATTTCAGGCCAATGTTCCGAGTTGAGTATTCCGAATGTTTCCAATTCTCTACTGGAATCTACTCTTACATGACTACCATCTAGGAGTTCACTCATATCGCTGATGTCACCCACATCCATGGGTTCATTATCATGTCTTGGTACTTCTTCTCTTTCACGTGAAACAGAAGGAGAGCCAAGGCAATCACTAGGCAAAGATTCTCTGTAAACCCTGGCGGTACTTGTTCCAGTCCTAAGTAACTTCTTCCTCAAATTAAAAACATCGGAACTGATGCTGCTAGAAGCATCAAGAGCTACATAACCCGAGCACAACCAACTCTCAATTGATTTTAGGCATTCAGAAATCAACCATGATGCAGAAGCTGGAATGCTTGAACTGTTTCTTCTATTTACCGTAGCTTCATTGGATTTAGAGACAGAAATGGCTCCTTCTGCCAAGACAGTATGAACGTTACCAAGAAAATAACACAGCACAAATGGTTCAGAGAGATTGTCATTGTCCTCTTCTGTGGGAATTCTTGTTACCCTTTTCTGAGGATCCATGCCTTGTACAAAACTTAGGAGCCGAAGCCAAGATTTTGAGATATCGGGTCGTTCCTCTGCAATGTATACAGAAACATCACCATGACTCAAAACAAAGCGTGTATCTTCAATCAAACGTATTGTAGTATCATCTATACTTGCCCATTTATTCACCTACAAAATGAATGCAGTCAACTATTTCATCCTGTCATGTCGCTAATTCAGCAAGCATTCGTGCTTTTATACATTTTGCAGAAGATAGATTCAGCAAAATAATATCCAAAAGTTTATAAATAAGAAAATTGCTTTAAGAATTACTCTACCGAATCTGAATTATCAATACTTAGATATAAGAATTAGGTTATGTTGGTATCCTGTCGGAGTGCCCAAAAACATTTTTTTGACTTTAAAAGCATTTTAGACCTAAAATAGATCTTTGGCAACACACAAGTAAAAGTGTGTTGAAGGCCTTGAGGGCAAAGCAGTTTTCCTCTTTTTCCCACACCTGTGTGAGGTGTTTTTAACTATTCAAAAAAAAACATGTCCACATCTTAAAAGTATATTGAGTTCAAATAATTAATTTTGGAGAATGTTTTTTGTTCACAGTGCCAAACAAAATCTTAACTCCTAACCAGACAACAACATACTAGTAGTAGTAGTAGTAGTAGTAGTATTAACTAATTAAGACACCAGCAATTACCTGCAAACGACCATCCTCCCCAACGCAAGAAAGAAAAATATCCATTAAGCATTTCAGTAGTACACCCAGTAGATCCACCTCCCTTACCAGCTGTGGAGTTAAAGTAGGCACTGTAAATATTTGTACAGCAAAAGTTGAAAGCAGCGGATACTTCTCAAGTATCAAATCGTTGGACTCTTTTATTATTTCCTTCACGATAACAGGATAGTAATCTATGAAAGCTTTTGCAAACTCATACTTAAAAAGTGGTTCCCCTAGAAGTTTTAAAAGCAACTCGTGGAGCTTTTTCACAGCTTCCTTCTGCAAAAACCTCTCTGCCCTAACAAGAACATTTAGCAGGCCAGTACACTCATAGATTCTCTTAGCGATGAAACTGAGCAAACTTTCACTACAACTGCAGAAATGAAGCAACATACTAATAGTAGCAGAAGAAAACTCATTTGCAACCTCTTCGACCTCACTATTACGACTGCTGCTTTTAGGTCGCCTCCGGTGCTCTGCTGACACAACCTTTTCCTGCCAGCTAGCAAGAAGAACATCAAGAACAGGTCCCACACAACTCACTAACTCCTCAGAGAGAGGCTGGATGTGATCCACACCTTTATGCTTTGAACAGAACCCCTCGCGTTTCCAAGCAGTCTCGTCTCCACAATCACAGCACCCACCGCCAGTGTAGATAATAGAATAGTCATGATCTTTGTGATCCCCATTCTGGAAACAAGGGACACATATTGCACAGGTCGGGTCAAGCTCACATGTACGGCATCGGTAAGCCAGGTCATTGTGTCCCCACACAGCTCCACACACAGCACGCTGGCCTGATGCTTTATGTGCCATATCTTCCAAGCAATCATGTGGATCTTGACCAAACATCATCCACTGTATCCAAAATAGGCTTTCAGCAAATAACTCACTCAATTTAGTGTGCCTTGTGCCTTCCCCAGAGTCTACCTTGAATTTCCTTTGAATCTCCATGATATCGTCATCAGAAGGTAAGACGGCTCGTACTAAATCAGGTATCAACAATTTGTTGCCGTTGGTAAAATTTACTAGGCATCTTGGAGTTTGACTAAATCCGTCAAATGGAATCCCAAGTTCAGCAAGTCTCTGGCAGATTTAAAGAGTAAAATATGAATAGGGCACAAAACAATGAATCAAAAAATATGTAATAGAAATCTTTACTACTATAGCTACTAGTTATTTAGCACCAGCAATGCACGTGAAATGCTACAAATAACGAACTTTGTATTTATAAAAATATGTCACTATTTAATCTTTAAGTTTAAACAAATGGTTGATTTAGGTTGGAGTTTTAAATGTGTGGTTGAGATTTATAAGTTGATGGTTGTCGACAGTACACAACGCTCCAACTCTCTAGTAATAACAGTAGTATAGTTCATGTCATGTGGATATGTTGCCACCTAGATATCAAAACCACTCATCTTATTTGTCACATCAGCTTTCTTTTAAAATCATGGCCATCCATATCTCCACTTTCCTACCTTGCAATATTTATTTTTTACTTTTTTTTTTTAGTTTAAGACTTCCAAGAACTATAATTTAAATTTCATGTCTTTGCATATACCACCGAAGAGTTCTAAATTTAAAAATAATCACGACTAAAGACATTTTTCTTTGCAGATTAGCTTTTAAGATACCATAATTTGAATATTTATTTGTGCTAGTGTATATAATGCAAACACTTCTAGAAATAATTAAACAAACAAATAACAAAAATCATATCTAGTAAAACATTTTGGTGTACCAACAAGCCGAAGGACGCCGGTAACTTCAAAAAAACGCAACAAACTGATAAATACTTCACAGCATCACATTTTCACTTCTTCACACAGAATTAGATGAATTAACTTGTGAAGTTCATAGTGCAAAAGCCCCATAATTTAAGTTTTAAAATGCAGACATAGAAATAGTACTAAAGCTTAGAACCAAGGTTCAGAATCTCGACATTGTTCAAACTTCAATCATATAGTTTAGACGAGAACGAGCAGAATACTAAGTTAGCAACTACTAATAAATATTAATGAGGTTAGCATGTGTACTGCATGTGTTTGTCTACATGCCCCCACTGTGGCCACACAACCCCAACTCTCACATTATAATACTACTAGTACAGAACATGAAAATTGGGGTATGTACACTCACATTAAATTTCATAAGAAAATTGGAATTTTTAGTCAGACCCTAACATCAGTTCACTCAAAATTCTTAAGAAAATGGCGTAATTTGGATGTATGAGCAAAAATTAGAAAAACTCCTAAAACTAAGTATATATTGTATTGATCAGAACTAATTTATTTTCTACAAATAAATTACAGATTTTTTAAAACAATAAAAAAGCCCAAAAATAAATCAAACAAAGGATCGTACCTGAACGATACGCTGACGAGGAGACGGGGCCTCTTCCAGCGGCGGCGACGGCGGATCGATATCCATTCCCGCCATCTTCCGAATCCAATAGGCGCAACTCCAGAGGGACGATCTCGGCCGTCCAAGCCAGCCCAGGTTTGCAAACCCGATCACAAAACCCTAACTTTCTTCGATTTCTCTTCCTTTTTTTTCCATTTTTTTTATCTAGGGTTTGGAGAAACTCACGAAAGAGTTATGAGGAAAGAGAAAGTACAGATATGGTGAAGCTAATGGTGATGGCGGTGGTGGTGGGATTGGATCGCAAATAGGAGAATCTATTCGCCGCAATTTGGTGAAGATGACGATGGGATGGATAAATTGGATTGGTAATCGAATTTGGAGTTTGTGGGCGTTTCCGTTTCGTTTTACATCTAATTTACATGCAATGTTCTTTTATTTCTTTTTTAAATTAGTTGACACGTGCAGAGCTCGTAAAATGCTCAAAAGAATTACGTACTACGGGTCTGTTTGTTTTAGTTTTTTTTTTTTTTTTCAGAATAAATATCCAGAGTTGGCGTTTGTTTGAAGTGTTTTTTGGAAACACTATTCAGAATACACATATACCCTCTTTTCTATTTTGTTTCATCGGGACCCCCTCCTTTCCGAAACCCAAAAAACCCCAATACCCCGACGCCTAGACGACCGCCTCCACCACCTCCGAACACCTCCACCTCCTCGCTGTCAATCGCCGTCCCCTCCTCTCCACGTCGCCGGCCAGCACCACCACCTCGCCTTCATCCAACCGCCATCATCACCCCTCGCCAACTCCATCAAACCCAACACCCGCAACCACCTCCCCGCTACTCCTCCTTGCCATTACCGCCTTGCCGTCGCTACCAACTCCACCTCCACACCTCGCCATCAACCTCCGGCAGCTACTCCCGTCGTCGCAGTCGAACAACCGCCACCACATTCCACCTCATCATCACTCCAAGCTCCTCGCCGTGCGTAGCTCCACCTCCAATCGCCCCCGCCGCTCACCATCGATCGCCACCACCATCGTCGACACACCCGAGCTTTGTCGCCATCTCCGACGACCACCAATCATCTCGAATCTCCATCGCCACAACCGTCACCCACTCGTCCTCTCCTCCTCGCTGCCGTCAGCTCCCTCTGAGCTCCCCTTCATCGTCGTCGCACTCCGCCATTGCCGCCGCCCACTTAGCTCGAAGCTCCATCCCGAAACTGAGGAAGCTCCTACTCGCCGCTGCCTTCGCCATTATCACCGAGCTCCATCGCCGTCTCGACCGTCAACCTCCTCACCGAACACCCATCTCCACCTCTGAGCTCCTCCCTCTCACATCGTCAGCCACTCCTTCGCTGCTGCACTCGACCTCCGAGCTCCCCTCCGTCGCCGTCGTCAACCCCCAGTCTCACCGTAAGTCTCCCTCTCTCTCTATCGTTCTCTCTCTCTCTAAGCCTCTCTTTATCTCTCTGTTCTTCTCTGTCTCTCTCTAGCTCTGTTTCTCTTTCTCTCCTCGTTTCTCTCTCTCATTCTCTGTCTCTGTCTCTCTAGCTCTTTCTCTCTTTCTCTCCTTATACCCATATAGGGTAATGCTCAGTTGAAAACGCAAATATCTGTCAAAACGTGGAAAACCACTTAGGCCGTTGTTTGAAACAACGGCCTAGGTTATAATGCATTATAACAAACAACGGCCTAGGGCTGTTAGGCCTAGGACATCTCAACAAAACAAACTAAAAAATACTCCTCATTTAAGACTGAAGAACTGCAATTACCAAAAGAGGCAATGATAACAGCAAAACATTGATCCAAAACTTGCTAACTGATACATGAACTGCGATTTGTTGCTTCACAAAACATCACTGAATCTATATTATGTACATACAAGATTTTGAAACAAATTTTGTACTCTAACGTGAAGAAATAACCGTGGAGATGATGGCGTCTGATTTTTGATCGGTTCACATGCTGCTCAGGTTTCTTGTTCTCATACTTGTACAACATTGCAATCTGACTGCAACAATTAAAAAAATATCAGCAAATGATAAATGCAAATTGATATTCAAAATTGTCAGAAATATAACCGAACAGCTTTTAAACACTCTTTTTCAGAAAAACAGCTTTCAGAATACAGTTTTCAACTAGAAATATAACCGAACAGCTTTTAAACACTCTTTTTCTGAAAAACAGCTTTCAGATAACAGTTTTCAGCTAGAAATATAACCGAACAGCTTTTAAACTCTCTTTTTCAGAAAAACAGCTTTCAGATAACAGTTTTCAGCTAGAAATATAACCGAACAGCTTTTAAACTCTCTTTTTCAGAAAAACAGCTTTCAGAATACAGTTTTCAGAAAAAAATATAACCAAACAGCTTTTAAACTCATTTTCAGAAAACTCTATTCAGAATACAGTTTTCAGAAAACTCTATTTAGAAAACTCTTTTCAAAATATCAAAACAAACGCAACCTACACTTTCTTAGAGCATCCCCAGTCGTTTGCTGTATTTGCCAATTTCCCAATTTTTGATAAATGAGATGCTGCAGTCGTTTGCTACTACAGTGCGTTCTCATTTATGAGAAATAAATTTGGCATTCTCAAATTATAAGAGACGATATAAGTTGTCTCGTCCCAATTATTTTATTTTTTTTAATCACGTCGGATGCTACAACATGTATCGTCCCAAATTTTTTAATTTTTTTCCTATTTTTTTCTGATCGGACTGTCCAATTCGTCTGAAATAAAAAATAAAATATGCTCGGGCGAGACATGTTGTCTCGTCTCAAGCACAAAAGCTTGGGACGGGACAACATGTCCCGTCCGGGTTTTGAGGAGGGATTTAGGGATAGGTTAAGTCCTTTTAATTAGGTTAGTGGGTTTTTAATTAGGTTTAGGTAATATTATATTATTTAATTTATTTAATTAACATATTTTAATAGTTAATCAGTAATTAATTAAATCTAAAATAAATAAAAAAGCTGACCGACGAAGCATCATGCCTCGTCTTTCTCAAAAATATAGCAAACGACCACTGCAGAGGATTTCACTATTTGCTTTTACTGTAGCTACCATTTTGTAAAAAATGAGAAACACCATTGTGGATGCTCTTAAGAGCATTTGTAGTTAGACTCAAATTTTCTATATTTGGCTTTTAGATATAGAAATTTTGAGTTGAACTTTTAGTCGTTGAAACCCAAAATTTGGTCCAACGATAATCATTTTAATTTTAAATCTCAGCCATTGGTTTTAAAAATTAAAAAAAATTTGAGTACAAAACATTTTTATTAAAAAAAAATACAAACACATAATAATTCATATAGCCTCATTCCATCTCATCCCTTGATCAAATAATCAAACCAATCTTAAATTAACTTTATATGCATAAATAATCTTATTGACTCTGTTCCATAAGAGGGAGGGAGGGAGGGGGGGGGGGGGGGGTCTGAGAGATGCAACATGTCCATCCCTTTTTTTTTTTTTTTTAATTTTGCTCGGACGCAAGATCGTCTTGCATTCGATTTCTTTAGTGAATTTTTTTTTTGTCAGACGCAAAATGATTTTGCGTCCGACCCATTTTTGTAAAAAAAAAAATTTAGATCCGTCCAACTTGTTTTTTTTAAAAAAAAATTCTTCATATGCAAGATCATCTTGCGTCGGAAACAATTTTTTTCAGAACAGACGCAAAATGATCTTGCAAAACCAATATTTGGGAATTTCCTATATCTTCTCTCAAATATAGACAGCTAATGTTCAATTTTTTCCCAAAATTTGAAAATATAGGGAACGACTGCAGCGTCTTGTCCCCTGTATTTTCCAAATTTTGGAAATATAAGGAACGACAGGGGGGGGGGGGGGGGGGGGGGGGGGGGGGGGGGCATCTACAAAATTCTCTATTTATATAAAAACCACTAACAATATAATTCATGATTTCTAGAAAATATTTATGTTAAACTTTTTTAGTTGAATTCAAGTTGACATACTTAACAATCTGAATTGAGTTAAACACGATAAATAAAATCACATTGACATCATTCAAAATATTATGTTTAACTCAATCTTTTGAATGAGACCCACATTGTTAATGTTGTTTATGAAAATAGAAATTTGTGGGTGCCTTATTTAGAATTGATAAAATTGTAAGTGGTAGAGAAATTGAAAGAAAAAAAATTTCAGTAAGAGCATCCACAATGGTTAGAGGTATATTATGCATATATGCATAATATAGAATAGTTTTTCGATCGTTTTCCGCAGTGGTAAAAAGCTAAAAAATGCATAAATTTAAATTAAAATAATACGGACGAAACATGCGTTAGAAAATTTTCAAAATTTATTTATTACTTACTGGACGAACGAAAATTTTAATAATATTTTAAATGGAACGAAACATGATGTTTCGTCAAAAATAAAAATATAAATATAATTAAATTTAAATTTAAATTTTTTAAAAAATCTCATCGGATGTTTCATCCAAAAGCGAATTTTTAAATTTTAAAAATTATGGGACGTTTTTTTTCCAAATTGCAAAATAACCGGTTTCGTCCGGGTTTTATGGATGTTTTTTTTTGGTATAAAATCACTCATTTACCCCTCTTCTTCTTCTATATATTTGGATGAAGAGTTTAGTTGTTATCTTCAAACCCGAAAACTCAATCTCTTCCATATATTTCATCTTTCTCAAACCTCTCTTCATCTAATATGTTTCCCTTTTAATTGATTGATTGTTAACCCCCCCTATATATATATATATATATATATAGGGTAAAAGGGATATGAGCAACTTGCTCATTTAATAAATGAGCAAATGATGAGGTGGCATGCATGGGATATATTGAGTATCTAACCACTTTTAGAATTCTTCGTATCGATGATTCGAACCGTTCACATTGATCGACACATCTAAATTAGTCTAAATATGTAAAATTAAATCATTTGAAATTTATTTGCCTATCCATTGAAGTGTTACAAAATTGTATGACTGAAAATGATTGTTTTTTATAGTCATAATGGATGGGTAAATAATTTTCAAATTACTTGATTTTACATATTTAGACTAATTTAGATGTATAGATCAATGTGAACGGTTCGGATCGTCGATACGAAGACGGGAAGGCCGAGTGCACATGGAGAGGGAAGATTTTCCTATATATATATATATATATATATATATATATATATATATATATATATATATCGGTTTATATTAGTCAATGTCTTCGATAAAAAGATTTATTGGCCGGATGAAATCAAAGCGTCAACAACCAATGCTAGTTGAAGCTGAAACAAGCAGTCATATAGAAGCAGAGTTGCAGAATGTAGACTACACCGATCAATCAAATTGGAAACTTGTTGTAGATGATTGCAGTCATTTGTGTAAATATATTATTGTACATCCTGATGGTGGATTTTTTCAATTTTGGAAAAATTGGAGGGCCAATTAAAATGTACAAAAAATACTGCAGCTATGTCCCAATTATAAGCAGTTGGTCGAGCAGGCTGATTGGCACCGTTTTATGCATATAGATACGGATAAGTCGTCTATGCATCTTATGGAGGCATTGGTAAAGAGATGGTGGGATACGACCCACACATTTCACCTACCGTGCAGTGAGCTGGGATTCACTTCGTTGGATTGGGTAATGCTAACGGGAATTTGAATCGTATCAGACCCTTGCCCCCATATAACAACGAACCGTACACATTTGAAATAATCCAGACTCGCTTTTTTCCGGAGATTACAATAGACAATTGGAAGTCTCACTGTATTTGTTGTCCATTCCTAAAACATTATTTTAATAACAGTATGACCGAAGCAGCTAAGACATATAATGTTCTAGCGATAAGAATTGCAAAAGCATATTTTATGTTCTTCATGGGGGTATTTCTTTACCCTAATGGTTCATCAATAGTGAGATGTGGGTGGCTAGTTGCATTTGAAGATATTAATATAGTAGGAAATACGGTTGGGGTAGTCCAGCATTTGCACTGCTGTATTTTTCTATGGAAACTTGCAGCAGACTGAAAGTGAAGTCATTTAACGGCCCTTGGTAAGTACTGGAGGCATCTTTAATTTTCACATCTAATTTGCTAAGTTGAACTTATAAATAGTAGTTTAATATCAGAGTTATCTAATAAATGTTCGTTTTATATAATATTGGGCTTACGAATACACAGGTTGTTGTGTACCAATAATGATAGGAGTCTTTCTATGGAACGTCATATGAAGAATGCCGACAAATGGCCGAAAATTTGTCGATGAAAAATCATATGGAGAACGCTCTAATTGTAACAGTAGCCAACTTCGCAATAAACAGGGCTACCTCTTTCGAAAATAATTGGAAGCGACTTGTAAGAGAGCTTATCGTTCAGTCGGTCGAAGACCCTAATAACGTCGCAAAAGTGGACAAAATCTGCTCCCAAATTGTGCACCGGATTGATCAGTACCGACCAAGGGATCTTGAGTAATATTAATCCACGCTTGACAGAGGGTAACATCTTCCTGAGTTGTATAAGCTCTCTCTCTTGAACTATGGCTCGCCATAACTAACTCTTTCAAAAATTTGCATGGAGACAGAGTATATTTTCTGAAGACCAGAGTAAGGGAAATTTTTTTATTTTTTTTTTTGCAATGAATTTGGTTACAACGAGTGCCAATATATACGAAAAAGTAGTCAAATATAGCCATTATATTTTGGAAATAGCAGTTTGGTTTAAAACAAATGTTGGATCAAGAAATGAATGGTTGGATGAGTAGGGGTGAAATTGTCACCTGCCAAAAAAAAAAACTGAGAAAAAGAATGTTTCGTCCCATCTAAAATGAGACTTGGACGAAACATACTTGGACGAAACATCATGTTTCGTCCAGCTCATTTTTTTCCTTTATCTATAATTAAAATTGTATTAAAACTCTGATTTTCCTCGGACGAAACATCATGTTAAAATATTAAAATATTACAGACGAAACATGATGATTTTAAAAAATATTAAAATATCATGTTTCGTCCCTTATAATATGCATATTGTTATATCCATATGCATATTGCCTATTTACTGTAGCAAAGAAGGCATAAATTGCATATATGCCTAACGACTGTAGATGGTTTTTGGGGAAAAAATACATTTTATGGATATTTTCCTAACAACTATAGATGCTCTAAGGTCACCCACAACTAATTTCAAATAAGCCACTCAGAAATCATTATTTCCTAATACATCATTCGCAATAGTGAGTTTGCTCCGAAATAGGCCAGTCTATTAGTTTTTGTCATGGGAGTTTGGATTGATGTAGAAGTTAGAATACTTGGAAAATCTTTATTTAAAATGTTTTCTAAGAAAATATTTTTTCACAAATTTGGTTTGGTTGAAACTATTTTCCAACAAAATTATTGTTTGGATGAAAGAAAAGTTTGTTGAACAAGTTAAGAAAGGAACGAGCACAGAAGAAAAAATAAACAATATTTATTAAAAAAATATTAAATTAGTTTTCATGAGTTTTCCACCGTATTTCATAGTTTTTTAGGAGAAAACATTTTTGTAACCCCCGTTCCTGTTTATGCGGATTTGTATTTATTTTTCTTCGTGTTCCTGAATTTCAAATTTTCAAATAAACCATATTATTCTTTAGAATCCAATTTCTTTCTTTTGGACATCCAGTTATATTACTAGAAATTTCAATCTATTTCTTTTCTTGTTGATTATATGTTTTAAACTCAAACTATATTTCATTCTATAATCACATTCAATTATATAATTGTATTTATTT
Source organism: Hemerocallis citrina (assembly GCA_017893485.1). Taxonomy (NCBI): domain Eukaryota; kingdom Viridiplantae; phylum Streptophyta; class Magnoliopsida; order Asparagales; family Asphodelaceae; genus Hemerocallis; species Hemerocallis citrina. The sequence continues at coordinate 258,622,500 of CM030360.1, read as the reverse complement.
TCTTACTTGATTATTTTACTATTGCCTAAAAATCATTCTAATATAACTGCAACTATTTTCATCCATCATAGCCCATGTTATAAATTATTTAATTTTTTATTGTGATAAAGCCCAAACCATAGCCCAACTTATCATATCCTATATTTATTTGAATTTTTATTTATTCATTTCATGAATCCATAACTCAAGCTCAACTCAAGCTTATATATATTTGTAAACCCAAAGATGAGCCCACCTTTTAGATCCAAACACAAATCTTATTGAAACCCAAACCAAAAACCCACTAACAAACTGGAAACCCTTTACTAACCCACTCCCTACACTAACTGCATAGACCCCACTGATTTCCCCCACTAATCTAACCACCCTGCTAATTACTCCAACTAATCAGCCTCCTCTCTCTGTCTCCTTCTTCTTCTCTTAACCGAAACCCCATGTAACCCCTGTTTTCCATTTTCTGTATTTTTTGGTATTTTTTTCTTTTGTGTATTTATCCCCATTGTATCTCTTTTTGCACCGTATATTGAATCTTCTTTTTTAATATATTGTTTCATCGCCTTTTTATTTGGGTTCTTCATCCTGTTGTCTCCCATTGTTTCGTCTCCATTTGATCGAGCTATGATTTTTGTGATCCTCTTTATTTTATTTTATCTGTTCAAGCCCTATTTTATTTATCCATTTTGTGTCATCTCATTTTTTTTGGATCACTATATTCTTTTTTTTTATTATTTTAAAACCCAAATCCTATTCATAACCTATTGGATATTATTCCTTAAAACCCATTTAATACCCCAACCCGTTTAATAAAACCCTATCCTACCCGTTTACCCACCAGCCGTCACCCCCTAAAACCCTAATTCTACCTGTGTGCATATATATATATATATATATATATGCTACATTTCCCATCCCCTGTATACCCAAGAAAACCCTAACCTCCCTCCTAACCCATCATCCGGATCTCTCCCTCCCCCAGCCTCGCCCCCGTCTCCTCTCCGTCGTCCCATCCTCTGCCCTGTCTCCCCGTATCGGCGTCGACAGCTAGCTAGCTAGCATCCCTCCTCCCGACGAACCGCCATCACAGACAGTGCCAGACCCGTCCCTGTGCGGCGCCGCCTCGACTTCCACCCTCGACGTCGACAACAGCACCTCAGTGTCTGCACCGATCTCCCGCTCATCTCTATCCCCTTGTGCTCCCATCGCCAGCGAAGTCTTCGCCACGACTGCACCCAAGCCCCTCTCGGCCTGTGTTCCATCATCGTGCTTCACCGCCGTCCGCTGTCTCTCCCTTGCGCAGTGCGAGCATTGCCGTGCTTGGCCTTTGTGTGCGTGTGTTGATCCAAGTTGTGATCGTGCGATCGATTCATTGGTGTTCGTGAGTCTTCGTTCGTTGAGTTCGTGCCCGGGAATTCGTTCCCATTATTCTTGCTCTTGCTTCGTTTCCGTCGTCGGCAATAAGGTAAGTAACTTGTATTCTTTTATTTGTGTAATACAAGTACTAAATACCGCATGTAGTGTAGTTGTGTTTTAGAGAAAATTCTTGTGTGAAACTCCTGTAATATGTTGTCTCTATTATGTTGACCCGCCCGTAGTTGCCACATGACACACACGGCATGAAATAACCTAGGGATGACCACTTCTTGTTGTATACATGCATGTTGTTCATGACTTGTTGTATGATCTCGTATGCTTGATGTGTTGATAGTAGTATAACTCGTTGTAGACTTGTAAATACCCTATGTCATATTGCTTGGACATCTAGTACACCATATTTCATATTTGGTTATGTTTTATATGAGTTTGATATGAATTAGTTGATTTTGTGCATGAAGGATATATTTTGTTTTGTCGATACCCCGTTTTTGTTCAATATTTTAGACCCTATTAAGGTCAGTATATGAAATTTTTTTGTGAATATGAATTATAGAAAATTCTGTCAACTTTTCAGATTTTCTGACAGATCTCAGTTTCGATTTATGAGTTTCGAGTTATGACTATTTTACTATAGTTGTGTTTAAAATTCCAAATCCAGTTTTATATAAATTCTGTATAGCAATCTATTTTCTACTTATGCTAAAAATAATATTTTGATCCAATATTTTGCTGGTTACAACTAGACTTGACTGGGATTAACTCCTAATTTTTATGGATTTAATTGATAACTCTTATAAACTATTTTGTACTTGCAAACCACTACTATACTTGTAAAATTTTCATATTGTTCAGTAAAGAAACATAATTTCGACTTGATTCTATTTGTTGTCTGTAAAATCTGTGTGAATATGAAATATAGCCTATTGTATCTATTTTATCACCCATTTGACGAATCTAGATTTCGATTTATATTTTGTGAGATATTGTTGTTTTAGTACTGCTATGTTTATGATTCCAGATTTACAAAACTGCTGTACCTTGCCGTTTTCTGATTTTACTTGGCTATTCTATCTATATTGGAAAATTATGAAACTTTATTTTCTATTACTAAACATACTAGGGAATATCCCAGATTATTTTTGGATTTAATCAGTGAGTTTTCATGCTGTTTTCTTGTTTAAGAATACCAACTTCTGATTTCTGGCTGAACATATTTTCTGGATTCAAACCTGTTTTGAGTCATGTTTTTGTGAAATACCATATGACTTATATATATTTTCTGGATTTCGCCGAGAGTCTATTTTTCATATTTTCTGACGGATCCAGATTTTCATTTTCGTAGCAACGGGAATTCCAGATAGTGCAGCACTGTCTTGTTGTCCTGAACTAGAAGTTTCGTTGTTCTATCATTTTATGTGTTGTCTTTCATTTGTACATGTTTATCTTTCAACCTGAACTTGTTACTAGTTTATGCCGTGTTATTCTTGCCATATTTTGTGACATGTACATGCCTGTTTGATAATAAAAATAAATAACCAATCCGAGATTAAGAAAAAGATCTAGTAGTGAAAAATATAGGAATGTGTACTTAGAAGGGGGCCAGTGTTTTCCACCTATTACGTGTTCATGACTACATGATACACGATCATGTTTACCTGATTACCTGACTGCATGCTTTTATATAGGAAGGTGTACTCGGAAGAGGACCACTAGGTTCTACCTGTACCTGTTTACCTGATTACCCGACTGCACACTTCCGTATAGGAAGGCGTACTTGAAAGAGGACCACTAGGTTCTACCTGTTCCTGTTCATGTTCCTGTTTTTCCTGATCCCTAAGTACACGGCCCTATGGACTCCACTACGAAATCTAAACGTAACTTGTTTGAATGTAGCAACCATGTGGTAAAAACCTGGGGCGTATGAAGTACTACCTAGATAGTAATAATACAAGACTTGACATAACATGATACCTGTTACATGCTTACCTGTACATGCTACATGTATACCTGTTTACCTGTTCACCTGTTCATCTGTTACCTATTTACCTGCATACCTGTTACATGTTTACTTGCTTGCGTGACACTTGACATCTGTTACATATTACCTGTACCTGTTAGTATATCCTGTTACTTGATTTTGTTTCTTGATTAATGTTAGTTATCCTCTTCTGTTGACATGCCTATACCATGCTATGTTTGTTTCTGCTGTTATTCTGTATTTGTTATTCCTCCCATGTACTTATGCCTGCACTACAAGCGGCACGTAACTTGCATTGACGGGCGTTTTGTTTTCTTTTTTCTCTTCCTGCAATTTACTAAATTGCAAATTTTGGAGATCAGCTGCCAGATGGTGTAGGTGATATGAGATTCTAGATGCTGGAGTTTTGCTATTATTATTTCCTGCTATTATTATTATTTCCCGTTGCTTTTAAATAATTGTACTTGGATACTTGGATTATTTTGTATTGGGCAATGTGACCCAGGATTATTGACTTGTTCAGATCTGCTTTATTTGAGATTATTATACTTTGGTTTCAAGTAAATTCCTGTTGGTATATTGATTCATATATGCATGCATGGTTGACTTCTCTTGTTTCCGACTCTGATTTTTCTTGTGAAATATTGTAAAAATCCTGATAGCTTATGGATGATGAAAATCATTCGCTGAGCTTAGTCACGTATCCGTATTCTGTATTTTCTTTTGAGAAGCAAAGCGTGATAAATTTTTTAGTGGTATCAGAGCCAATATTTGGCTAATATATTAGTTTGACTGATATATGAGACAAACTTGGCTTGACCTGGGATTGGCTCAACAGTACACAGACCATGCATACATAAATGAATTATAATCAACTTTGATCTGGATGCTAATTGTTCTGATTCTTTTGCAGACCATGGCTCGTAGAGGTTCTACTTCTCGTCCCCAAGAAGATCAGCCCGGGCTTAAGGCCGTTACCAATGTGTTGGAACAGTTGATCAATACAGCAGAACCACAGTGACCTGGTGATGGTTGCTTTGGAAGTTGCTTGGGTTCTGCCTCCCGCTATGCCTATGCAGGCAGCTCTGCCTCCCCGTCCGGGTACAGTCACAGATTTCATGAGGCTGTATCCTGATAGATTCTCCAGTACTGAGACGCCTTTGGAGGCAGAACAGTGGTTGATCCAGACTGAGCAGTTACTTTTGGCAGCCAGAGTTGTCGATGCTAATAGAGTGGATGTGGTGGCCATCCAGCTGGTGGATCTGGCCCATATTTGGTGGAGGTCCGAGTTCGAAAGGCTCGAGCGACCGGTCACTTAGGCCACGTTCACTAGGAGCTTCTTGGAGAAGTTCTTCCCTAGCAGTACTCGAGTAAAAATGGAGCAACAGTTCCTGGCCCTGAAACAGGTTGGTCATTGTTCTATTATTGGAATTTTGTTACATATTGTCCATGCAATATTGTAACACGAGACTTTCTTGAAACAGAGCTCCAGTTTTATGGATGAGTATGCAGCTGAATTTACAAGACTTAGCCGCTTCGTAGCCGTTCTTGTGGCGAACGAAGAGGACATGGCTCACATTGGGACTTAAGCGAGACATTAAGGTGCAGCTTGTCTCCCTTCGCTTACGTACCTATGCTGAAGCCCTTGAGGCAGCTCAAGCTCAAAAGCAGGCTCGTGGTGGGTTGGCTCCTTCCCAGCGGACTATTCTGCACTCAGCTATTTCTAGGCCTTCTGGTGGGCCAGTTCGGAGGCCTATCCCAGCTCATCCTATCAGGACAGCTCCTTACTCTTCTGCTGGTTCCAAGAGGGGTGGTTTTTGTGACTTCTGTCAGTTGGCTGGGCATGATCGCAGGGAATGTAGGAGCGCCAATCGCCGATGCTTCATGTGTGGCGCTACTGGCCATTTAGTGCGGGATTGTCCACAGCTGCAGCAGCAGCGGATGGCTCTTCCAGCCAGGGATCCAGTTCAACAGGTCACCCCAGCTCGTGGGCCAGTCAGGCCACTGCTTCTTCCTCAGTGCCAGATTGTCGGTCAGAGGACCGCTGCCCCCAAGGGAGATCAAGCTTTCAACCTGACTACTGCAGATGCTGAGTCAGCAGAGGGTGTTGTTGCAGGTATATTCTTGCTTTTTATTGTTTCTCTTTTGCTTCTTTCCTTTGTCTTGCTTTATTCTTCCTTGTTATCTTCTGCATTGTGTTTTTCCTTACCCCTATTCATCCATTCTTCTTTCCTGCCTTTTTGAGTCTATCTTAGGTATTTTACTTGTTTGCTCTTTTCCTGCTCATATTCTTTTTGATTCCGGGACAACCCAGTCCTTCGTCTCTTCTCGGTTTGTGGCTCGCTATCGGTTATAGTGCAGTATCATGTCAGAGGCTTGGAACATTGTGACAGGTGGTGGAGTTTTCATTTGTTCCCAGAAGTGCAGGCGGTGTTTCATGATTATTGGTGGCACAGATTTCAAGGCCAACCTGATTGTAATTCAGAATTTAGGATTCGACGTTATTCTCGGTATGGATTGGTTGGGTGAGTCCCATGCCATTATTGATTGACGTGCCAAGAAAGTTGTATTCCTAATTCCAGATCATGCAGAGTTTGAGTTCCATGCTGGGGAGTTGCTCCTTGGTCGAGTTAAGACTGCAGTTGATCAGGAGGTTTGAGCGATGGAATTGTATTCACGCTGTGAGACTGTGCCTCTAGTAGTGCGGGATTTTCTGAATATTTTTTTTCAGAGGAGTTGCCTAGCTTACCCCCTGATAGGGATGTGGAGTTCGGCATTGAAGTTCAGCCTGGTATGGCTCTGATATCAAAGAGTCCCTATAGGATGACACCGGTTGAGTTAGCAGAACTTAAGGTGCAGATTCAGGAGTTGCTAGATTTGGGGCTCATCAGGCCCAATGTTTCCCCGTGGGGTGCTCCTTTTTGTCAACAAGAAGGATGGTAGTCGTCGACTGTGCTTTGATTATCGGGAACTGAACATTATTACTGTGAAGAACCGGTATCCGCTGCCCAGGATCGATGACTTATTTGACCAGTTGACCGGAGCTGCTGTTTTCTCAAAGTTGGATCTTCGTTCGGGTATCATTAGGTCAAGGTAAAGGCGACTGATGTACAGAAAACTGTATTCAGGACCAGATATGGGTACTATGAGTATCTTGTGATACCGTTCGGGGTCACAAATGCACCTGCTATATTCATGAGTCTTATGAACAGGGTCTTTTTCCAGTTCCTGGATAGATTTGTGATGGTCTTCATTGATGACATTCTGGTATATTCTTGGAATCGGGAGGATCATGCTGAGCATCTTAGGTTAATTCTGCAGACTTTGAGGGAGAATCAGCTCTATGGAAAACTCAGCAAGTATGAGTTTTGGCTCGACAGGGTCACTTTCTTGGGGCATATCATCTCGAGCGATGGTATTTTTGTGGATCCATCCAAGGTTGACGCTGTGAAAGATTGGCCTGTTCCCAAGTCAGTTTCTGAGATGAGGAGTTTCCTTGGTCTAGTTGGCTATTATCGAAAATTCATCTAAGATTTTTCGAAAATAGCAGGACCATTGACTAAGCTGACTGGGAAGGATCAGAAGTTCTGTTGGTCTGAGGCTTGCAGTGAGGCTTTTGCTGAGTTGAAGAGCAGGTTGACGTCAGCACCAGTGTTGAATATTCCAGATGGTTCAGGTAGATTTGTAGTTCACTGTGATGCTTCGGGTAAGGGTCTTGGAGCAGTTCTGATGTAGAAGGGCCGAGTCATTCCTTATGCATCGAGGCAGTTGAGGCCACATGAGAAGAGCTATCTGACTCATGACATGGAATTAGCGGCAGTGATCTTTGCTTTGAAGTTGTGGAGACATTATTTACTTGGGGACCGAGTGGAGATCTTTACAGACCACAAAAGTCTCAAGTACGTCTTCACCCAGAAGGAGTTGAACATGAGGCAAAGGCATTAGTTGGAGCTTATGGCCAATTATGACATCAGTTTGTAATACCACCTGGTAGAGTGAACTCTGTGCCAGATGCTTTGAGAGGAGAGCGGCAGCTATGTTCCTGATTCAGTAGAGTGATTTGGTTGAGTGGATGCAGTGGTTGGAGTTGGATGTGTTGTTGCCGAGTTCTGATCGGAGTTGTTTGGTGCTCCAGCTTCAGTCGTCTCTTTTGGAGCAGATCAAAGAGGCGCCGGCTGGTGATGTGCAGTTGCAGGATTTTCGAGCTGAGGTTGAGTCTGGTTCTAGAACGGATATGGTTATTCATGCTGATGGATTGCTTTGTTTTGGGTCCAGGTTGTGTGTCCCGAAGGGTGAAGTTCGTCAGAGGTTGCTTGAGAAAGTCCACCAGTCATCGTATTCTATCCACCCTAGAGGTACTACGATGTATCGGGATATGAAGCTTCATTTTTTGTGGCATGGTATGAAGAGGGCTGTGGCGCAGTTTGTATCTCAGTGTTTGATCTGCCAGCAGGTTAAGGTAGAACATCAGAGGACCGCCGGACTTCTTCAACCGCTTTCCATTCCGGAGTGGAAGTGGGAACATATCACTATGGATTTTGTGATCGCTTTGCCGAGAAGTCCTAAGGGTCATAATGCCATTTGGGTGATTATCGACCGATTGACGAAAAGTGCTCACTTCATTCCCTTCAATTTCAGACAGTCTACTGAGAGCTTAGCTGAGAAGTACGTGCAAGAGATCGTCAGACTTCATGGGATACCAGTCAGTATTGTATCTGACAGGGATAAGAGATTCAGATCTCAGTTTGAGGAGAGTCTTCAGAATTGTTTGGGAAGTAAATTAAAGTACAGTACTGCTTTTCATCCCCAGACTGATGAACAGTTAGAGAGGACCATCCAGATTCTTAAGGACAGGTTGGAGTCCTGTATGCTGCAGTTCGGTGGATCATGGGAGGACCATTTGCATCTCGTAGAGTTCTTGTACAATAACAGCTTTCAGGTCAGTCTTAAAGCTGCACTGTTCGAGGCATTTTATGGGCGGGAGTGCAGATGACTAGTGTGCTGGGATGACATTGGTGAGAGAAAGTTGTTAGGTCCGGAGTTGATCACCATGACAGTTGATGTGGTGACTCAGATCAGGAAGCACTTGCAGGCCGCTCAGGATAGGCAGAGGCGATGGGCTGATGTCCATCGGAGAGCTTTGGAGTTCGAGGTTGGTGACCATGTTTTCCTAAAGGTATCGTCTTAGCATGGTGTCATGTTAGTGTAGGTGCCCTAGAGGCAATACAATGATATTATGTAATCAGTATTATTGACATTATGTTCTTTTGATTATATTAATAATTTGTTATGCTTCGTATTTACTGCGTTATAAATATTAGCATGATAAATGTCCTTAGATTATTAATACGAACTATATGAACATGAGATTATATATAGTATAATAATCTTAAATGTCCCTAGTCGAGTATTATTATTATTAGGACAGTAATAATACATTGAGACTAGTATGTTGATTGATTGATGACCACCTCTCATGGGTCATTAGTATAGAGATACTAAAATCAATACATAGGTAAATGTAAGAGTACATTGTACTGGACAGACCCACTGTGAGATTCTACATGGAATGAATTAATAAGTGTCATAAGTAATCTCACTGTGATAATGGTGTAATGGTCCCCTGACCTGAAATCATTATATTTCTACACGAGAATTAATGTACTTTGATTCTATCAAAAGTTATCTTTAATCGGGTAATGATAAAGATAGTATTGGGTTCATTATGAATCGTGTGAGAAATATGAATGATCTAGAAGGAATTTAACCCTCCTAATTTTAGGAGCGATATTATCGGCCTCTTGTTTGAGTGAGACTATGAAATGCATGGCCATGCTCAAATACTGATTTGTTTGAATAGTCTACTCATCGATCAAGAAAATAAAGATTAAATTATTAAGAGGATGACACGTCCCATGCCTCTAGTTTAATCTATAATATCAAGGTTAAAAGGATTATATTACATGGAGACATTAGTCACGAAAGGTTTAATTGAATCACCAATTATTATTATTACTTGGGTAGCAATGATGTATTACTAGATGCCGCTCATTGTTTATAATTTTATTATAAGATAATAAAATTATTGCCAACGTAATAATAACCTAAAGGGTCACACACTTAGAACGTTTAAAAGGAGTATTAATTTAAATTCGGAATTTAAATTAAATGATTCGAAATTAGTTATTTAATTAATTGAGTTGGACTTAATTAATTAAAGGATAATTCGAATTTAAATGATAAAACCAAATCAGATTGGTCTTATCAGAAGCCAAACTGATTACGGTTAATTCGAATTTAAATGATAAAACCAAATCAGATTGGTCTTATCAGAAGCCAAACTGATTACGGTTAAGCCCACCTCTTATCTCTCCCTATAAATACATAGAGATGTATTGGTTTAGTATAATCTTTGACAAATCCGTTTTCCACAGAAAATCCTAGCCGCTCAACTGTTGAGAGGCAAAAGAGAGAGAGAGAGAGAGGCAAGCATCATCGGCTAATACCGGCTCCCTTGATCGTTGGACGATCGGACGTTCGTGTGGACTGCCTTAGAGACGCGGATCTAGCTACTAGGGCTGCATGGTGATTGCAACCTCCATCTTTCAGCCTTTGTAAAGCTCCGAAAGGTAAAATTTTATTTCTCCATTATTAGCCATGTCTTGTACACGGATCCTAGGGTTAGGGTTTCAGATCTGTTTTCATTTCTTTTTCGCTGCGTTTGTGCCCCGAAACCCTTCATGTCATTCGGTTTGGTGGTGGGGGCAAGGTCAGTTCTAGGTTTATTGGACCGTTCGACATTGTGGAGCGAGTAGGCAAGGTGGTCTATCGTCTTGCATTACCGCCAGCTTTATCGGAAGTGCACAATATTTTTCATGTCTCACAACTCAAGAGATATATCCAAAATGAGAGCCACGTGATCGACTATTCTGAGTTGACCTCTAACCCACTATGACCCACAATCGGTGTCGAAAGTCGGCTCTGATACTATTTGTAATGTCCCGAGCCCGGCTCAGCTGTGCACGCGGCTACACGTGCGCGTACGCGAGAAAACGGACACAAAACTCTAGTATCAGTCGAAAAAACCTGTTATTGTTCGATTTACTTATCATCTTCTTGAATATTTTACTGATTGTTGAATCAGTACATCTACAGATCTACTTTAACTTATATTTAGTTTACATGTGCTTATTTGATGCTTTAGTTATTAGTATCAGTCGAAAAAAAAATTATTTGAAAATTGAAATGATAGTTACTCCTTAAAATTAAATTTTTCATATCATGATTAACGGAATTCGTGAATTAGAATTTTTATATTGCTCATTGAGAGTTATAACTATACTATATCATTTTAAACTGTATGCATCTAGAAGATATGTTTTAAGTTTTAAGATTCTCAAAGTATATAACAGTTAAAGTTTTCATATTTTTGGATTTAATTTATCTTATTTACAGGAATTACAATTTTACAATTTGATGATATAATGAGTACAAAAAGAAAACAAACTACACCATTTCTTCTCAATTATGCGGACTACTGAGTCAGAAGTTACGACCATTTGAAGTTGACCTAAACCTTATACATTACATTTTTCTCTTTTTTTAAAATCCTGAACCCAATTCTCTTCTTTTCTCTCCCTCTTCTGTCTCTCGAGCGAAGTGAGCCCCAAACTCAAACAGGTGAAATCCTATATCTCAATCTTCTCAATCCCAAAAAAGAAAATCGTAGGAATGTCACGTTGTCACTACAGGACAGAGTAAATGATTAATAATATGGATTTTTTTAATTGTATGATTACGATATATTAGTTTTTTCAAGAGATTGGCTTCCTTATACTCTAACGATAAAAATGACAACGGAGATTTAATTCTTATTACGATATCCTCTAGATAGTATGACAAATGATGAAAATGACAAGAACCAAGTGAGGTTTCGGAAACAGAATTCTGGATCTCATAATAGTAGGGTCAAACAACGTAAAGATGTAATTGCACAATTACCAGTGGATTCAATTTATAAATTATTTGCTTTTACTTTTACTTGTTGTTGTTATTATTATTTAAAAAAATACTTTGGGACAACAAAATATGGGCTTGGCTAGGCCAACCCGGATCTCCGGGCCGGTGCTGAGTAGGACATGCACATGATAGAAAAGATTGATCACCTTGCCACCCCCTCCCGCTAAGAAATGCTCTTAATGAAATCATATCCCAACTCAACATTTAGATGAAGATTTTACAGTTGAGGGTTGCATAATACTTCCTAAATTTGGAGACCTCATGCCACCATCTATTAAGAAACTATAACTAGATTTTGATGTGTACGAATATGATGGGGAATGTTCCTAAGTCAAATAATGTTCAGTTCCCTGGGTTGGAGCCAAATTCCTTAATTGATACAGCCTCCTTATCAGTAGCAATAGGATCTGAGGGCATTCTCCCTAGGCTCAATTTCCAGACCCAACTACCATTGTCCCATTTCCTTCTGGGGGTAGGAGAGTTGCACTGGGTTCCAAGGCAGAGGAGCTAGTTTTGGATAAGATCTTGCAGGACTAGGATCGCTACTTGTTGTCTCTTCATAACAGTGTACCATTACAAATTCCTCGTGCTAACAAATATTTGCCACAAACTGATACCTCCAGTGATACGTAGCTGTCCAAAGATGAAAAGATTAGAGCATCTGTCGTTCAAACCCAAAATTTGGGTTTTCAAACTCAAAAATTGACAGACGGGAAATCATTCCCCGTCTCACGTACAAAAGAAAAAAAAAAATCCCGTTCATCAATTTTTTTAATTTAAAAAAAAACGATGGAAATATATCCATAATGCGATGTATAGGCCTAGTTCTTTAAATAATTTCAAATTGGGTTTGGGATGGAGATATCTCCCGTCCCACCAATTAAATTTTTTTTAAAATTGTCGGACGGGAAATGAATTCCCGTCTGATCATTTATAATAATAAAAAATTATCAGACGGAAAATCATTTCCCGAATGATATATTTAAACAAAAATTAACGGGACGAGTTGAACGGACGAAAGATCATCTTCTGTTGACTGTATTTTGCAAAATCTCATTTCGTCTGCAAAATATAGCAGACCACTGTTCATCCCCCTGAGAACTCTTGACGTAATGGATTGCAGGTACACAGATCCAGGTGGAGTTTGATCAGTTTGGAAAAGTTATCATAAGGTGATGAAGGGTGAGAAGGGGATTAAGCAGGGTCAGCACAACCTCTACCAGCTTTGGAGGAACATAAAAACTTGCGCAAATGTTTCAAAGCCCATTGTTCCTAAAGCACCATCTAGTATGCCGTCACCAGAATCATCCGAGCGAGACTGCGACGTTCGAATATCGTCGGAATGTGGAGAGAGTCTTGAGGTAGGTGGATTTCATATGGAGGGTGGCACCTTAATGATTACATCTACTGGGTGTGCCTTTGAGGGGGGCATACAGCTGGAGAAAAACATGTGGAGATAGATTCAACTAGCATAGGAAGCCATCGCAATGAGTTGTTTGCAAGAAGAGAAGAAAAAGAGTCTAAATTTTTTTAAAATTACACAGGTGAGGATTCATGAGTATGCAATCCAATGTGAAGATTGTTGGGTTTATGTCTTGCATACTATGTTGGATAAGAAGACGATGAGACGATGGAGGAATCGAGACGATCAGAGATGGAGTAGAAGCAAGGGGAAACAATCAACAGCAGGTTGCGGTCGACCGTCTTGGGGTGTGGTCGACCTCACTACTATACAAGAGTTCCCGAGAGGGGGACGGTCAACCGACCTTGGGGTGCGGTCGACCGAACGTGGCGCTGATTGATTATTTGGGTCGGGTCTTGGTGATTCATGAGAAGCCCAACTTGCTCTTCAGGTCAGATCATATGGCTCTTATTGTAGGGTTATCTTGTAACACCCCGCAAAATTGGAAATAACAATTTTGTCCTTGTGTGTTACGTCCGTATATTTTGTAACGTGATTTCACTACGTATTTGAATTTCCGTCTGTTTATGCATTTCCAGTATTGATTTTATCCTATTTGAGTCAACTAAAATGTAATATTTCAATCTCTGCATTTTTACGTGCTTTTTACGTATTTTTCGATGCACGTATTGATTCTGTATTTTTCCACTGCTATGTGTGATATTTTTGTGTCTCAATTATTTATTTTTATTCATTTGAATTCGTTTTATAAACGGAAATTCATTTTTCCCTATTTTGATTAAAATGCATTTTTCAATTTTGCACGTATGATGCACGTGTTAATTTATCCATCTCTTTTCTTACTCTCATTTACTAATTTTAAGCATGCATAATCTTATTTAGCTTTTATTTAATCCATGGACCTAAAGATTAAATTCTAGCCCATTATAAGAAGAGTCCATTAGATTAATTAAAAGAGAGCCCAGGAATCAAGCCCATTAGTAAAATCCTAAATTAAGTTGAGCTTGGACCAATACATGACAAGTTACAACTTTTGTACACATTTAGAACTACAAAAAAAATGTATTTATTTTTGTATGTGCATGTGTGCATATGCACACATGTGTTAACCGGTTTTGAACCCCAGAGTTCTTGCTAGGAGGAGGACTTGCTGGGAGCTAGGAGTTGTTCCAATTTCTCATTGATTTCAATCTTCACTAGAGGTGGGTGTTCTCATGCTTTCTAATTATAGAACAATGCATGCTAATAATAATGAATGAGTAGTATAGAAAGTTTGATGTGATAAAAAAATCTATACTATTGTTTTGTTGTAGTATTAAATCATGTTATGTTTAGTAAATTAAATTTTTATCATGTAGTTGTTAATGAGAAAATAATTAATTTTGCCATACACTAGTATGCATGAATGTAGAGATGTGTGATTATATGATCAATTGTTGAGATTTCCATTTATAATAAGCAAATGAATTTTTGTAAAATAAATTTGGTACTCATAATTTCTTTTGGTTGTTGGAAATTGCTAGTTGTTTAAAATGAAGAAATATATTTCTTATTCATAAAAAGAGAAGAAATAAAATGTGTAATTTAGATGTTTGTCTAAAAATATGATTTATAAAATTATGTGTTACTGTTAGAAAGTAAAACAAACTATAGTCTAATGAAAGATTATATTGAATGAAAAAAAGAGTTTTATGAAAATAATAGAATGACAGAAAAGTTGAACAAAAGCATAATAGTATATTTTGATATCAGTAATTACACTTGGACTTACTGGTTAGCCAGTGCAACACAGAGCACTCTTTATAAGAGATCTTGGGTTTAAAAATTGTTGGACACAATTTATTTTTGGAATTTGTTTAAATAAAACCGAAACCAAGAATTTGCATTTGAATAATTCGGTAGGGCTTCATGACAGTAAAGTCCACATGGACTATTGGCTAGCGGAGGGAGTTGGGGTGCTTATGGGTCTTGGGTTCAAAACCTATGGTCACCCTTTGATATATTTTTGTGTTTTTAATATTTTTAAGGGAAGTTTAAATGCAAGAAAAATTTGGGAAAAATTCTAGATTTCTATAAAGTGAAATAGAGTTTATTAAAAAGGGTTGTAGAATTTTTCAAGTGTATTTGAGATGTTAAAAGACAGAAATTGAGATAGAAAGTGAATTTTTACCTAAGATTTAATTATTAAAGAGTATGAGATTTATATTTTTTTGAAGAAGAGAAAAATGTGTTTGTGTGAAGTGAATTCTTTTGAAAAGATTGTACTCTTATTTGGTTTAAGAATTTCTTTATTGTGGTTGAGATACATTGTATGAGCTTGATTTTATTCATAAAATTTCATGTGATGAAACTGTGTTCTTGTTAGGAATTATTTTTGCTTATAAAGATTATGAATGAATAACTAGATCATGAATAGAGACAAGATTTTGATCATTTGTGAATAAGTTGAAATTGAAAATAATCTAAGTTTAAGACATGTTTACTAAAGGGTATGTGTACCCTTTGATATATTTTTGTGTTTTTAATATTTTTAAGGGAAGTTTAAATGCAAGAAAAATTTGGGGAAAATTCTAGGGGTTTGTTTGGTTTGAAGTTTTCTTTCTTTTTTTTTTCTTTTTCCAAAACCTAAAAACGTGTTTGGTTAGGGTGTTTTGTGAAAAGAGTTTTCACAAAACTCCAACTTCAGTCATTCTCTCTCTACACGAGCGCAACCTTACATTCTTAGAAAACTGTTTTTGAAAACTCCAACTTGTTTGCTTAGGGTGTTTTTAGAAAACTGTTTTCAGAACAACAAACCATAGATTTCTATAAAGTGAAATAGAGTTTATTAAAAAGGATTGTAGAATTTTTCAAGTGTATTTGAGATGTTAAAAATGAAAAATTGAGATAGAAAAAGAATTTTTACCTAAGATTCAATGGCAAAATTTAAAAAAACGTCACAATAGTTTGGCGCTGTTTAAAAAAACGTCACAAAACTTTGACTTTTTAAAAAAACCGCACAAAGTTTAACTCTCAACTCACAGAGTTATCCAACCGTTAACTGGGATGATAGTTATGTGATGTTTTTTTAAAACAAATGAGAACTTTTGTGATGTTTTTTTAAACAGAATAATAATTCTGTGTTGTTTTTTTAAACAAAACAATAGTTTTGTGATGTTTTTTCAAACATTACGTATAACCCAGTTAACGGTTGGATAACTCTGTGAATTGAGAGTTAAACTTTGTGCGGTTTTTTTAAAAAGTCAAAGTTTTGTGACATTTTTTTAAACAGCGTCAAACTATTGTGACGTTTTTTTAAATTTTGTCAAGATTTAATTATTAAAGAGTACGAGATTTATATTTTTTGGAAGAAAAGAAAAATGTGTTTGTGTGAAGTGAATTCTTTTTTTTTTAGGGAAAAAATGGAATAACGCCACCCTGTTTCATTAATAAGAAGTTAATAAAATAACCCCGGTGAGTGAAGTGAATTCTTTTGAAAAGATTGTACTCTTATTTGGTTTAAGAATTTCTTTATTGTGGTTGAGATACATTGTATGAGCCTGATTTTAATCATAAAATTTCATGTGATGAAACTGTGTTCTTGATAGGAATTATTTTTGCTTATAAAGATTATGAATGAATAACTAGATCATGAATAGAGACAAGATTTTGATCATTTGTGAATAAGTTGAAATTGAAAATAATCTAAGTTTAAGATATGTTTACTAAAGGGTATGTGTACCCATGGATTCTTGCACATGAAAAAGTTGTGATTTAGACTTAGTGAGACCTCGAGTACCGGCACTATTGAAAAGAGTTGAGATATATTTTGAGATATGGCCATGGAACTATCTCGTATTTGTTGATAAAGTCCGGTAGGAGGTAAAACTAATTCTAGGCTTGGAAATTTATTCATGTCTTGAACTAAATAATTAGGTACATAAGTGAAGATGTAGTAAACCTAGACAAACGTAAGTGGGTTGCTTCTATATATTCGGGTGGATCTCCGTGGCTATAGACCCAGTTGGCAGACTGTGGTTGCTCTGTGGGAGATGAACTTTTATTTTTAAATCCGGAACTTAGCGTAGTTAGACGGATATTTACCATACTCCAGTGTATATACGTATACCGGGGCTAGGGGGCACTTGCGGGATGATTCGCACGATGAGGGATCTGTTATAACATCTAGCGAGGCTGCGATCCATATTCGTGGAATGATCTAAACCTTGCTTTATTACTCGGTAGTTTCATGGCAAGGGATCGAACCCTTTATTGTGGAGTACGTAGGTGCTTACCCTAGGACCTATGTAGTATGGGATGCATAAAATCCGAACAAGTATGCATTAGTGTCATCCTAGTATCATATGTGTGCATTAGGCATTAAGGCATGACAGACACTTACATGTTTAGTGTAGTCACGATTTAACACTATACTTGTTCATTCAATCTTTTGTTGTGATTTGTTAAAGTAATGAGATCGTTATATGTACGGCATAGAGAGGATAGCCGAGTATAACATTATCGTCAATTGAAAGTGACTGATGTGCCCACAGCTTGATATGCAGGTAATGGACTTCTCCATGAAGAAGTAAAGATGTTATGATGCAGTTGATAATTTACATTGTTACAGTTGTACAAGTTGTATTTTATTTCGTTTTTGTATTCTTCCGCTGTGTAAACAAAGATGTATTGAACTCTGATGTATTATTGAAAAGTTTTAATTTCCTTGTAAAATTGTACGAAGTGAAGTAAAGATCCTGTGAAATCTCGAATTCGGTCTTATTTGAAATTCGGGGCGTTACATATCTCTTCAAGAATATCCAATGGCTATTGTATCAAGATATTTAACTAGGGTTTCTCTAGATCTCTATATATTGTTGTTATTGGCCTCCATTGAAAGCCAGGAGATAAAGAGTACTTCATTGAAAGAGAGATTGAGTGATTCTTTAATTGTAAACAACTAGTACTTGCTGGTGAGGCTTGAGAGATGGTCGTAGTGAGAATTGTAATATTCTTGTATCTTCTCTAGTTGAATAACATCTCGGATTTTTTCTCCTCCAGATTAAGGCGAAAGCCCCAACCGAGACAAACTTGTGTGTGTTTTGGTGTGTTTGGTATGATCTAGTATGTGCTTGGTGGTTTGTGTTGAATGCATCGAATAACTCAACAAGGCCCTCAGTCAGTAATTTTCCTAACATTTATACAATGCGAGAGGATTACAGTGTAGGCATGTGGAGGATTAGCTAATTTAGTGGTTAAGAGTCCTAAGCGATACATATGCATGTTTAGGTCAGAGTAAGAGAGATTTAAAAAGGGTTTAGCAAAAGCGGTTGAGAGACTGAGATGGGTTCGGTGGATTAAGATGGTGGAACAAGGATTTTATTGAGTTCGATTAAGAAATGAATGTATTATTAATTGCATATTTGTAAAGTTGTTTGATTTGCTATTGAAATGGTCCCGAAATTCACTGGCGTGCGGTTGCTCACCCTTCAGTGATATAAATTTTTGCAGATGAAACTGATAAATTTGCTGTGCTTTGCAAAATGATTAGATGTCACGCCCTGCTTCCCAAAAATATAGAATACGAGCACGTAACATTGGTCCAGCGAATGACTAACGTCACCCATAAGCTGTTTATTCGATTAACTCAACAATATAATCAATACAGAATGCGCAGGCAATAATTATAATCTCATGAACAATAGTACTTGGAATGAAGCAATAAAAATATCCAAATACAATAATAATAATCCAACGCCTGGAAATAATAATAAAATTCAGGACATAAGTCCAAAACAATAATAATCCAATTCAAAATAATAACAAGTCTCAATACATTAAGTTTATTAAAGCCATAAGCAATTAGAAAGTAGTAGTCTTCAGAATGTTTGTTCTCCAATTCAAGCAGGCAATTCTCTTTCATTACCTGTATACACTTCATCTAAAAAGAGGAGAAAATTTTTCCTTAGAGCAAGTCATGGAAAGCAAGTAGAGAAAGCAGGGAACAATAGAATAACGGTATAACAATGAATCAATGGATCAATAGGAATCAATAACATGGCACGATAATCAATAATCAATAACATGGTAATAAATGCAACGGTGTAACAATGGTTCAATATCAATAACACTTAGACAATATTGGATACAAATAGGAACAATGATGAACAATATGCAATGTTGGTGATGTGTCAATCCTTATGTCTATTAGTTATTTTAATCCTAAATAATGTATGTACTACTGCATCCCATACTACAGGTTCATTGCATACAAACAAGTTACGTTTAGACTTAGTGGTGGATTTTATAGTTCATGTACTCGGCACAATAACAATGTTCGATTCATAACAATAATTTATCCATAAAATGCTACAAGATCACAAGATCACAAGAACACAAGATCACAAGATAACGGTATAGGGAACCACGAGCCCTTTATCCGAGTACAGTTCCTATATTGTCCACTACTGGAGTCAACCCTTAAGCCCCGACTTATTAATTATTTTATCAATGCAACAATCCAATATGCAATCTAGAGACATTAGACGAACGATAGTAACAATAGGGGGAACAATAGGATGATAAATTGAATTGGACAATTAGAGTGATGACAATAGGATACTAGGATCATGCAATGTAACATATACGCATTAATTCACGCAATACAATGATATAGGAATAATTAATTCGAGAAAATCTAAAAAGTATAATTCTAGAAATAAAAACACAGTTGTAGTGAAACGGGCATAACTTTTGTTATAAAACTCGGAATTCAGAAATTCAAGATGTCCTGGAAACTAGAAAGATAAGGCTACAATTCATGTTAAGAAAGTAATTCATTTTAAGATCATTTACTGGATCGAAAATAGCAGTCAATATTCAGGTCAGCAAGCATATACATGATTTTGGGTAATTTTTCTTGAAAATAAATTAATTAGACTATATGGGTATTGATTCTTTAGTCAATAAATTGGATAATCAACATGATGGGTGTCAAAATATGATAAATAAAATTAGAACACGCTCATACATCAATTATCATCAATCAATCATCAAACGATCAAACAACATATAATCTAACAATTGTCTCTATAATAGTTTATTTGTGTGACAATTATATGAACCACCCTATTGTCAATTCTATATGCACTCATGAAAGATCCAAACTTTAGAGTCAAAAGTGGTACGATGTCAAGAATATTGGGGTTAGCTCGTGTAAACCCTCAATATGCCTAACGAAAGATAATCAATGCAGTGATACGATAACGAATATGATCTACTTGCAAGAATTTTAAAGAAACATGAATTTGATACAATTAACAATTCAAGAGGACAGTGACTTGCCTTATAAACTGTGAAAACGAATACCAAGAATAACGGGATAAGAATTCCGAAGCAACGAACCCACGAACATACAATCACACGTGCAATATACGTGCAACAAAATCCCAAAAGCAATAACAGCAAGAGTACACAGCAATCACATCAAGAGAGAAGCAGAGCTCGACAACAACAATGGCAAGGGCGATGGCCTAGTGGTCGCCAGCGTTGCAGGCGACGGGGCTCGTCAGTGGTGTCGAGGCGGCGACCCAGGGCAAGCGGTGGTGGCGCTCGCGCTACCGTCGACGGAATAGGGGAAAACAACAGAAATGGGAGATGGGGGTTTTGGCTGTGGTGGCGCTAAGGGAGGTCGGGGTAGGGTTGAGCGGTGGTGTAGGGAGCGTCGCTGGCAAGGGCGAACGGTGTAGCGCCTCGAATTTCCAATATAATATCTTAGAAATACGTGGCACAATTCCCAGCATCAACTTCAATATAATATTAAACACAGTCCAAAATACACAGATAATTTATATTTCAACTTTTATTACAACAATCTTTACAAACACTGCGGAATACAAAACACCTTGAACTACAAACTTTCTTTTTACAACACTTCTTTTACAAAATTTACACAAAAGCTCTATTACATCAATTTATCTCAAGCATCCAAACCCCCAAGCTCTAAGCAACAACAACCTGTAAAACATGAGGCTAGAGATGATCCATAACCCCCAAAACTAAAGGGGTCAGCCATAAAGGTGTGAGTGACATAAAAACAAAGCAACATAATTAAATCATAAAACACTGAGTCATTAACAACATGTATTATCAGCAAGAGTAAATGAAGCGAGAAATAACAAATAAGTAAAGCATGAAAACATCAAGGAATATAAGATAGTAAGCAGTAATTCATGAAAACATCAAGTGATTCTAGACTAAGTGTCAAGTGTAGGAAAAACAGGAAAACACAAGCATAAACCAAGTCAGGAAAACACAAGCTCTATATGCTGACTCTCTAATCTGTACTTGTCGGATTCTATGCATTCCATAGTACATAGATCCGTTGCAAGCCCTTAACGATCTCCACTTTATAGGGATAACCCCTCGTTATGCAACTAATCCTACTACGGTGATGGAAAACAAGATCCAGATACTCTGCGAATAGGCACCACGGTCCTCGATGCGCAAGCATCATGTAAGATAGCTCAAAAACAACCGGAGAATCATCTTCCAAACCCGTGTACCCCACGAATAGGCTTGCAAGGCCCTCGACGTGCAGATACACCAGGTACATTCCGTGAATAGGCCTGCCGACCCTCGACACACGAATGCACCTTGCATGCTCTGCAAATAGGCCTGCAGACTCTCGACACGCGAACACACAAATGTCCTCTCAGGACAACAAACAGTCCTGGAACGCATCCGTTGGACTAACAAAACCATGAGCCTATACTTACATTTTCCAAGTTCCATCACATCCCCACTAGTGTCTGTCTTTAAGTTGATTATTATTAAAACACCAAATCTCCATCTCTAGAGTTAGTGTATCCTACCGGACTTAAATACTCAACAACAACTAAACCAAGACCCCCCAGGTCTAACTCAACAAATCTTAACTGCCGGTTCACAGGACTCCCACTCAACTCCTAGAGATCTCAACAAGACCAAAATTCATAAATCCATTGTCAAAACGGTCATAGGGAGAAACCTCTCCAATCAACAAAACCCAAATCTTTATAAAATTCCAGAATCCAGAATCCAAATCCAACAACAAAATATCTTGAAAACATATGTTCTGTAGAAACAATAATATTTAGAATAGTAAGTTATAGATCCAAAAACATTTAAAGAATCAACCATTTGAAGAACACCTGGAAAACTCAAGAAAACATCAGTATCAGTCGACTGTAAAAAGGTCATCAGTTGACTGTCCAGAGCGAAAAAAACCAACATCTTTAAGAAAATAAATTCTAAGTATTGACGGTTGACTATAAAAGACATCAGTCGACTGTCCAGAGCGAAAATCCAACCTTTTTAGGAAAATAAATTCTAAGTGTTGACGGTCGACTGTAAAAGTCACCAGTTGACTGTCCAGAGCGAAAATCCAACACCTCGAGAAAATATCAAACAGAGCAGAGACAGTCGACTGGAGAAATGGTTCAGTCGACTGTTCCGCACGAG
The DNA here is from genome assembly GCA_017893485.1 of Hemerocallis citrina. NCBI lineage: Eukaryota > Viridiplantae > Streptophyta > Magnoliopsida > Asparagales > Asphodelaceae > Hemerocallis > Hemerocallis citrina. The sequence goes on along the minus strand of CM030360.1, from coordinate 258,600,226 downwards.
ATTTCAAGAAAAACGAGAAAAATACAGCAGCCAGGTCGCAACGGTCGACTGTCGAAATACCAGTCGACTGTCTCACCTACAGACTACAGTTTGGGTTGTGCATAATTCAACCGATACGAAGATTTACCTTACAAAAACGAAATCTATCAAAATTATATTTCTGATATGATCAAATACAACTTATAGGATATACAGAGATCCATATAACCAATCAAAAACCACTTGAATTGATAAAATAACTTTTTGATGAACTTCTTTAAAATAAAAACAGGAACGTGTGCATATATCAAAATTAGAGTTTTTAAGAATAAATCATACATCAAAATAACTTTGTTTTATATTCCAAACATATCAATACCAAAATAAGTTGAGATATAGTCAAATCCTTCGAAACACATAAAACTATATTTCTTCTAAAACAACAAAAATACTATATTCATGAAAACGTTCGTGCATGTTCGTGCACCAAAGAAAACTTCACCAATCCATAAACTTAAAATAACAAAATATTCAAATATCAAACTTAGTATTTGAGTAAATCCAAATTCAAATGAAATCTCTCACAAAATCACAAATTTCCAAATTTAATAAAAAAAAATGTACCAATCCCCAATTTTAGTCATCACAACTCAAATCCTCAAGACATGGTTTTTTAATCCATTACTCATTCTCAAAATTCCTCAAACTCAAACTCAACTATTCTCAATAGTCAATTCATAAACAAATTTATCATTAATATGGCCAAGTTGTTTTCATCCAACTCACCAATAGTCCAAAAATCTCTTCTTTAATTAATTAATACATAACATTCATCATACTCAATCAAATCAGCAAGAATCCAAAAGAAATAGCCTACTCACAATTTATATTAGGTTCTCCAACAATCTAAAATAATTCACATGTAATTCTACTCACAATAACTAGGGTTCTTCTCAAAGATCCAATTTTACCATTCATCCAACATATATATTCATACCAAACCCTAGCATGCTTTCTAATACATGAAATACCACATACCACATACATAAAACAAAACAATAAAACAATTTACATCACTCACCTCAAATGAAGAAATCCAATCGAATTAATGGAGAATAAGCAAAACCCTTCTTTTGCGAAATCCAAGATCTTCTCTTTCAATTTCCAAGAAAGTAAAAATAATAAAACCTTTGTGTTGTGCAGCAAAAGACGGCTGCACTTCACCTTTTAAATAGGCCGGAAATTGAAGGATTAGGGTTTTAAACACATTTGCAAAATAATCCTTTAACAAATTATTATTTTACATATATAAACCTTTCTTTATAAAGTAGTTAAAATAAGTTAAATAAATTAAAACCAAATCAAATACTTTTACTACTGAGTTGTCCAGCAATCCAGCACAGCCCAGAAATAAAGAAAATTCGGATTTGTACTCAGGGTGGCAATTTTGCACAAAAGTTCTTCTTTTTGTAATATTTGCAATTACATCATAAAATATTTGTAAAAATCCAGAAAATTCAGAAATAATATATAATAATACATATTATATTTTTCAATTAAAATATCTGACTTTTACTTTTCAGGAAAATGTTTGCACAAGATCCAACATAAATTCCATATTTGCAAAAACACCATATTTGTTTAAATCTTTACCAAATTGACTTTAAATAAAATTTAAATATATTTCAATTTCAATGATGACCATGGAAAGCCCAAAAATCAGTAAAACCGAATTTTCATTATTTATTTGAGATCCAAATGGTTTTTTACATAAAGGTCCCTCTCTTTCGAGGTATTAATAAAAAAGTTTCTTTATTCAGAAAAATCCCAAAATTTAGAATATACTCTATTATAAGTAGAAGAATTTATTAAAAATATAAAATTGGATATTTATACTAAAAATATTTGCACGTTTTTGCACGTGCGAAAAGATAAATCTTTAGAAAAATATTTATTAAATCTCCTGAAAATCATTTTAATTAATTTATAAATATTTAAAATTATATTTAAAAATAGGGGTACTACAAACGGCGTCGGGGTTGACGTCGACGAGGTGGCGACGGGTAGGGCTGCAATCAAGCCGAGCCGAGCCGAATACCTTCAGGCTCGAGCTCGACTCATTTACGAAGCGAGCTTAGTTTTGAGCTTGAGCTCGGCTTGAGCTCGATTCGAGCCGAGCTTTGACCGAGCTTTGACCGTATTCGAGACGAATAGCTCGCGAGCTTAGCCTAAAAAAAACCCAAGCTCAAGCTCGGCTCGTTTACGAAACGAGCTCAGTTTTGAGCTCGAGCTCGGTTCGAGCCGAGCTTTGACCGAGCTCGAGCAGAATAGCTCGCGAATAGCTTGATTCGTTTGCAGCCTTAGCGACGGGGCTGGGAGTCGCCAGAGAAGATGATTAGGAAGGGCTCGGAAATTGGGCGGGAAACCAGGGGCCAGGGAGAGAGAAAGAGGAGGAGAGAGGAGAGAGAAACTAGGAGATATATTAGACGGCTCTAAGGCTTCAAAATTGTGCAATTTTTAGGATTTGCATTAGGGTACTGGGTTGGTGGTTTAGGGTTCAATAATAACGGTTTTGGGTCAAGAACAAATCAAATTGGTTTTAGGGTTCAATTAGAGATAAATCAAAATCAATAGGGTTGAAATTAAAATACTCATAATAAAAAAAAGAAAAATAGGATTAACAAGAAAATAATTCACCAAGAAGATCAAAGAGTTTCATGAACAAGAATTTAAATCCAAATAAATAATACAATAAATATAAATTAGCTTGAAAATAAATTGGAATTCGCTAAGAAAATTTGATCAAGTACGAAAACAAAATAATTCGTTAAATGTAATTTAATTAAATCATCAAGGAATAACAATTAACAGTTATAATTATAAAAATAATAAAATCATACAATAAAATAATATTAGGGTTTAACAATTTATTAAAATGACCCAATATATATATATATATATATATATATATATATATATATATATATATATATATATATATATATAATTTGGACTCAAATACAAATAGTTGATCAATAAGATATATAAAATAAGATCAAAATACATCGTTATTCGAAATGAATAAATTTTTGATTAGAAAACACTTTAATATAAAATCCAAAATGATTTTAACAAATAATGAATTTATAATATCGTAATACAGAAAATATTCAGAAAATACGTATTTGTGGGAATGGGGGTTACATTAGAGGTGTTCAAGTGTTATTTTTTTTAGGTTATATATTTGGACATTTGTAAAGCAAGAACTTGATGTATAATTGCTTCCACTGTACAAATAACTGATGCCAGAAATATATTGGATTTAGCAGTTGTGTACATTCTATTTGATGAAAAAGTTTACTAGTGTGGTCGAGCCGTGTATTTTGGTCCTGGGGCGTTATCGATATGATGTTTTATGAAGATGAGGACCATGATCAATAATGTGTTTGAGGTAGCGGATGATGACTATTACTGGACTTCTGTTTGGTTTTGCATATAATGACAAACTTTATTTATAGAAGTTGCCATTTCATGTTGAGTGAGAGAGAGATATTAAAGTGCACCAACTGTACTTCTATAAAGTGAGACACCAAGGAAAGGTTTACCGTCATGTTTAAATAGCGGATCACCTGTAGCTGCTGGAGTGATTTAGGCTTTGCGTCATCCATAAGAGTGCGCACTAGAAAGTGTTAGGATTGTGGACCCAAGCACACAAAGTACAAGATGTTGAAGTTTGTGAAGAAGAGAAGACACGAAGGCAACGAAAGAGGCAACAATGACAGCCGCAAGCAGAGCACAACAACAAGGAGGATAGTCGACTGTCATATGCAATCGACTACCCCATTCTCTGTTTCAGGATTGAGAGAAGGGAGTCAGTCGCTGCCAAGGAGGGTAGTCAACCGCATCAGGCACTGTGTGTTTATTTGGGTTGCAGATTTTGGATCAAATTGGGTGTATTTGTGTTTATCTTTTCAGGTTTACTTGGGGGCTTTATATATATATATATACATAAATCCTAGTATTTAGATAATCGTGTCTAATTACAACTTTAAAAGAGTTCTTGTGCCAAGTACTGCCAAAGGTGAGAGAGAAATTTGAGTGAGATCTCTTTGTATCTTTGCATTTCTTGAATAATAAAAAGTATTAGTTATCTTTGGATATCGTTGTGTTCTTTTATTTGTGAGATCTTGATTTTGTGGTAAAATCTTGTTATTGGTGCATCTACGTCTTGTAGGCGTTCTTGGGCACTACAAGTGGCATCAGAGCTTAGGGTTTTCGTGATGGTCGATATCAAGTCGAGATGTTTGATGGAAGTGATTTTGCGATGTGGAATCTTCAAATGATTGCATATCTCCGTCAAAAATATCTAGATGGTCTGTTGTTTGATAAGAAGCCGAAAGGTGCAGACAATGATGCGAAGATCTTGGCAGCATGAAATCTTTCAGAAGGCACTTGGGCAAATTCAGTAGCATTGAGTAGGAAAACGTTATTTCATATCTCAAAGGCAAAGACCACGAAGGAGGCTATGAAGATTCTCAAGGATATGTATAAGAAATCGCCGGCACCTAATCACATTCTTCACTTGAAGTTGATTAACATGAAGTTGAGATAAACATGTGAGCAATTACTGTATGGTATACAACCAGATGGAAGCTACAAGATTGAAGTTTTCAGAAAGATGACAGTCATTGTTACTTCTGTCTACTCTACCCGACAGTTATCGTACGGTGGAACATACTATTACATGGATTATGACAGATTTGACGACTTTGCAGGATGTTGTGAGTAGCATTATGAATGATGAGGTGAGAAGGAAGATAAACGGAGAGTTTTCATCATCTTCTGGATATCTGCATTTTCAGTTGAGAGGTGTGGGAGATCTAAAGAAGAAAGGATCAGAGAACTGAGTTTGAGAGTGGGTATGAATACAACGATGATGGTGGTGGTCCTAAGTGTTGGTATTATCACAAGTGGAGTCATATTATGTGTAGCTATAAGGATCATAAGAAGAAGAGGCAAGAACTGTCTAAGCAAGCCAATGCAATGGTCAATAATACAACTGATGACTGCTTATGTTAATCAGCAAGGGTGGACTTGGACATGCGAGATTTGTGTATTAATTTAGATGCTTCTTTTCATTGCATTTCGAGAAGAGAGGTGTTTGAAGACTACATAGAGGGTACTTTCGAAGATGTGATTATGGGTAACGGTCAGCGATGCCCTGTTACTGGAACTGGTATTGTTCACGTGAAAGCTGGTGATAGTCAACAGATTGTTTTGTGGAGACGAGACATGTCCCAAACCTGAAAGAAAATTTTATCTCGATGTGATGGCTCGATGGAGAGGGTTTTTCGACTACATTTGGTAGTGGAAAGTGGTGCCTAATTGCATATTCAGAAGTGTTAGTAAAAGGAAGGCATGAGGGATCACTGTATTTGCTACTAAACGAGGTGTGCCCTTCTACTATAGTTGACTCTCAATCGGAATTAAGAAGTACGTTGTGTGGGGTATAGCTGAGATCTAAGAGTTGTGCGGCGATGCAGATGTTGCATATTTAGTGGGAGTTGATAGCCAAGGTGAGGAGGATCCTAGAAGAGAGCAAAATGTTGTTGTAGTAAGGGTTCTTTGTGATATGGTGGAAACTTCGGGTTGCTCGTATGATACTGAGAACATTGGTATCAATATACGGGGTGATGTCGATGAGTATAGCCGAGTCGGTCATGATGGGGTTGTGAGTGGGCTTTTATAGTTTGCGAATATTTTGGAGGTGTTATCCACGAAGGTTTCGAGTGTAGAGGGTGCCTTGACCTTGAAATGTTCTGAACCATGTCCTGTGTTAGCAGATTCTGCGAATTGGGGGGTCTTGTAACACAGAACTCGACACGGTGGAGAGAGGAAAGTGTTTCTCCGTTATTCGTGCCATATGTTATAGATAGTGGGATATGTCATTCATGAGTCTATGAGGGGTGTTGGTGCCCTCCATGTGGAGGGGGAGGGGGTGCTCTTCATGAATGCGGGGTACTCGATTTTCTCTGAGTATGAGAGACTGACATAGATAATGCGAGAGAAAGATATAATTGATTTGGAAATTTTTTTGTATTTGGTTCAAGTGAGAGATTATTAGGATTGTGGATACAAATACACAAAACACAAAGTTGAAGTTGGCGAAGAAGAGAAGATACGTAGGTAGCAAGTAGAGCGCAACAGCAAGAAGGACAGTCGACTGTCATATGTAGTTGACTGCCCCACTCCCTGTTTCAGGATTGAGAGAAGTCGTTTGACTGCTAAGGAGGGAAGTTGACCGCATGCAGTGCTATGTGTTTATTTGGGTTGTGGATTTTGGATTCAATTGGCAATATTTGTGTTTATTTTTTAGGGTTTACTTTGAGGCTATATCACTAATCTCTAATATTATAATGGAAGAGCTGGGATTGTTATTTGTAGATAATCTGTAATTTGTAGATATTCATTCAACCATCTGATCTCAACCATTCATTTTTAAGTGGGAGTTATATAAACCATTCATTTACTCAACTGTTGTTAGTTATCACAATACCCTAAAAGTTCAAATTTATCTACGACATAATTATTTACAAAAGAGCCACTCATATAAAATAAAAGTTTGTGCCACTAGGGGTAATTTGTAAAGAGTATGTGATGAGTAAAGGGAGGTCTCAGGTTCGAGGCAAGATTACGTCTTATTATTTACTATATAAAATTTTTAAATTAGAACGTGCATCACACGTGCAGATTACTATTATATATATATATATATATATATATATATATATATATATATATATATATATATATAGGGAGTCCTTCGGTTGAGAACTAATTTGGTGAGAACTCCGTGAAAACTCAAGGAGTAGACCCCACATGAAAAATCCGAACTGGCCATCTCGTTCTACACGCCTTAGATAGCATAACATAAAGAATTTATGTAATTTGATGTTTGTTTTTCCATGATTTACATTATCGCAAAATTGTATGGCTGAAAATTCTACTCCATTTGATGGATGGGCAAATGAACTTCAAATTACGTGAATTCTTTATGTTATGCTATCTAAGGCGTGCAGAACGAGATGGTCGGTTCGGATTTTTCGTGGGGGGTCTACTCCTTGAGTTCTCACCAAATTAGTTCTCAACCGAAGGACTCCCTATATCCCCACGAAAAATCCGAACCGGCCATCTCGTTCTGCACGCCTTAGATAGCATAACATAAAGAATTCACGTAATTTGATATTTGTTTTTCCATGATTTACATCATCGCAAAATTGTATATATATATATATATATATATATATATATATATATATATATATATATATATAGTAATGTGAGCCTCATATTTGTATGAGGAAATTTTCCTCATACAAATTGATTATACTCACTTGGTGGGGCCCTCATGGAAGATCCACTCCGTCCAACATGTTTATCATGCCAATGGATATGTATTTAGAAAAAATCAAGTAGTTTGGAGGTCGTTTACCCATGCATCATGTGGTTAAAAAATGAACGATTTCAACAACATTACAAATCGTACCACAAATTGGATCACATGATGCATAAGTAAACGACCTCCAAACCACTTGATTTTTTCTAAATACATATCCATTGGCATGATAAACATGATGGACGGTGTGGATCTTCCATGAGGGCCCCACAAAGTGAGTATAATCACTTTGTATGAGGAAAATTTCCTCATACAAATATGAGGCTCACTTTTCTCATATATATATATATATATATATATATATATATATCCTCTGGTTTAGATAACCGTGCCTAACTACAATTTCAAGAGAATTATTGTGCTGAGTGCCACCAAAGGTGAGAGAGAGAATTGAGTGAGATGTCTTTGTATTTTTGTATTTCGAATAATAAGAAGCATTTGATACCTCTAGATATCATTGTGGTTTTATGTTTGTGAGATATTGCATTTGTGGTGAAATCTTATTTTATATATATATATATATATATATATATATATATATATATATATATCCTCTGCTCTAGATAACCGTGCCTAACTACAATTTCAAGAGAATTATTGTGCTAAGTGCTACCAAAGGTAAGAGAGAGAATTGAGTGAGATCTCTTTGTATTTTTGTATTTCGAATAATAAGAAGCATTTGATACCTCTAGATATCATTGTGGTTTTATGTTTGTGAGATATTGCATTTGTGGTGAAATCTTATTATTGGTGCATTTATATCTTATGGGTGTTTTTGGGCACTACAGAAAGTCGTGGATATACTTTTTATGAGAACAGAAATAGTCCACTTGAAGAGGGATACACTTCAATTCCAAGAAAATAAGAAACCCAGGTCTGTTGACCTTGAGTTTGGTGTGTACAAAACATACTATATACAACTAATAAGTTCCAGTTAAGATGTGCAGGAATAACAGGAAAAAGAAATCCGAAATAAAGATATGAAAGTTTGCAAAAGAGGCATGAATCAAAAAAATTTGAAAAAATCAAATAGGAGTGCTCCACAAGAAACATGTGCTTCAAATTTGCAAAGAATCAAGCATGGCTGGATTATTTATCCCTTTTTGTGAGAAAATGCTATTTAATGATCGATTGATCGATTGATTAATTTTTTGTATGAATATAAAGTAGATTCGCCGAATAAAGAAAGATATGCACGATGGCAGTCGACAGCACAAATGTCGGTCGACCGTCACAACAGTCGCTCATTTTAGTTGAAAAGATGAGTCAGTCGACCGGTCATCTCTCGACTCTCAGGTTGAAAGGTGAACGGTCGACCACTCACATGTACGATCGACCGTTGATATACAGATCTGGCTGTTTCGAAAATATCTTTTCATTTTTTGAAAGATACTTTTTCCTACTCTATAAATAAAGACGAATTTACTGAGTATTCTGCACCTCTTGCGATCATAACTTCTGAATTAATTAATCAATCATCAATCCGAGTGTGAGAGATATTCATTATTTTTCTTAAGTCAAGGTCTATTTGGATCTTGAGGATTTTTCTTTTTTCTACTTTGGTGAGGTTTGCAGGACTTATCTTTGGAAACCCTGTGGGTGTAATAGGTCTCTCAGTCTGAATTATGAGAATCACTGTACAAGGGTTTAAAGTATATTGGAATGCTTGTGGCGGAAAATTGCTACAAGTAGGTGGTGTGGATGTAGATATCGCTGTGTCTTGCCTACTTGCTGCGTTTGCTTTCTCTAACTCTTTTTACTTTGCAATTTAATTTGAATTTTTAATTTCTGCACAATCACCCTATTCACCCCCCTTAGGGTGATTTACAGTGGTATCAGAGCAAGGTGCTTATTAAAGGCTTTAAAGCTTGAGTAAAAGGTCAAATAGCCGAAATCCCTCCTCCCGAAAATTTGTACTCATCGGAGCCATTTATCTCCAATAGGACACGTCTAACACGTTCACCTTATTTTGATGGCAAATGCTATGATGTTTGGAAAGTTCGTATGTCTCACTTTTTGCAGATGCTCGGTGAAGAAGTTTGGAACATTTGCTTAAACAAACCAAACAATCCTATCGGTGATGGAAAGAGGGCTTCCATAAAAGCCGAACTAGCACTAAAAACCGCAAACTCCAAAGCTATGACAGCACTTTATGCAGGTCCAAACAACGAAGAATTAATGCGTTGTGGGCAAAATTACAAGACGTTGTATGAAATTTGGAACAGCATGCTGAAACGGCATGAGGGAACCGCATCTAAGGTAAAAGAAAAAGTTAATTTATGCTTTTATAAGTTTGATGTTTTTCGTATGTTGCCAGGAGAGAACATAGATAAGATGCTTGCCCGCTTTGACATTATCGCACATGAACTTGAGAGCTTAGGTAAGGGGTTGGATGATGACTGAAATGTCGGAAAACTCATAAGCTGTCTCACGCCGGAATGAGACGTAAAAGTTACCGCAATGAGGGAGACTCTTAAGGAAAAGGGGTTCGGCTACTACACATTCCAAGGAAAACCGAAGACATATGAGATAGAGATGATCGAAACCAAGAGATACAGGCAGAACATCGTGATTGAACCTAAAATAGAAGAAAAGATTATCGCCATGAAAGCAGAAAAATCTTGATCATCAAAAGCAAAGTAAGATCATGAAGAATCAGATGAAGATACCGCGCTATTGACCACAATTTCGTAAGCATCTCAAACACAAAAAATATGGCAGGTCTCAAGGAGGAGGGGAGAAGGAAAAAGATGATATATGTTACAAATGCAAGAAGTCAGGACACATTCGCGCAAACTGTCCCATCTCATAGGACAGAAACAAGGACTACTACCACTCCAACCCAGGATTCAGAAAGAAGGCGTTGAAAGCAACATGACTAGATTCAGACTCTAGCGATGAAGAGCAAGATCACAACAACTTTGGATTCATGGCTCTTGGGAATGGTGAGGTGCAATCACCAGCTTAAGAAGAGTTAATTGAAGAACCTACCTATGATGATTTAGTAGACATGTGTAATGGGTTAAAAGATTATGCAAAGAAATTAAGTCGTGAATTGAGACAATATAAACAAATATCAAATGAATCACATAACTCTTGCATTGCTAAAAATCAAAAGCTGAAAAATATTTTTTTTTAATTATTGAAAAATTCGAGTCATTTAGAAAAGACCATGATGTGTTGATAGAAGAAAATGAGTTCCTAAAGCAACAAATTCAAGAATCCTTAGCAACACATGATGAAAATCTAAGAGAAATTCATGAGAAATCTGTTTATATTGCTAAACTCACTGATGATTTAAATGAATGCTAAAGAAAATTTGATGAGGTAGTGGAAGGTTGTAAAGAGGCTCTCGAACAAAATAGAATACTTGATGCTATCCTAGACACTATTCGTTGGAACACAAAAGACGATGAGAAGACTAGGAAAAGTCTTTGTAAAAGAGTAATTGAGCTCGAAAAAATTGTTGAAAAATATGAAGGGCCTAGTTATCTTATTACTAAGAATTCAAGATCATATCATGATAATCGAGGGCTTGGTTATGATGAGCCAATACAACATCAAAAGTCTAAGCACTCATGTCGTACACATATGCATAGTCAACTAAATAACTACAAATCAACACAAAACTATGCACGTGTGCATGATCCAAGGCATAATCATATCACATGTCACTACTGCTGTAAATTCGGGCATATTTCTTATAATTGTTCATTAAAAGGGAATACTAATGTTATTTGGATGAGAAAGAATACAAATGCAGGAACAACATCTACTTGGACACCTACAAACTTTCATGTAGGTGCATCTACACCCTCTACTTAAAAGATTGTAGGCACCTTGATGGAAGATGCTCGAAAGTTACGACTAATTACAACAACAAAACTGCATTTCAATCAAGAAAAAAAGGGAAGGACATAAGTTCTTCTGATAAGTACAAAGCTGGGTAAACTCTAAACTAATCTCGATTTACCTTTACGAATTAGAATTCTAATGCATTGATTTCGAAGTGTGTAATTTACTCATAACATGTGACAAAATTACTGTAAACAATTCTTCTAAAAAGACATGATACAACCCCATTTTTCTGTGCATGGTTTTATGAACTTGCTGATTGGTCGACTGTACAGTCGACTGCTCTCTTATAAGTGATACGTTCGACTGCACAGTCGACCGTCCCATGCTCTGGAAATTTCTCTCCCAAAAATTGTTTGGTCGAAAATGGACCAGTTGACTGCACGGTCAACCTTCCTCCTTTTGGCCAGACTCTTTACAGTCAAATTACTCTACTTTCTTACATTGCAGTCGACTACTTCTTTAAACCGATCGACCGATTCAATCGGCTGTTTAGATTTCTTTCATTCTATGACATACGGGGGCCACACCTTTAATATAAATACCCCTTCTTCTTCTTCTCTACTCATCCTCCACGAAACCCTAGCTCCTTCTCTTCTTAACCCACCTCAAGTTCTCAAATTTCTGGCAATTTTCTCTTCAGATTCTTAGGCTTTATTCTGTCCCTTGTTCTAAGGCTTCCTACGGTCCTTCCTCCTCTCACAGATCTAAGAGTAAGAAAGTTATTGCCTCTAAATCTGTTACTAGAGAAGGAATTACTTTTAGAAACTCAAATTGTGCAGATCTCTATTTCTCTACTTTTTTTTTTCTACTCCGGTTGTTGCTAACCGTGAAATAAACCTAGAAATCCTGGGTGGGCAATTCAATGCTATGGTTAGAATTCTTCATGATTTTGGGTGGGCGAATTATCTTACTACACCTAGCACCCACTCTGAATCCTTAACCCGCCAATTTTTCGCAAATCTTGAGAGCATCCAAGATAATGATCTCACTCTTTCTTCAATTATTCTTGGGAAAAGAGTTAAAAAATTACTCCTGAATATCTTCGTAGGAGATATGAGTTTCCCAAAGGGAAATTTGATGCTTACCATCTTGACTTTAACACAATTGACTACAAACCCGGTCATGACAAAACAACGGTCAAGTCCATGATCGTTAAACCCGATTTTCTTCATATTCCTCGTCCCACTCCCACTAATTTTATTGATAGTGCCCGTGTCCTAAACAAAATTGTCAACGCCAACATTTGGCCTAAAAAGAACGATAAGACAGAAATTAGGGTAGATCAATCGTTCATAATTTTTCTTATACTTGGTGAATACAAATTTGATATCGCCACATTTATCATTCGCACAATGAATTTTGCAACCATTCGAAACCGTGGTCTTCCCTTCAGCTCCCTTATTTATAATCTAGCAATTGATTCCCGCATTGATGTTGCGAATTTTCTCCTTAGTAAAATTTCTATGTCAATTCTTCCTTAACAAATGGGTATTGACGTTCCGTTTACCCAACGGGCTCGCTGTCGTCAAGCCCAACAAGGTTGTCAATCCGAAAAATCTCAACAAGCTCCTTCCTCCTCTCGTCGCAAAAATGCTACTCCCTCTTCCTCCTCATCCTCGTACGTGACTCATGGGTAATTTGCCGTCCATCAAAGGCAAGTATACGATTACTATGTCAACACCATTGAATACTTGCAAGGCAAAGACAATTGGAAACTCCTTCCGCCTCCTAATGAAGAGGAGAACGATGATGAAAACGATGAAGACGAAGATGATGAGGTGATGATGATAATGATGAGGAATAAATTGTAATTCATCTTTGATGATTGTAATATGGACTAGTTACTCTTGTATGAACTTTTCATATGCTATGTAACCATATTTATCTAGAAATAATATGTCAGCATTTGCAATGCCAAAAATATCTCGCATTTATCTTGTACTGTGCTTCTCATTCTGATTATTATGTTACAACAAACTTCCAGTTGACCGGGCGGTCGACTGTCCTGCCTTCTGTTCTCTTCACAGTCACATGAATTTTCTCACCGGTTGACTGTGCGGTCGACCGGTCCTTTGTCTATTTTTATTTTCTGACTATTATGTTTTTGTTTAGTTTGGTGTGTTCTAAAAAGGGGGAGAATGTGTTTTCTTAGAATTATTTTTTTATAATTAATTTTTATCTGTGTCTCCTTCTCTAACATTTTTTTTATCTATATCTCTCATATGTATTTGGAAAATCTCAAATCTATGATACCATGTAGAACTCTCACTGTATATCAAAGATTTTCGCGATCAACGATATCTTGTAAGTAGATTTTCCTTTTGTAATGTTCCCCAAAACTCTTGACTATGTAAGCATGCTTTCATTCAAATCTTGATTTCTACATATCGATTGTATCATGAACATGCATTTCTTGAAATCGTATCATGCATGAATTTAGGAGGAGTTTTTGATTTAGGGAAAGCACATGTATCTCTTCTAATTTATTTACGATTGCATTTTTTAATTCTAAGATATGTTTTTTCACACCAAAAGGGGTAGATTGTTGACCTTGAGTTTGGTGTGTACAAAACATAATATATACAACTAATAAGTTTCAGTTAAGATGTGCAGGAATAACAGGAAAAAGAAATCCAAAATAAAGATATGAAAGTTTGTAAAAGAGGCATGAATCAAAAAAATTGAAAAAATCAAATAGGAGTGCTCCACAAGAAACATGTGCTTCAAATCTGCAAAGAATCAAGCATGGCTGGATTATTTATCCCTTTTTGTAAGAAAATGCTATTTAATGATCGATTGATCGATTGAATAATTTTTTGTATGAATATAAAGTAGATTCTCCAAATAGAAGACAGAATGCACGATGGCAGTCGACCGCACAAATATCGGTCGACCGTCACAATAGTCGACCGCTCATTTTAGTTAAAAAGATGAGTCAGTCAACCGGTCATCTCTCGACTCTCAGGTTGAAAGATGAACGGTCGACTGCTCACTTGTACGGTCGACCGTTGATGTACAGATCTGACTGTTTCGAAAAATCTTTTCATTTTTGGAAAAATATTTTTTCCTACTCTATAAATAAAGACGAATTTACTGAGTATTCTTCACCTATTGCGATCATAACTTCCGAATTAATTAACCAATCATCAATCCGAGTGTGAGAAATATTCATTATTTTTCTTTAGTCAAGAACTATTTGGATCTTGAGGATTTTTCTTTTATGTTCACTTCGGTGAGGTTTGCGGGACTTATCTGTAGAAGCCCTGCGGGCATAATAGGTCTCTCAGCCTGAATTCTGAGAATCACTGTACTGGGTTTAAAGTATAGTGAAATTATTGTGGCGGAGAATTGCTACAAGTAGGTGGTGTGGACGTAGACCTGAGGGTTGAACCATATTATATCGCTGTGTCTTGCCTACTTACTGCGTTTGCTTTCTCTAACTCTTTTTATTTACTTTGCAATTTAATTTGAATTTTTAATTTCCGCACAATCAACCTATACACCCCTTAGAGTGATTTACAAGGTCATTAAGAGAGAAGAACTATTTAAGTACTGCTATATAAGAGATGCAATGGTGCATGGTATTAATTGTTACTACCTATGATGATAATTTCGTCAACAGAAATCAATATCATTATAATCTCTTGAGAAGACCAGTTGCATAAGAGCATCCACAGTCGTGATTGTGATAAAATGCATAAATACATATTTACATATAGCAATTTTACAGTTTGCCGCAGTCATCGAATGGTATGTTATAGCAATCTAATAAAAAATAATATCAGACGGATTTTGAAGTTACATCGGAAGGAAAAAAAAATAAAAATAAAAAAAACAAAAAATTGAAGGACGGACCTTCAATTTGCGTCCGGGATTTACGGAGGTCTCGGACGGAAAGAGAAGTTCCGTCCGACAAATTTGGTTTTTTTTTCTTTTATTTGCTTTTCCATTACAATTTTGGGGCTTTTTAATTATGATTTTTTTTAGAAGGGACGGAAGTTGAAGTTGCGTCTGAGTATTAAATTTTTTTTTTCTAAGGGATGGAAGTTGAAGTTGGGTCATGTAAATTATGCATAATTCTTATGTCTCCTCTCATTTATAGCAATCTACTGTTGCTTTTTTGTCAAAATATGCATAAATAGCTAACGACTCGTCGTTTACTATAAAATGCATTAAATGGATAAATAGATAACGACTATGTATGCGGAGGTATCTGATTTTTGATGTAGTAAAGCTAAGTTGAAGAAGAGATCTGCGAAGTTGTTGAAACCATGCACGATGTGCTTCCTTAATTTAATGCATATATATTGCCATATGAGAGCATCCACAGTCGTTTGCTTATTTGCCATTTCCCCCTTTTTTTACTGTAGCTCACACAGTCGTGAGCTATTTTGCCATTTTTTGGCAAAATAGCTACATTAGAAAGGGAAAAGTAGCATTCATGTTTCGTCTGGATTATTTAATTATTATTTTAATTGATCGGACGAAACATGTTTCGTCCGAAGTTATAAAAAAAAAAACCAAATAAAATAAATGTTAAATGAATTTAAGCGTGGGAATGAACATGATGTTTCGTCCCAATGTGAGACGAAACATCATGCTTCGTCCCAATCCAATTTTTTTTAAAAAATTAATTTTAAAAATTAATTTTGTAAATTTTGAATTTTTTTTGCAATTATCTAAATTGATTTTGCAAATTTTTAAATTGTTTTTGCAAAAAAATTTACAATTTATTTTAAAATTTGTTTTTGCAATTTTTTTTGCAAAAAAACTTCCATCAAATCCGGACGAATCACCATGTTTTGTCCGGCTACAGTGATTTTTTTGGAACATTTTGTAAAATTTTAAATTGTTTTTGCAAATTTTTAAATTTATTTTGCAAATTTTTAAATTGTTTTTGCAAATATTATTTACAAACTATTTTTAAAATTTGTTTTTGCAATTTTTTTTGCAAAAAAAAAACTTCATGTTTTTCCCCCTTTTTGGGACGAAACATCCTGTATTTTTTTATTAATATTTTCTCGGTCTAAATTATTTTTTTAATTACAGACGAAACATCATGTTTCGTCCGTTACTTTTTTAACGAACTTATGCATTTTTTTGTCATTCGACGACTGCAGCGTTTCGTCGAATTGGATGGGCAAAATATGCATTTTGCCATTTTTTACATTGAACGACTGTGGATGCTCTGAAGTTTAAAACATTGTCAGACCGTTGTGAATAAAAAAACCAGGTAATTGAGCAATGTACACAGTGTCACAAGTTTTTTTTTTTTTTTATTTTTTTTTTTTTAAGGAAAAGGTGGAATCTGACCACCCTGTTTTATTAATAAGAGCTTAACGAAACAAACCCAGAGTACTGGGCTGAAGTACAAACTACAGACAGAAAATAAAACATACATGAAGCAACATGACGCGTACAAACAACAAATCCCTCCAACAATCCTGGAGGGTGGGCTGACAAACAAGCTCGGTCTAGCAAAATTATAGGTACGTCAATTTAGCTTCGTACAATGCCTCCACGGCACATGCACACCCACCTGAAACAAGTCTGGCGGGATTTTATCACCCGCCGATTCCTGCCTTCACCTCGTTGGGGGATCCCATATTTGGACCCAAGCCCCACAGTGTCACAAAGTTGACCATGTAAAAATGCGTTCTTTATTGCATCCAATTATCGTATTGACCACTCATTTGATAGAGCAAAAAGGAGAATATCCAAATTGTAGTAGGCTTGACAACTAGACTAAAGGTTTAAGAGTAATTCGAACCTTCTTGATTGTAGCTTTTTGCTACTAAACAGGCTTTATAGCACTCCACTGATCCATCAGATTTTTGTTTGATGCAAAATACTCACTTGCAACCAACTAAACAGGCTTTATAGCACTCCACTGATCCATCAGATTTTTGTTTGATGCAAAATACTCACTTGCAACCAATAACATTCTACTGGGAAGAATGTGCAACTCCAAGTACCATTCTTTACATAGCATTATATTCATTCTGCATGACAACATGCTAACGATCTATTTTGTTAGCTTTGGTAAAACAAGTTGGTTCAGTCTTACTATGATAGTTAGTTTGGTCTAGCCATGGGCTCCAACTTATCAGAACAAAGTGAGAGGGTAAGATTCTTAGAGGAGAGGCAAATAGACTGTGTCTATAGACCTCTATATGTAGAGAGAGTTGCAGCGAAATATTATTGTGTTTATGTTATATATGTTTTGGAACATAAGGGGGATGCGCCAGAATATAAACTGTAGATTTATAAATGATACCTTGAGTAGGAATAAACCGTCTCTTTGTGCCATTCAAGAGACTAGGATAGAGAACCCTAGGGCAGAGGACTTCAACCGACTTAAATCCTTTAACGCGTTCAATTGGCGGTTAAATTCGGCAATAGGCTTGTCTGGTGGTATAGCTTTTGGGGTATATCAGAACCTTTTCGAGGTGATGGATGAGATTATGGGGGTTTTTGCTGTCATGATTATTATAAGACATAAGAGCGACGACATGGTGTATATGATCTCATCGGTGTACGGACCATATGACTCAAGACAGTGGGGCCAAATGTGGGAAGTGCTTAAAGATAATAAAAGGTATTGGGTTGGTTCATGGGTGGTAGGTGGTGATTTTAATATTACTAGATTTGCCTATGAACATAGGGGTCCTGGGGGCGGGCACACAAGATAGATTTAATTTTAACCAAACCATTGACAATTTACAATTAATGGAAATCCAGCCTTCGGATAGGATGTTCATCTGGACCAATATGCAAGAAAATTCGATTCTTGCCAAACTAGATAGGATTCTTGTTTCCACGGAATGGGAGGACGCTAATCCGCTAGCGGTAGTGAAGTCAGCGACTAGATTCACATCGGATCATGTTCTGTTAATCTTAGATGATGGGAGTTTTACAAGATCACAACACCGACCATTCCGCTTTGAGAAAGCATGGACACTGCAAAAAGATAAGATACTCGGAAGATAATATAGGAGAACTAAAGGAGCCCCATTGTGGATGCAGAGGCAACGAACATATGTATTCATAAAATAAGACAACTGGGCAAGTGCATGAAGGAATGGGCAAAGCACGAGTTTGGACAGGTGAAAAAGAAGAAAAGAGCTATTAGGGGAAAGAACAAAGGAACCGGCAAAGTTGGAGGAAGAAAGGGAACTGGTGGATCCACAGCGCGAAGAACTGTTAAGTAATAAACAAGAGATTCAACAAATTGGAGAAATAGAGGAACATTATTGGAGACAAAGATCAAGGGTACAGTGGCTACAAGAGGGAGACGCAAAACAAAATTATTCCATAAGGTGGCAAATGAAAGACGAAGACAGAATCGTATATCATGGCTCTTTGTGGACGATAATTGGTGTGAGGAGGAGGGGGTGATAAAACAACACATCAATGAAAAATTCAGGAAACTGTTAGGGAAAAGGAGGACTTCCAGATTAGGACCGAGCCAAGATATGTGGAGTGAATAAAAAATCAGTGGTAGGTATGAAATTGAAGAGGTTTTTTCGAAAGAGGAGGTAATTCAGGCAATAAGGAATCTGGGGCAGGATAAGGCGTCTGGGCCGGACGGATTCCCAATCCATAAACTTAACTAGAATGTCATCAAAAAGGATTTAATGAATTTATTCCAAGAAGTTTATCAAGGTTCGACGGAGATCGGAAGGTTAAACTATGCGAACGTCATTCTTATCCCAAAGAAATCAGAAGTGCTTAGGGCAACAGATCTTAGACCGAATAGTTTGTTGAATGGCTCATTTAAATTATCGCCTAAGTGTTAGTGAATAGACTAGCGCCACATCTTCTGGATGTCGTGGGTGATTCACAAAGTGGTTTTGTAAGAGGAAGAGACATCCTGGATAGTGTAGCTTCGGCACATGAGATTGTTTTTAGAGGACACAAAGATAAGATAGACGGATTCCTCCTTAAACTAGATTTTGAGAAGGCATATGATATAGTGGAATGAGAGTGCGTAGAGAAAGTTCTGATGCTTAAAGGTTTTGGCAGTAAATGGAGACGATGGATGAAGATGTGTGTCAGAGGAGGAAAATCGATCATTCATTTCAATGGTCAGGCAGACCGTGAAATTAGATGCTGTAGAGGATTGAGACAAGGGGATCCCACACTCCCTACTACTCTTTACACTGGTTGTTGACGGGTTAACAGAAATGATTAGGGTCGAGAAAGAAAATAATGTAATTAATGGGCTAGCAATTAAAGAAATACAAGACAAGGTTACGATCCTTCAATATGCGGACGATACATTACTGTTTGGTGAGGCAAAAGTTGAGGAGATAGTGAATTTAAGGATAGTTTTTAGATGTTTTGAATCTTGGTCGGGTTTGAGAATTAATCTGAATAAAAGTAATGTTGCCCCATTCGGAGAGGGGTTATCAACTCCGATTTGGGATATTAAAGAATACCTAGGTTGCGAGATGGGATATTTCACATTGAAATACCTGGGTACGCCAATTAAACCGGGCAGATTGCGATGGAAGGACTGGATGCCGTTAGTAAAGAAGGTGGAAAAGCGGTTGGCAGGGTGGAAGGTATTGAAATCAGATTTGAGAAAAATCATATTTTTTTCTTATTCATATATCTTCTTCTACTATGTACCTTTATATATATACATTACATTATTGGAGAAGGGCTACAATAAATTAAGGAGAAGATTAAGAAGATGAGAGATTTGAGGAAATCTGTTTCCTAATATATAGGAAACATAATATACAGATTTATTCTTACTATATTTCAACACTCATCCTTAAGTTTGTGCAAAGATATTGAACATGCTCAACTTGTCCACAAATTTCAAGAAGAACAAATTTGAATCTACCTTGGTAAGAATATCGACGAGTTGATCTTCTGATTTCACCTTAGAGATCTCAATAATTTTTTCATCTAATTTCTCCTTGATGAAGAATTTGTCTACCTCTACATGTTTTGTCCTATCATGTTGAATTGGAATGGTAGCAATATCACACGCCGCATGATTTTCACAATACACCTTAATAGGCTCATTCGGACCATAGCATAAATCCTGTAATAAGAGTTTCAGCCATAAAACTTCAGTTATACTTAATGCTACTCCGCGATACTCAGCCTTTACACTAGAACGTGCAATGACATTTTGTTTTTGTGTTTCTCCATGTAACTAAATTTTCTCCAACAAAAGTAAATTATCCTGAAGTAGAGCACCTATCAACAACAGATCTTGCCCAATCGGCAGTATATGCCTCAACCTTCAAGTGACAATGTTTCGCAAACAAGACCCATTTTCCTAGAGCAAATTTCATATATCTCAGAATTCTCATCATGGTATCCATGTGTTGTTCACGAGGTGCATGTATAAACTGAGTCACCACACTTAAGTCATATGAAAAATCCGGCCGCCTATGTGCAAGATACATCATCCGTCCTACCAAGCTCTGATACCATATTGAAATTAGATTTGGGAAAAATAATATTTTTTTCTTATACATATATCTTCTTCTACTGTCTACCTTTTTATATATACATTGCATTCTTGGAGAAGACTAAAATAAATTGAGGAGAAGATTAAAGAGATGAGAGATTTGAGGAAATATGTTTCCTAATAGGAAACAGAATATACAGATTTAATCTTACTATATTTCAACAGAAGGGATTGTTCTTATCTTTAGGATGTAGAACACTGATTAATTTGGTCATGAGTAGTCTTCCAACGTATCTTATGTTGATTTATGAACTACCGAAGTGGGTGACTCAGAGAATCGATAAGAGGGAGTAAATTCCTATGGAGATGTGCTAATGGAGATAATAAAGGGCTACACCTTGTTAATTGGGGACGAGTGTACAAGAGGAAGGAATTTGGGGGGTTGGGGATTGTTGATCTGAGAGATATGAATAAAAATTATTGAGCAAATGGTGGTGGAAGATGCGGAGGAAACAGAACACTTGGTGGGGCAAATCATTCTTGTTATATCGAAGAATGAAAAAGTTTAGATACGGGGGGAGGAGCGTATTTGGTAAGACATCTAGCTTATTGAAAATGGTGGCGAAAGTTGAGGATTCTTTTCATGCCAACCCTAACTGCGAGTTGGCCAATGGGAAAGATACAAGATTTTGGAATGAAAAAAGGTGTGGCCAAAATACAATTGAACCCTGTTCCCAGAAGTTGCTACAGAGGCCATCAATGTGAAGTCCTTAATATAAGATGTTTGGAGAAATGGAAGGCTCCAAATTCAACTTATTAATTAACCATCACAGGACTGTATAACAAAGCTAGAGCTTCTTAAAGATTACATTCGGGACAATGGAATGCGATTTCAAGGAGTGGAGGATAGGAGATACTGGAGATTAGAAGCGAGTCGAGTCTTCTCGGTATCGTCAAAGTACAAGTGGCTTAATGACGTGGTGCTAGAAGCGAGGAGGCCAAACGATGTGGAAAGCATATGCTCCGATGAAAGTTAAAGCCTTCTTATGGTTGGTTATTAATGACTCGATTCTATCTAAAGAAAACATGATCAAGCGCAACATCCCTGTAGATGACAAATGCAGTAGATGTTCGGCTCTTAGAGAGGCCACAAAATATATATTTTTCTCTTGCCCTAGAGCAAGGTTAGCGTGGGAGGTTATTTGTATAGGCTTTGGACTACAGATATGCTCGATGTCGATTAGAGAGGTTTGGGGGGAGTGGAGAGGGATTTAGATTAGGATATTTAATAGAGTAGCAGGAGACATCGCTGTTGCTGCTACTATTTTGGGGTCTATGACTGGACCGAAACAATATGTGCTTTCGTCAAATTGATAATAGAGTCTCGGTTATGATGCATAAAATCTTTGCCTTTGTTAATGCGTGGTCAGGTCTAGCAGGTGCAAAGAAGAGGTTGCGCATAGAAGAGAAGGAGTAGTACACGGTTGCAGTGTCCCAGGCAGGATAGGACGGAGTCTTTTGGCCTTCTCAGTGGCTGGTTCTTTTGAGTTGTAGTTCTTACATATGCTTTTGTATTAGAGATTTCAGATCCTTATAGGATCTTAGATGTATGAACTTATGATGTATGTTGGTTTCTATTGTACTTGTTTTCATGAATATTTCATTAATAAAACGATGACGAGGTCAACTTATTTTTTTTTTAAAAACGAAAAGGGAAGGTAGTGGATGACGAGTTGTACCGTAGAGTACATGATCAAAAAATATTTTGGGTTTAACGGTTTAATCTAGGGATGGCAACTGGGCCGGGCTGAGCCACGATCCGCCCGCGACCCCTCGCCAAAACCCGGCCCGTTAAGATACGGTTCAGGCCCGGGTCGAACCCACGAGCCTAAGCGGGTCGACCGGAGTCATCTAATTTGGGTTTCCAACCCATTCAACCTGGCCCGTCAACCCGGTGAACAGTGCCCAACCCGCCCACTAACCCGCGGGTTTCGAACCGTTAGACCCGTACGGGCCAAACGTTCGACCTGCGCTGGTCGACCGTTCGACCCGCGGGTCCAACAGATGAAAAAAATAGAGGCTTGCTGTTCTAGCCGTTTTTTTTTTTTTTTTTTGTATTTGTTTTGTATTTTCCCTATAAATACCCCTTAAACCACTCTAAAAATTTTCCACTTTATTCTCTTAGAGCATCCAAAGTCATTTTCTATAAATGCCATTTTACCATATTATAGCAAACGAACCTCTACAATCGTTTCTCATTTTGCCATTTTATGGCAAACGTTCTATTCTTGTTTCTCAAATATGAGAAACGAAGATGAGAATTCTCAAATTATAAAGGACGGGGAATGATTCTTCGGACGGGGAATGATTCCCCGTCTCTCAAATTTTAATATATTTTATTATAAGAAGACGGGGTATCTTATATCATCTGGTAAATTTTATTATTATTATTATTTTAAAAAAGGGTCAGACGGGATATCATATCCCGTCGTTCCCCTTTATTTTTAAATTTTTTTTTAAATGAACGGTCATGATTGGCCGATTAGAAAAAAAAAGGCAAATGGTGGGCCGGTACATGATGTACCGGCCAGGGAATGATTCCTCGTCCATGAATTGTGGTCCATTAAACGGGTAGGTTTAGGTAGTTAATTAGGTTTAGGTAGTTGTATAATTAGGTTTAGTTATTATTTTAATATTTAATTTATTTAATTAATATAGTTTAATAGTTAATAAGTAATTAAGTATTTTAATTTAATTTTAAACGTTGAGATGGTATATGATATACCATCCCACTCAATTTTTGGCGAACAATATAGCAAACGACCACTGCAGCGAAAACTTCTATTTGCTATTACTGTAGCTGCCATTTTATAGCATATGAGAAAAACGACTGTGGATGCTCTTACTCTCTACTACTACTACTACTCAATTCAATCTCAATTCTTTGAAATTTTGTCAACAGAGAAGCTAGCAACATAGAAGCGACAAATTCCGATCGTATCGAATTCAACATTCAACTACATCTACTTCAAGTCTTCAACTCTCCAAGGCTCCAACAAAGAAGCTCTCTTTCTATCTATATACGAGTCCGGACTTCTACTTGTACTTCTACTTTTATTTTCACTCTCATTCTATATACGAGTATCCACGAAGTATGGTATCAAAATTTCACAACCCTCTTATTGTCTTTATATTTTTTGTAGTTTAAATTTTTTGTATCATATTAGTTTGTTGGTTTTTTGATATTTCTCACAACCTTTTATTGTTTTTTACATTTTAAAAAAAAACTTATCTCGTCTACATTGTATTTAATTTTTTCACATACACTACTATATCAACATGTCTAGATCACGAGGTAGTGGCCGTAGCCAAAGTGGACAAGATTCCATCAGCACTTCTCGTAGGCCTCCTATTGTCCCACAAAATGAGCCTGCCGAAGAGTACCCTATGACTGGACACATTGGTACACACGATGTGTTTGTGGGAGACATAGACATAGAAGAAGAACTACAAACACAAGCAACTGAAACAATACAACCGGGTAGTAGTAGGAAAGCTAGAGGGGAAACTAGTGATTGGCACAAATTTTATGATTATATTCCGGACGAAGAAAATCCAGGTGTAGTTATACAAATTTGTAAAACATGTTTGAAGGCATACAAATGGAAGAAGGGTGAGGGGACGGGTACAATAAAATGATACATCCAAAATGTACACAAAGAACTTCTTGTAGACCTACCCAACCAATAAAAAAATCCACCCTAAGAACGGTGTAGTTGATAGCCACTCTTATGATCTCGAACTTGTTCATCGGGAAATGGCCCGACTAGTAATTAAGGAAGAGTTTCCATTTTTTATTCCGAGAGTAGAGACTTAGAAACTTTTAATCAACCCGCATTTAAAAGAATCCCTAGGAATTCTTTGAAGTCGGATTGTTTTAAAATGTACAACGAAATGAGAGAAGCTTTGATTGCCATTTTATAGAGTTTAACTTGTAGAGTTTCTTTAACTTCCGATTGTTGGAAGGGTTGCAACAATATTCTAATGATGGGGATAACATGACATTGGATCGACAGTGATTGAATTATTCAAAAAAGGATTATATCACTTGCCGCGTTGCCCTATCCCTATAGTGATAATGAAATTGCAAATCGTATTTTAGAAATTTGTGATGTTTTTCATATTCGTGATAAAATTATGTGTATAAGTGTCATGCCCCGCTTCCCAAAAAGAATACGGAATACAGATACGCAACTCAACCCAGCAAATGACTTGCATTATCCATAAGCTGTTCAGAAATCTTTACAATATCTCACAATATAATCAGAGTCAGAAGCAAAAGAGTCAACCACACATGCATAATTGAATTAATAAACCAACAGAATTTACTTGAAACAAAACACATTAAGCTCAAATAAATTCAGAATCTGGTCAAGACAAAATTCTGGGTCACATCGCCCAAAATACAAAGAATCCAAGTACTCAAAATACATTATTCAAAGCAATAATAGTAATACTAATAGGCAAGAAATCCAGCACTAATATCTCATTTCGCCAATGCCGTCGGGCAGCTGACCATCCTGATCTGCAATTAATAATTGTAAGAGAAGGAAAGAGAAAATAAGTATCCGTCAATACAAGTTACAGACCACTTATAATGTAGGATACAAGTACATGGAAAAGATAAAAAAATAGCATGGAATAATGCATCAACCGTAATAATTAGCATGAATCAGTAAAACAAAGTCAACTAGTATGATATACTAACGGTACAAATGAATGTGTCAAGTATAGTGTCATATGGCAACTAACAGTGTGCAGTAACAGTAAGCTAAGTATATCAGTGTAACAGTATAACATTATCAGTCCAACAGTATTAGTCTAACAGTAGCAGTCTTAGGTTCTTACAGACTTGTCTGTATTACTAGCTAGGTAGTACTTCATGCGCCCCAAAACATAACACATGGTTGCTACAACAAACAGTTCTACTTTTAGATTTCATAGTGGACCATAATGGGTCAGTGTACTCAGGTATCAGTAACAGTAGTAGTAGCAGTAAAAATAGCAGCAACAGTAACAGTAACAGTATGGAACAATAGTTCTCTTCCAAGTACACATTTTCATATTTCCACTACTAGATCTTCCTTTAAGAAATTCCGGCTTAATCACTTTTATTATGGTTATCAGCAGACATGATAGTACATGAAATAGTGTCATATTATCATGATACAGTCAGTATTAGGTTCAGGAAAACAAATAAATATACATAGATGATATATGGTCACATAAACGAGCAAAACAGTGTATGTTCATATTCAGGACAGCATGACAGTACAGTATTAAAACAGTGATTTCCGTTACTACAGAAATCCAAATCTGAATCCGTCAAAGAATCTGAAAAATAGACTTCCACACGAATCCAGTGATTATATATAGGCCATATAGCATTTCACAAAATCATAACTCAAAACTGATTTGAATCCAGAAAATACGTTCAGCCATAAATCAGTAAATCATATTCAAAATCAGAAAAACAGCATTAAAACATCTCAAATAAATTCAAAAAAAATTTGGGGGTAATCCTCTATATGTCTAGTATCAGAATATAAAGTTTCATAATATTCCAGTAAAATTAGTTCAGTCAACAAAAATCAGAAAACATCAAGAAACAATAGTTTGGCCAATCTGGAATTCCCAACACTGCTGTACGAAAACTGTAATATCTCGCAAACCGTGAAACAAAATCAAAATCCGTCAATGGGAGATGAAAATAGATAAAATAAGATAACTTTCATATTTCATAAATATTTTTCATACAGCAAAAGGAAATAGGGTGAAAATACGATTCTTTACAGAACAGCGAGCAAAATACAGCAAGTATAGCTTTCATATACAAGCATGAAACGACATATAAAACTCATCAATAAAATCCACCAAAATTCTGGGTAATCCCTAGATAGATATAGAAATAATGTACAAAGTTTCAGATCAAAATAATATATTTAGGACTAATATCAAAATAGTTTAATTATCAAAATCACCAAGAAACGAAATCTGGAAATAGAATACACCTCTGTAGTAAAATAGCCATAACTCTCTCATACGAAAACGAAATCAATCAAAGTCAGAGAGTTTGGAAAGAAGACAGATTTCTCTACAATTTATGTCTAATACAAAAATTAAAAATTCTGACCTTAATAGGGTCTAAAATACAAATCAAAACTGATCATCGACAATCACAAATTCTCCTCTTGAAAATAAAACCAACATAAACCACACGAAACTCGTTCCAATTACAATCAAATATGGTATAGAGTCTACTAAGTGTCCAAACATCATGAAATAGAGTATATAACATATTCACAACCATCATATCACATGGATCTCATCAAACACATAATTTACCTAATTATCTCACATATATGAATAGATCAAGAACGGTCAAACCTAGTTGTTTTTATGTCGATTTTGTGTCGTGAGGCAACTATGGTCAAATAACACTATAGAGACAAAACTCATCAAAGATAACACACACACGAGTTATCTCTAGAACCCAACTACACTATAAGCAGTATTTTTGACTTGTATCATACAAAGGAATTTGAGTACAAGTTATTTGCCTTAATCGAAGACGAAAATGATGAAAACCAAGAATAACGGGAACAGATCCCGGCAACGAACAAAACGAGCAATGAACAAATTCCACGAACAAAAACCACGAACCAAGAACTCGAGATAACACGTGCAAACCAACCGAACGAGAGAGAGGTCGGGATAACTCGGCGAGACAATGACCGTTGCTACTGCAGTCAACGAGGAAGGCCAAGAGGGGAGAGAGCGGTGATGACGGCAGGGCACAGCAGCAGCTGGCGGCGTCGCTAGCTGCTGCGGTTGCTGTTGCGGGCGCGCTGAATAGAGACGACGAGAGAGAGACAGGGGACGGGGAGAGATGGATGGAGAAGGAGAGCTCGGGGATGGGTTCGGGTGCAAGGGTGCAGTGGGGTAATGGCATATGGGTCGATCGGGGTATGGCATAGTGATGGTCGGGGCTTTGGTGATCGGTGAAGGCAGTAGTGGTCGGCAACGGGTTAAAGGAAGTGGGGTTTTGTGGTGGCTAGGGTTTTAGTGTATGGGTTTATATATAGGCAGAGTAGAAGGAGTTAGGGTTTAGGGTGAGAGGGTGACAGGTCGGGTAGGGTTAGTTAGTGGGTTTTGGCTATATAGGAGTAGTAGTAGGAGATAGGGTAATTAGGATTAAAATAAGATTTGGTAATCAATTGGGTTTAAGGATAATTATGAGGATCTAGGTTTAAAATTGCAAATAGGATTATCAACAATAGGCTTAGGTAAATGAAACCACGAGCACCAAAAACACGAGCAAAAGAATAGAGCAAGAATCCAATAAGAGAAAAACGACAATCGATAAAGAACGAAGCAAAAAGACACCAAAAAAATGAAATAAAATGAATATATATTGAAAATAACTCCAATATACGGTCCAAGAAAATACAAGAGAGTACAAATACTCAAGAAGAAGAAAAATACACCCAAAAAATACGAAAAACGAAAAACAGAGGTTACAATAAGTTTTGATAATGCATCAATTATATTACAAACCGCATTAAACCCTCCATCTGACAATATTTTTAATATTAGATGTGCATGTCATATTTTAAATTTATGTGTTCAAGGTGCTTTAAAAACAGCCGACCCATATATAGTTAACATTAGAAATTGTGTACATTTTATTGCATTAAGTGGCCCTATATTTCAAGAATGGAAAGCATGGTGTAAGCTTAAAAATGTACATTTTAGAAAATTTCCAAAGGATGTTAAACACCGATGGAACTCTACTTTTGGTTTGTTACATGTTATTACTGAATATAAAGCATGTACAAATAATTTTTGTATAGCAAAAAATATGCCAAATTTTTAAATTACTCCTGAAGCTTGGTTTTATGCCGAATTTTTGTTAAAATTTTTAAAACCTTTTAAAACCGCAACATTAAAATTTTCAAAATCTTATGAATCTACTTCTAATAGCATTTTTATTTCAATAGTTACTATGATGCAAACTTTCAAAGAAATGATCGATGATACTTTTATTGGTCATATTGTGAAACCTGCATACACCAAAATTTTTAAGGATTTTAATCCTCTTCCTATGTTGTATTGTATTGCAACTGTGATGGATCCTCGTATCAAATTAGAAGGTACGAACAATTTGATTGAAATGTTTTTTACTTTACTTGGGGACGATGAATCTGAAATTGATTGCGGAACATTTTTAGCTAAATTTGAATCGACATTAAATAACTTGTATGATTATTAAGATAGAAGTTTTGCATCTAGTAGTACATCTACTTTAGTTACTTCTTATTCTGCTACTTCTAAAGGTAAGGATAAGAGTAAATTTGATGATGCCACATTTAATTTACTTGCTAAAATTCAATCAAAAAAAGCTAGGACTAATCAAGCAAATGAATTACATTGGTATAATCAACAAGATTCTGAAGGTTTTACTTCTTCACTAGATAATTTACAATGGTGGAAAGAACATGAACATACTTATAGTATTCTTAAATATATAGCTAAAGATCTACTAATTCCTCTTGTCTCTACAGTTGCTTCAGAAAGTGCATTTTCTACAAGTGGCAGGGTTCTAACTGATTACAGGAATCACTTGAAGCTCCAATCGTTAGAGATGCTCGTTTGCACGGAAGATTGGATGAAGGCCAAAAATAGGACTCAAGAAAAAGGGTTCGACACGTCTATAAGTGGAAGCAACTCGCCGGAACAACAACAACAACAACAATAGCAACCAACATGAAGAATTAAAGACCAACAACAACAACAACAACAAATTGAAGACCAACAAATTGAAGAAAATTATAAATGTATAAAAAATTGTGTAAAATCTTTGTTTCTTATAAAAAAAGTTGTGTAATTGAAGATAATTGAATTTGTATAGAAGATATTTGTTATTTTATAGAACAAATTAGTAGAAAATCTTTGTTTCTTATAAAAAATTGGGAAACTTGTATAAGTTGAATCATGTTAATAATATATAAAAAAAATTGGGCAATTTCACTCATTGTTTATTATTATTATTATTATATTTTTTTATTGATTTTTTAAAAATAGCCGGGCCAACCCGCGACCCAATCTGTGTTGGACCCGAAAGGGTTTACGGGTTAGGCGCGCGCGCGGGTCGACATTTTGCAAATCCGCGACCCGCGACCCGGCCCGGTTATCATTCAGACCCGACCCGAACCCGTCCTACTCGGACCGGTTCGACCCGACCCGGCCCGGTTATCATTCAGACCCGACCCGAACCCGTCCTACTCGGACCGGTTCGACCCGACCCGGCCCGGTTCGACCCAACCCGGCCCGGTCAACCCGTTTTCCAACCTTAGTTTAATCTGATGTACGTGTGTTCATATGATGACGTTTGAAAATGGATACGATTGGATTGGTGGATGATGTTGTAGTGAAAGGAAGGCTATAGGTTTTTTGTGAGTTGATAGGTGATATAGGAATTGGGAAGAAGGATTAGGTTGGTTAATAAGATGAGTTAATACAGCAGGTTGGTCGATAGGTAGGGTTTGTGTTGCAGAATCTACCATTCGTAGTGCTAATAGCGAATACGCACCACAAGCAATATAAACTTTCCAATAACTAGATAAACCAAGAACAAGTCACTATAATATATGCAAGATCTCACAAGAACACAATCAATATGCAGAGATCACCAATACTTCTTATTCCTCAAGAAATACAAAGATTACAAAGAGATTACAACTCTCAATCTCTCCCCCTCACATTTGAAACACTCGGCACAATCTCCTCTTGAAGTTGAATAATGATAATGGCTCACCAATTCTCTCTAATCAGTTGTACAAAACCCTAGAGTCTACAACCACTTATATAGCCCTCAAGTAAACCCTAAAAGATAAACGCAAATACAGCTTATTGGGCCTGAATCCCGTCAGCTCAAATAACACAGCGCCGATATCGGTCGACCGCACCCCCAGGTCGGTCGACCGCAACGTGTCAAGTCCACACCCGAAATATGACCAGTCGAACGTCCCCTTCTCTATTGAACCCTGTACACTCAAAGAACTCAGCACCTTGGGTCGGTCGACCGCACCTCCGATCGGTTGACCGCACCCCCGGTCCCGACGCTCCCGATGCCCCCCAGATCCCGTCGCTCCCGTCGAGCTCCGCCTAGATCGAAACCCCTCGATTGGCCTCTTTCCGCTCTGTTTCGATCGTCGAGCACAGCAGCAGTCATCGTTGATGCCGCCCCCACTCGTCACCAGCTTTCCGCCGTCGAGCCCTCCACTTGACCACCAATAGTGCTCCTTCGCTATTTTTTGCTTGTTTTGTGTCAATCCCGTAGTAACTCTGTTCGTTTGTTGAGTTGCTGATTATTGTCGAGTCTGTTCGTTTTGCTGTTTGCTGTTCTTCACCATGGGACAATATCTGTATGAATCAAGAAAGTGTACTCACTGTGGTAAGATTGGCCACACGAAAGCTCGTTGTTATAAGATTATCGGCTATCCGGAGAACTGGGATCATAGCAGGGATATTTGGAAGAAGACTTGTAATCAACCCACTGTCGCAGTTGGAGTTGCTGATCGTGCTGTTGCAGGTAATGATGGTAAGGTTTTTTCTCCCTCTGTTATGAATAATGCATGGATAATTGATTCGGGTGCTACCGACCATATGATTTTTGATTCTAGACAAGTCCAAAATTTTCGACCATCCAACAAATCAACTGTGTCCATTGCCAATGGTGATCCTGCCACTATTACTGGCGAGGGTTCCATACCTCTCACAAACAACCTAACCTTAGATACTGCCCTAGTTGTGCAATGCTTGAATTTTAATCTGTTATCTGTTGCTCAAATAACTACTGCCTTGTATTGTATTGTAGTTTTTTTGGCCTTCACATTGTGTGTTTAAGAATATTCGGACACGCAGGACGATTGGTTATGTGGTTAGACACGTGAAGCTCTACTACCTGGATTTAGAATCTGAAAGTTCAAGCAAGTTGACTCAAGCTCTAAGTGTGGAAGGATCTGAAGGTGAGAAGAAGAAATCAGATATTTGGCTATGGCATCGACGTCTAGGGCATGCTTCTTTTGGCTATTTGAAGAAATTATTTCCAAGTTTATTTTTGAAGATGGATATTTTTGTCTTTCGGTGTGATATGTGTGAACTCGCAAAAGGTCACCGTGTCTCTTTTCCTCCAAGTCCAAGTAGAAGCTCTCTTCCATTTATGATTATTCATTCTGATGTTTGGGGTCCATCCAAGAACACTACGTTTGGAGGAGCCAAATGGTTTGTGACATTTATTGATGACTGTACTCGTATGACCTGAATTTGTTTGATAAAGTCAAAAAGTGAAGTTAGTGGCATGTTTCAAAAATTTCACAAGCATATTATGACTCAGTATAAAGTACAGATTCAAGGTCTTAGGAGTGATAATGGCGGTGAGTACCTGAGTTCGAATCTGCAATAATTTTTGGTGGAACATGGGATTGTTCACCAGACCACATGCTCGTATACACCTCAACAGAATGGCGTTGCAGAAAGAAAAAACAGATATTTGCTCGAGGTAGTCCGTGCTTCTCTTATCCATGGAAATATGCTACTCATTTATTGGGGAAAAGCCTTTGCTTCCGCTGCATACTTAATCAACCGAGTTCCCTCTAGTATCCTAAACTTCCTCATGCCATTTCAAGCATTAACTGAAGCTGTGAATGCACCAAAAGTCGTCAACTTGCCACCTCGTGTGTTTGGATGTGTTGCATTTGTTCATCTTCATTAACATGAATGTAATAAGTTAACTCCTCGAGCTGTCTGATCTGTATTTGTGGGATATGCACAGGATAAGAAAAGGTATCGGTGCTATCACTCACCAACTCAAAAGATATTTGTGACTATGGATGTTGTGTTCCATGAAGATGAGACGTATTTTTCCTCTGAGGTTGAACTTCAGGGGGAGTACCGAAGTGAAGTTCAAACTCTTGCCTATGATGAAGTGGTTACCATTCAGACTGAACAATCGGATATAAGGGGAGAAAATCGGGATGTAAGTAGTGACGATCACTCGAATGAAGACTTGGTTGAGAAAGAAAAATTCCACGAACAACTGCAATCAGTGCCGAACCTCCATGAAGATGAGTCATCACCACCAGCACCATCTGAACCATCTCCACCACCAGCACCATCTGAACCATCTCCACCACCAATACCATCAGATCTATTTCTACCCCTAGCAGAACCCCAAAACTAATCGTCATCGCTGTCCGAAGCTCCAAGAAGAGAACTCCGAAACCGTACTAGAGGTATCCTAAAACCCACTTATGAGCCTAATCCCACTAGTAAAGTCAAGTATCCCATGAGTCATTATGTATCCACTCACCGGTTGTCTGAATCAAATAAGTCATTTGTGAATCAATTATTTGTTGTATCTATTCCTAACAGTGTGCAGGAAGCCTTAGCCGATCCAAAGTGGAAAGAAGCTATGATTGAGGAAATGAAGTCTTGAAGAAGAATGGGACTTGGGATATAGTCGAGCTGCCAGCAGGGAAGAAGCCCGTAGGATGCAGATGGATTTATACAGTGAAATATAAGTCGGATGGTTCGATAGAGTGGTACAAGGCAAGGCTGGTTGCCAAAGGGTACACCCAAACTTATGGAATTGATTATGACGAAACATTTGCATCTGTGGCAAAGTTCAACACTGTTCGAGTTCTGCTGTCACTTGCTGCAAATCTTGATTGGTCGTTGGAGCAATTTGTTGTGAAGAATGCATTTCTACATGGGGAATTTACAGAAAGAGGTTTATAAGGATCTACTGCCAGGATCAAATAGACCAGTCCAACACAGTAATAAAGTGTGTCGGTTGAGGAAGGCGCTATATAGTCTCAAACAGTCGCCAAGAGCTTGGTTTGGGAGGTTTACAAAATCAATGAGGACATTCGGATATTGTCAGGGTAATTCAGATCATACCCTATTCCTGAAAAGGAAAGAAGGTAAGATTACTGCTTTCATTATATATGTAGATAACAATGATAGTAATTGGGAATGATCCTGAGGAGTGAATGACATTGAAGAGCTACTTGTCACAAGAGTTCGAAATGAAGGATCTTGGCTCTTTGAGATATTTCCTTGCTATTGAAGTTTCTCGCTCGAGAAATGGTATATTTCTGTCCCAAAGAAAGTATGCTCTCGATTTATTGAAGAAAACGGGAATGTCTGCTTGTCAGCTGATTGGTACACCGTTGAAAGAAGGACTGAAACTTTGCAACGAATCTGATCATGCGCCTTGTGATAAGAAAAGATATTAGAGATTGGTTGGACGACTGATGTATCTTGCGCATACACGACCAGATTTATCATATGCTTTAAGTGTGGTAAGTCAGTTTATGATGCACCTCAGGAACAGCACATGGATACAGTGATGAGAATTTTGAGATATATTAAGTCTGCTTCAGGAAAAGGGGTCCTATTTGTGAAACATGGTCACTTGAAGGTTGAGGCATATACTGATGCTGATTAGGCAGGATCTATAACTGATAGGCGCTCAACTTCAGGATACTTCACATTTGTTGGAGGAAATCTAGTTATATGGAGAAGCAAGAAGCAAAATGTTGTTGCACGCTCTAGTGCAGGGGCTGAGTATCGCAGAGTAGCTCTAAGTATAGCGAAAGCTTTATGGCTGAAACTCATGTTGCAGGACTTAGGTTGTGGTCCGATGAACCTATGAAGGTGTATTGTGACAGTTAAGCATCATTTGATATTGTCGCCAATCCAGTTCAACATAATAGGATGAAACATGTAGAGGTGGATAGATTCTTCACCAAGGAGAAATTAGATGTGAAAGTCATTGAGATATCTAAAGTGAAGTCAGAAGATCAGCTCACAGATATCCTAATCAAGGCAGTTTCGACTCGGCTCTTCTTGAAATTTGTTGACAAGTTGGGCATGTTTAATATCTATGTACCAACTTGAGGGAGAGTATTGAAATATAGTAAATGCTAATGTGTATATTTTGTTTCCTAATCTATAGGAAACAGATTCCCCAAATCTCTCATCCCTCAATCTTCTCTAAGTGCTAATGTGTATATTCTGTTTTCTAATCTATAGGAAATAGATTTCCCGAATCTCTCACCCCCTCAATCTTCTCTCAATCTCCTTTCTTCTCCTCCAAGAATGTAATCCTTATATATAGATGTATACAGTAAAGAATAAAGTAGAATAAGAAAATTATTATTTCCCAAATCTGATTTCAACACTTGGGTCAGTCGACCGCACCCCCGATCGGTCGACCGCAACTCTCCAGACTGCACATTTTCCACTTGTTATTTTCTCTGCCGTCTTCATCTCCTCATCTTCTTCTCCAACTTCAAGTACTCCGTGCTTACGTGTATTTGAGGTCACAATCCTAACAGTTTAGGCAGCAACAAGTGAAGGAGAAAATGAAGCCTGAGTGTGGGATAGGTAACAAAACAGAGGAGGGTGAGATTGTATATTAGGAGAGAATATGACTATATCGAAAGGACGTTTCATCACATGTATATATATATATATATTTATGTAAACCTGCCGTGATTTAGGGTCTAAACATCTAACCCTTGTGAGAAGGAGCATGTCCAAGAAAAATGCAAGACCGCGAAACAAACACATAAAAAGGGAAAACAAATTAGACAAGGAGAAGTATGACGAGCAACTTCCCGTCTGTACCCAGTTAAGTCATAACATATACATGATTGAAAGGAAGACCGAAAAAATCTACATTGCAGATAATTCATGACATGAAAACCAAATCAGACACAAAAACAACTCTGATTACAGTGATTACAAATTATACCCGGTTATAGTAGTCGAGCTTAGAGCAACTACAAACTACAGTGAAACTGATGTAACATTATTCAGATACATTACATTTAACAATGCTTCATGACTCACTCCAAAACATGTCAAACCACAATAATAAGGTGCAGGATGCAGTATCACAGTAACTTTCTCAAATAACCAACTGTAGGGACACAGCAGGAAAGAATTTAGCCAGATAAGCCCTGATAAAAAGCATTCAAGTTCATACTTCATACACAGATAAAGTTGTAAACTTATAATATATGTGAAAATACCACCAGAATTCTCATCTCAGACAATCACGAAAACATCAGAACACATACCAAATCTAAAAGCAAACAGCTCAGACACCAAGGAGACTCTAACAGAACCACGTAAAAGCAGTAGCTTTTTCTTTTCTTTCCTTTCAATGCCCATTCATATCTACACCTGGCCTCTGATGACACTGCATCTGCTCCAAAAACTTGCTCATTCTGATGTGACTTGCAGCCCACTGCTCCGCCAGCTTCTGCTCCTTCATTTCGGCGTCCCTCCTCAAACACAATATCTGCTCTCTGTACTCGGCCTCAATCCTATCCAATGCCATCATCTGCTCTTCTCTTAGAGCCCGAATCTTCGCCTCTATCTCCTCCATTTTCTTCCTCCTTCTACAAGCCTTCTCTGATTCCAACTGCAACTCCACCCTCCTCAATCTCCAAGAAGTTTCCTTTTTGTGTGCAACCAACGCTTGGTGCCCTTCTTCCAACTCTCTACAACACTCAGCAAGCTCATAGGAAAGAGAAGGTGGGCTCTGTTCGTATGCTAAGGTTGGAACTGAAGACGAGAGAGTCAGTGCGACGGAAGGTGGAGGGGGTTGAGAATTGGAAAGCCACGGAGGGAATATTGGAGTTGCCATCAGTTTCTCGGCAAAGTTCTCTAGTATGTGGTTGTATTTCTTTGGCTCTATTGGGCCCACTGTATCGCCTATAAGATGACGACGTTGTTTCTCTTTGAAGACTTCCCACCACTTGCTAAGCCTTTTGGCAGTTCGGCCGGGGACTTCGGCAGCAATTTTTCTCCACTTGTTACCGTGCTTGGCTTGGAGAGCTATCACAAGAAGCTGCTCTTCTTCAGAAAGTGAACCTTTCTTGACAGATGGGCTGAGGTAGTTCTTCCAACGCTCAAGGCAAGATTTAGCGTCGCGGTGGAAGGAAGCATTCATGCGGTGGGCCACAAGGTTCCACTCATGTGGGCCATATTGCTTGACATAGGTGCAGAGGAGAGCATCTTCTTCAGCACTCCAACGTTGTCGTTCCTTCATTTGTGATGAAGCATTGTCCAGGGATCTTCATAGTAGATCTGAAAAATAGTACTCACTCTGATAAACAACTAGAAATGCCAAAGCATGTGGTGGGGGAAAAAAAGAGACAAGCTTACCAAAATACATGAATTAAAGCACAAGATCCCTGAGATAATAACATCCGTTAAACATAGGTGCTTCAGTAGGGAAGCCTGACAATCTATGACATTTCTTATCATGAAATTGAACTCATGGTGGACAATGACATTTCAAGAACGCACATGTAAGACACTTCATGTTATAACTTATGAATCGATTTCCAACACTTCATTCATGTTCTAAATCTAATTGTAATTTCATAGTTTATACTTTCGGAACACCTATGAACACCTGCTCAATTTTCAATCACATATATCACATTTCTTATCTTAAACTCTCTTGTAACAACGATATACCTTCTCGTGTTTTGTAATCTGCATGGATTATTATAATATTTTCCTTGCTTTTGTTGTGGACTGGAATTTTTTTATTTTGATTATATAGCTAATTACATTATGTTATTGACTTTAATTAGGATCAATTATGCACACTTAACATATATAATCATTAAAATTATTATAATACGCTTGTGTCCTTATGTCCTACTAGTTACAAATTTCACAGTAACGACGTTTGTACTAGTATTGTGTCCCATACTTTATTTATGCTTTCCTAGTTGGCAAATATCTATAGTTCTCCTGGTTGTTCTCAAAAGATTCACATACTAGTTAGCTCGCTAGTTCCCCATGGCAAACACACGCAACAGATGAAACTGGGGTCAGATCCTACAATATACACTACTCGATCCACTTGAGATTTTATAGGATGTGCATGGGGATAAAAACCCACTAAGCATGCATATACAGGGGATATCTAAGCAACCTGAGAGACCCAATTGGGCCCAACTAAACTTTTGAGGATTCAAATCCGAAACTTTAAGCCAGACTTGGACCAGGTTATAGGTTAATCGGGTCTAAGATTCCCCCCCCCCTTTTTTTGAAAAAAAAAATAAATTTCCCTTATAAGAGAAAAGCAACAAGGTTTCAGCAATGACCGAAAGGCCACTAATGATCCATAAAAGGTTCTTGCTGAACTATTTAAATGTTTTTGTAATATACACTCGCTGAACACCAATGTAAAGATACAGAAAAATCAACCAAAATGAAAGTAATTCCCTAAGAAAGAACGATGACATAAATATATCAGAATTGGGCAAGAATAACAATTAATAAATCAACATATATAACTTGTAAACATAAATCTTAAAAATCAATCCTGAATTTGAAAGTGGGGAAAGGTATTGGAGATGTCTTGTTTGGCACTTACTAAGAACTTCATCTTTTACAAACCCTATTAGTTCTAAAACTCCTATCTATAAGCAAAAATCTCATACAGTCATTTTCATATTATTTCACCTGAAAGCCCATGAAGGCCGAGATTGCTCAAACTAACATATATTAGTGACCATGGAACTAACTAGAGCCCACGATAAGGATAAGGTTTGTAAGAATACAAGTGCATAACCCTCAACCCTATAATTTCGCATCAAAGCAAGCTAGTTTCAAGTCTCTCAGGGTGTGCATATTTAGTTATTTATTGTGGATTATTTTAGAAAATAAATTGTTATTCCGCTCCTCAGCTCGAGCTTTCAGCCAACAATTTGTTGGGCATTTGTTCTGTTATCTTTGGCCCATTCGGATTATGCTCGACCTGCGGGCGTGTTAGAATATAAGTGTAAAACCCTCAATCCTCACTATAGCTTTGGAGTTTTTGTGAAATTGCAGGGTTTTTCACAAAGATAAATGAAACAAATCATCTTTAGTGTTCACAGGGGGCAAGAACCACCATAGGAATATAACAAAGTAAACATCAAATGTATAATATAGTAGCAGTACAAAATAATGGCATTTACTTAACATTTTAGGCCTTGTTTAGATATAAAGGTCGAAAATCTATAGGTAATATTTAAGTGAAGATAAACTTTGCAACTTATAAGTTGCTTTAAAAATAAATTTGGTTGAATTGGAATTTGGATACTTACCATAACCGTCATTTTGTCTTAACTTTAAGGTGAAAAAAACAGAAGCAGCATACCTGCAAAATATGATCCAAAGAGACCACAATTTAGATAACTACAGGTAGACAAGTCGTCAGGTCCAATTACCTCCATTAACCTCCATATCCAAACATGGCCTAATAACTAGAATATGAAATATAGAGGTAATTTAGTGGATGTCTTTGTGCTTCAAGAATCATGATGGTTAATATCATCACAAGTTATTATCAAATCCACCAGTGTTTTTTTTCTTTCTTTTCGGAGTAAGGTCATAGCCACACACACCCACATTTTACCCCGAATATATATTACCTGAAAAATTTTTGGTGCAAGAGAGATTCAAACTCCGGACCTCTTACTCACGAGCAAAGAGGCTTACCACTGGACCGTGACACTTGCAATCCACCATAGTGTTAATCAAAGGTTAAGTTTGTAAATGAACTCTTGGTAAGAGATTGTGACAATGTGAACAGGAGAAAAATGAAAAAGGTCAAAATAGGATAAGTTACCTAAGGCCACACTTGAATCTAAAACATGTTCACCTGATGAGGAACTAAAGATAAAACAAGCATCATTCAGACTGTAATTAAGGCAACGGAGATCATTCAATAACCTAAGAAGAAGAAGAATCTACCTAACACTGAAGTATTGGGTATTAGTCCAATTTAGTGCCTAAAACGTGAACCATTTGGGTTCAGACTTCAGACTTCATAATGGCTAACATGTGCACATTTGTGAACATTAACAAGAAGAAAATGTGAATAAATAATGCTCAGTGCTTGAGTGAAAGTCTTAAGTAGCCAAATATTTAATACTTGGTCTCAAACGAATTTCACAAGCATATACTCAGGTAGCCAAACTAGCCATACCAATAAACAATGATAAAGCCTTTCTCCTAATCTTTGGTGTCCACTACCACTACATGAATCCATTCTCCACATTGAGCTGTCCCAAAAGCGACATCTCCTTTTACCTTTATCACTTTAATAACAAAATTTATTCAAGCAGCCACTTAACCACATTTTTCTTTGGTAATTATAGAAAGCCAAGATATTTGATTTAAAAGAGGTAATTTTAAACTTGCCTCTTCTTCTTTGAGGTCAATTGGAGGGCTTTAACCAGGGCCGGCCCTCATCTTGAGGTCGATGAGGCGGCCGCCTTAGGCCCCCGGATTTTTTACAAGGGGTCTCACAAATTTGTATTCCCCTTGTACATATAGACACGTATTCTGAGTGTAAAAAATTATATTGCTATTAGGGGCCCTAAAAATAATTATTTGGGCCTTTTGCCTCGGGCCCGCGGAAACTCAGGCCGGCCCTGACTTTAACCAAAATAAATTTGGTGAATGGAACAGAGAAACAGATTTTGGTTTGAGTCTATGTAACTCTGTACATATAGGAAATTTAAAAGAAATTTTTTTCTTTCTTTCCTGTAAAGATTTTTTTGGATAGAGTGGAAAAATCAAGAGAACCCAAGTGAACAAAATACCTGACAAACCATTGATAATTTGAGTTTTTTATAAACATTTAGAAAAGATTTCATCAATCTAATTGATTTTCCAATGTGGGACTATTATTCGAACAATGACCTCAATAATTTTCACCTTGGCTCGAATCTGGGAGAGCAGAGCAATCATTGAGCCAGAACTTTAAAGAACTTCAGAGATTCATACTCTTCACCTTAGACTATATTTTATGTGTCTCCACCAATATTTTTTTGACTTGACTTTGCCTCCGCCACTGTGATTCGACGCCCATGCCTCTAGCCAACACCTCATTGACTCGGTAATACAATGTCGATGCACCAGCCCTATGACTTGACCAAGCCTCTGCCACCAATTGACTTGACACAATAACTTTTGCACACATGACAACTCAATAATATTCCAACATTAGACCAATATCTTCATCATGGGCTCATATACCATTTGTAACAACTAAATGCCCATTAACTTTGGCACACATAGTGCAGATGGATGGATAGTAAATTATATGTTACTCTATATGACTCAAAAGAGATAATCCCTATTGAAGTCTAGAGTCTAATCTAATTTTATGTAACTAGTATAATAAAACACAAAGAAAGCTATCAGGTGGCTCTCCTTCAATCTCTTAAAAAATCAAAGGCCCAGATCTAACCTCACAAAACATATTTTTCCTCCCAAAAGTTTCCCTCCAAAACTCAAATTCAAATCTCTCACCCAAAACAACTCCTATATTTATTTAATTTTTTTTTTCTCTCTCTTCTATTCAAAAAATTAAGAAAATAAAATTTTTAAAAATTTTTTTAAAATAAAAAACTAAAAAAAATTAAAAATTAAAAACTTAAAAAATAATTAAAAAAATCAAAAAAAATTATATAATATGAAAGCTATCAGGTGGCTCTCCTTCAATCCCCAAAAAAATCAAAGGCCCAGATCTAACCTCACAAAACATTTTTTTCCTCCCAAAAGTTCCCCCCCCCAAAACTCAAATTCAAATCTCTCACCCAAAACAACTCCTATATTTATTTAATTATTTCTCTCTCTCTCTCTCTCTTCTATTCAAAAAATTAAGAAAATAAAATTTTTAAAAATTTTTTAAAAATAAAAAACTTAAAAACTTAAAAATTAAAAACTTTAAAAATAATTTAAAAAATCAAAAAAAAATTACATAATATATTTTTTGCTAGACCCCCAAAAGTTTCTCAAATAAAATGTTCACTACTTCAATTAATTTACTGGATCTCCAAAATTATTTTATATGATCAAACAAGATGCACCGTTCCGAAGACGTGCCGTAGGCACGTGTTAACGGGCAAACCTAGTCCTATATATATTGTATGGTATACGATTCTAGGGCTAATTGTATGTTATTCTATCTATGATAGAGAGATCTTGCAGCCGTTCTTGAAAGAGGGAGAAGATAAACCTTACACCTTAGTGGTGAGTTCTTGGGTGATTAGTTTCTAGTCGCAATAGTGCTTATGCGCGAGGAAGTAGTGTAAGAAATTGTTGCTGAGTTTGCGACAATCGATCACTACAAACAAACCACCAAACAATAATAGATCTAACCAAACACACAAAATACATAATTTTGTCCCGATTTGGGCGAACCCTAATATGGGGAAGAAATAACTTAGATATTATTCAACGAGAGAAGATACAAGAGTTACAATTACTCTCACCAAGAACCTATCTATCTCACAAACTTCACTAGAACTCAATGAAGTACTCTCTCTTACCTCTAAAGGAGGTCGTTACAATGATATATTGAGATCTAGAGAAACTTTATGTTGAAATCTTGATACAATAACCGTCTGATATACCCTGAAGAAGCCACGCGATAGGAGCCATACGATCTAACTTGAAGAATAAACTGGGCTCAAACAGATCTACCCAGAATCAGGCCCAAATAGCCGCTACGCCGCTGTCGGTCGACTACCCCCTAAAGGCGGTCAATTGCAATGCACCCAGGCTAGTCAGGCAACCAAGATGGTCAACTGTCCAATATAGCAGTCGACTGTCAAATAACACCCGATATATGCACAGCTTGTACAACTCCTTTTGCCTCTGATTTCTCTTCACATCGAACCTAGTACGCAAGGCAGAAACCCAACAATCTCCACCTTAAATTGCATACTCAAGCTTCCACACTATGTGATTAATCGCCTCTAGACTATTTCATTCTCCTCTTGTAAACAACCTGGTTTAGTGGCTTATTCTGCTAGTTGAATCTATTTCCACATATTATTTCTCCAATAGTACGCCCCTTTCAAGGACATACCCCAGTAGGCGTTATCACGGTGGAGCCACCTTCCACACAAACTCTACCTATCCCGAGGCACTCTTCACCTCCCGATGATATTCGAACATTGGGGTCTCGCTTTGATGTTTCTAGTGGCGCCAACAAGATAATGCTTTAGGAACGCTGAGCTTCGAAACCCTTGCACAAGATTTCCCGTTGCTACAAAGCTTGTAGAGGTTGGGCCGAACACCCCTCCTTCACCTTACGACGACATTTCCAAGCTGCTAGAACTTCACTTTGAGTTGTGTACCCGCAGCCTGGTGCTTCTAGAGTTCCCAAGGATACCAAGTTTTGTTTCAACGAAATATGCATAACATTTTCTAGTGTAAACTCATTTCCATCTGACATCTCCAACTCAACTGTTCCCTCACCCACTACATCACAAAGTTTCACATTCTAACACTAACACTCTGTTGTAGACTTGTAAGTAGAAAACATCGCCCTCTCGAAGCAAATATAAGAACTACCAGAATAAAAAAATCAGCCGGAATTCACATCTATAGAACTTGAAACAAGAGTGCAGTCTAAGTCATCACCTGATTCAACGACAC
The DNA here is from genome assembly GCA_017893485.1 of Hemerocallis citrina. Lineage (NCBI taxonomy): Eukaryota > Viridiplantae > Streptophyta > Magnoliopsida > Asparagales > Asphodelaceae > Hemerocallis > Hemerocallis citrina. The sequence continues at coordinate 258,556,901 of CM030360.1, read as the reverse complement.
TGACTATGTTGGTACCCCTCTGATTCAACCATTTGGGACAATCCCTCTTGTAATGCATAATCTCTTTGCAATAATGGCAACGGATCCTACTCTTACATGCACTTTTCCTTCCAATTGGAGTACCATCCACCGCTAAACAACTCGTAGAAGAAGACGCCAAATTTTGACTCTCCTTCCTAGGTTCATCCTCCTCCAAGCTCTTGATCACACCTCCTACCGAAAATTTCTCCTTGGCAAATTTCTTGTCTAGCATGGTGGTTATCAAATGCTTGTATGGATTGGTAGTGAATATATCAATTTGAAAGCTTCAAGATCATCTGTGTTTATCGCCGTCAATTCAGATAACCCTGTCTTGAATTCCACTGTATGATTTTGAAGAGCGGCACCTTTCATTTAGTAACTAAACATTTTTTTCTTCCAGCACATCCGATCCTGTAAAGGTGATTCCGAGTAATCAGTTATGAGTCGCGCCCATAGACTCGTCACGCTTCTCCTGCACCTGACGTCGTTCGCTAATAATATATGAATTATCTAAACAAAACTCTTTCCAATTCTCCTGCTTCATGTCGGATAACATTCCTTCATCTCCTTCTAGGGTAAGATGCATGTATATGTCCTTCCAAAGATTAAAGTTAATCTTACCGTCGAACCACTTGATCTTCGTAAAATCCATATTTGTCATCTTCTCCAAGGAACTCGAACAACCTCTTTCTGCAACCGACGCTTGATACCACTTGTTAGGAAATTCGTTCTGAGTTTTGTGAAACTAATCTAATGAACAAACCACCAGGCAACAGTATATCAAACCAAACACACAAGCGCACAATTTTGTTCCGGTTTGGACGAACCCTTATCTGGAGGAGAAACACCCGAGATATTATTCAATTAGAGAAGATACAAGAATTACAATCTCCTACAAAGAACATATCTATCTCTCAAGACTCACTATACGATAACCTGCTGTTTACAGTGGAAAACTCAATGAAATACTCTCTTGCATCTCAAAGAAGGCCATTACAATGGTATATAGAGATCTAAAGAAACTCTAGATTGTAGTCTTGATACAATAACCGTCTGACCCTGAAGAGAAAGCCACACGATAAGAGTCGCACGATCTAATTTGGAGAAGAAACTGGGCTCAAATAGATTCACCAAGAACTAGAACCAAATAGTCGTTGCGTCGTTGTCGGTCGATTGCAATGCACTCGGGCTAGTCAGAGAACCAAGACGTTCGACTGCCCAATATGGTAGTTAACTGTCAAATAGCACTCGATACATGCACAGCCTATATAACACATGTCGCTTCCAATCTTCACTTCGATCCTCTTCTCGCATCACTGTCTTCTCTTCACATCAAACATAAACCAAATAAGTAGTCATTTTATTGGGTGAACCTCGAAAAAATCTCGTGTTTATGAGTTGTTGGCTTTGTTTGCTTATGGTTCTTCGATTGATTTCTTTGTTTGCATCTCGGGTTGAGGATTAAATTCAACAAAGTGGTATTAGAGCATTGATATGACAATGCATTCTAATATTGTGTAACCATCAAAGATAAAGTGAGATATTAGAGAGAGTTCTCTATTTGTTTTGAGAGATTTTGGTGTAGAAAATCTCGTAGAAAAAGCTTGTAATTATAAACTTTGAGAGTAATAAATATTGGTTAGCTCAGCATATCGTGTTGTTTTTGTCTTTATCAGATTTTGCATTTGTATGGAATGTCGTTATTGGTGCATCAGGTCTTTGTGGACGTTTTGGACACTACAAAGTGGTATTTAAGCAACACATAATCAAATACGGTGAATTGTTAGGAAAAAATAGGATCGATAATAGTAGAATGGAAATACCAATTCAAACCACAAATTAAAATATGTAAGAAAATAAAAGAGCAAGGGATAGAGAATACCAAATATAACGTGGTTCGGCAAGGTGCCTACGTCCACGGGCCAACAAGAATCTCCACTATAAAAGTAATGGGTACGAAGAGATCTAACTTCAAGAACACCACTTGAAGGAAACACTCTCACACAATTGTTTTGCTACTATAACACTCAACACTCTCAACTTGGAGTGGACACTCTTTTCTCTCTACTTGGATGAAGCTGATTCTCTCACATGTGTTGGAATGAGCAAATGACCCCTCCTTATATAGGCCAAGGAGGAAACCTCTAGATATATTCATTAATGCTCATTCATGAACCTTCCACATTGATCTAAGTTTATGCACTTGATGATGAATCTAGAACCACTAACATATTCTAGAAAAGCCCAAAATATTATTTATGAATTACTTGATGTTGGGCCTGGATATTTACAATCTCCACCTATAAGCCAATCTGAACAATATGATGAGCGACTTCTACTTGAAGTTCATCCCAGCGGACTTGCTTCAATACTCTAGCTTCTAGCGCGGAACGACTTTAGTCAACATATCAGAAGTGTTCTTGTTGGTGTGGATCTTTCTCAACTGAAAAATCTTCTTTGACACTACATCTTGGATCCAATGATAACGGAGATCAATGTGCTTAGTGCGAGTATGATATACTGAATTCTTACTCAGATGAATGATACTCTGACTATCACAATGCACCACATAATTGTCTTGTCTCATATCCAACTCCTGAATAAACCTTTGCAGCCATACCATTTTCTTGCCCGCTTCATTCGCAGCAATATACTCAGCTTCTGTGGTGGATAAGGCAACACATTTCTGTAACTTGGACTGCCACGAAACAGCTCCCCCCAAAAATGTGAATAAGTAATTAGAAGTGGACTTTCTAGCATCAAGATCCCCTCCCAAGTTTGCATCTGTGAAACCTTCCAGAATTGGTTTTGCTCCACCAAAATATAAGCATAACTTTGAAGTGCCTCTCAAATATCTGAGTATCCACTTGACTGCTTCACAATGCTCTTTGTCAGGGTTAAATAGATATCTACTAACAACACCAACTGCATATGCTATATCGGGGCAAGTGCATACCATAGCATACATAAGGCTGCCGACAGCTGATGAGTAGGGAATAATTGCCATCTTGTCTTTCTCCTCTTGAGTATCTGTGCATAACCTTCTGCTTAACTTGAATTGATTACCTAGACGTGAGCTCACTGGCTTAGCTCCTTGCATGTTGAACCTTTCAAATATTCGTTCAACGTACCTCTCCTGTAACAACCACAACTTTTTTGCCTTCTTGTCACGAGTAATCTCCATGCTCAAAATCTGCTTAGCTGACCCTAAGTCTTTTATATCAAGGGACTTTGAAAAATCTGATTTTAACTTGCGAATCATAGTAACATCTTGGCCCACAATCAACATATCATCAACATAGAGCAATAAAATAATGAAGTTACCTCCAGTGAACTGCTGGATGTATACACATGGATCTACATCTGTCCTTTTATACCCATGACCCACCATGAACGAGTCCAACTTCTTATACCACTGCCTTGGCGCTTGCTTTAGCCTGTACAAGCTTTTCTTCAGCTTACAAACCATGTGTTCTTTTCCCTCGACTTCAAAACCTTCCGGTTGCTCCATGTAAATTTTCTCTTCCAAGTCACCATGCAGAAATGTCATCTTCACGTCCAATTGTTCCACCTTAAGATCTATGCTAGCTGTCATGCCCAAAATAAGTCGAATAGAAGTCATCTTGACCACTGGTGTGAATATTTCATCAGAATATACTCCTTCCTTCAGCCCAAAACCTTTAACAACCAAGCAGGCCTTGAATTACGTCAACTGCTCATTCAAATTCCTCTCCAATTTGAACACCCACTTATTCTTGAGTGCTTTTCTGCCTTTAGGAAGTTCCACTAACTCATAGGTATCATTCTTTAATAAATACTTCATCTCAAACTCCATCGCCAACATCCACTTGTCATTGTCTACATGCGTCTTTGCCTCTTCAAAGCTTTCAGGTTCTCCATTATCAGCCAACAAAATATATCTGGAATATGGTTCATCTCCATCATTGGTCACAAGGATATACTGTGAAGAAGGATACTTGGTACTTGACTTTGCCACTTTAGTTGATTTCCGAACTGGTTCTTGGGCAATCTCTGTCTACTCCCCCTGATTAGGGTCCCGATGATCATGATCCTCCTGATCATCGTCTTCAGGTTCAGACACTATCTCAGCGCCTCTTGCTTCAGTCATCTCAGGAACATCTTCATGTACAACTTCTTGAGGTTTGTCATTGGTTTCTTATTGCAGCGGTAATTCATAGGTGAACTGATCTGTATTCTCGACTGTCTGCTTGTCCATATCTACCACAATCTAATCCTCAATGAAGTCCACATTCCTGCTTCAGAATAACTTGTTGGTCTTTGGATCTCACATCCGGTAGCCCATCTCTTTATTATTGTACCTGAGATGCATGGTGTGCCTCTGTACATATCTATTTTGGTGTAGAAAATCTCGCAGAAAAAGCTTGTATCTATGTACTTTTGAGTAATAAATATTGGTTAGCTCAGCATATCGTGTTGTTCTTGTGTTTGTTAGATTTTGCGTTTGTGTGGAATCTTGTTATTGGTGCATCAGGTCTTTGTGGACGTTTTGGACACTACAAAGTAGTATCAGAGCAACACAGAATCTGATATAGTGAATATGGGGAAGTGTTTCTCTATTATTCGTACCATATGTGATAGATGGTGGGGTACATTCTTATGAGTCTATGAAGGTTCCACATGATGGAGAGGCATGGGGTGCTCTTCATGTGAGTGAGAGGTACTCGGTCTTTCACAATGAGTGGGAGGCTAGCAGAGGGAATGCGGAAAATGATACAATTTTTGAAAACGTGTTTTGAACCAAGTGGGAGATTGCTGGTTTTTCATTTGGATTAAAACACAAACTTTGGTATTATGTGCAAAGTAGTTTGATGTGCAGAGAAGCGAGCGAGGCGAAAAGAGATTTGAAGCGAGGTAGCAAGCTAAGCAGTAGTAGCACCAAGCTAAGCAGTAGTAGCAGGTGGTGAGCTCATAACATCCTTCAAAGTAGTCAAATCATTCATAGTAATTTTGATAGTTTGTTCTAACGGACCATAACTGGTGGAAACACTAGATAGTAGTAACAATACATGTGCTCTTTTCACGAACTTCAACCCTTGTTCTCGATAATTCAACCATTTATCCATCTAATTAGTTTTTCAATGTGAGACTATTATTCAAGTCACAACCTCTACACACATAATCAACATGGAACAAATATCTCGAGGTACCAACAACATAACAAGCATTGTTAAGACTGAGATTGAGGCACTAAAGATGATTCAATAACCTATCTTAACTCACTTTCATTGAACAAACAAAATAAGTCTGAAATTACATGAAAAATAACTATAACAAACAAATACCAGAGAATCAAACCAAACCTAGGTTAGACCAGTGATTTGTCTTTCATTAGTGCTCTAGTCATATTCATACAAAAACCCAAGGAAATTGTTAGGAATTGTGGCCTCAAATACACGTAGGCACTGAGTACTTGAAGTTGGAGAAAAAGATGAGACAAAGAAGCAAGAGAGGACGAATGACGAGTAGAAGAATGCAGTCTGGAGAGTTGCGGTCGACCGCGGAGAGTTGCGGTCGACCGCGCGGTCGACCGACCGGGGGTGCGGTCAACCGAGCCAATCTGCTGGGAGTTCTTCGAGTGTACAAGTCCAAAGAGGAGGGGATGGTCGACCTTATAGTCGACCGGTCAGGTCTCGGGTCTGGACTTTCACATTGCGGTCGACCGACCTTGGGAATGCGGTCGACCGACTTCGGCACTAATTGTTTTTGGGCGTTAAGGCCCAATTGTTGGATTTGTGTTTATCTTTTAGGATTTACCTGGGGGCTATATATATGGCTTTAGACTCTAGGGTTTGTAACATCATATTAGAGAGATTTGGTGAGTCGTTATCATTGTTCAACTTCAAGAGAAGATTGTGCCGAGTGTTTCAAAGGTAGGAGAGAAAGACTGAGAGTTGTAATCTCTTTTGTAATCCTTGTATTTCTTTGTATTTCAGATGATAGCGTATCTTCGTCAGAAAGATCTTGATGGTCCGTTGTTTGATAAGAAGCCGGTAGGTGCAGACAAGGATGCGAAGATCTTGGCGGATTGGAATCGTTTGGATCAGAAGGTACTGGGACGAATTCAGTCGGGACTGAGTAGGAAGGCGTTATTTCATATCTCGAAGGCAAAGACCACAAAAGAGGCTATGGAGATTCTCACAGATATGTATGAGAAACCGTCAGCATCTAATCAAATTCTTCATCTGAAGAAATTGGTTAATATGAAGTTGAGAGAAGGGGGTTCAATAGCAGAGCATGTGAACAATTACTATATGGTTTACAACCAGATAGAAGCTGCAGGTTTGAAATTTTCGGAGAGGGGTCAGTCATTGTTACTTCTATCTACTTTACCCGATAGTTATGGTACGGTGGAATAGACTATTACAGGTACTATGACAGATTCGGCGACTCTACAGAATGTGGTGAGTAGAATTCTGAATGAGGAGGTAAGAAGGGTGAGAAATGGAAAATATCCATCATCATCTTCTAGAGATTTCGCAATGTACGTTGAGAAGAGACGTGAGAGATCTAAGAGCAGTCGAAGAAGAAAGGATCAGAGTAGTTCATCTAAGAGTGGATCTGATGACAGCGATGAGGGACATGGGCCTGGGTGATGGTATTGTCACAAGAAGGGTCACATGATACGTAGTTGCAGGAATTATATGAAGAAGTAGGAGAAACCGAAGAGAGATACCCCAAAGAAAGCTCAAGTGGGGCTTGTTAAGGATCTATGCTTATCAGCTCGGGAGGAGTTGGGCACCCAAGATTGGTGTATTGATTCGGAAGCTTCTTTTCATTACACTCCGAGGAGAGAGGTGTTTGATGACTAAAAGGAGGGTTCTTTTGAAGATGTGATCGTGGAAAACGGTCACCGGTGTCCTATACGTAGGGTTGGTATTGTTCGTGTGAAAGCCAATGATGATCAAAGTGTTGTCTTGCGAGAGACAATGCATGTTCCAGACTTGAAGAAAAATCTTATTTCGATTGGAAGGCTAGACAAAGAGGGGTTGTCTACTACAGTTGGTAGTGGGGGAATGGTGTATAGCTGCAGGTTCAAGGGTGACTGCAAAAGAAAAGCGTGAGGGAACGCTGTATTTGCTTAGAGACGTGAGGGGCGTTTCTCCTGTAGTTGACTCTCAGCCAAAATTGAGTAATAGGTTGTGTGGGGTGCAACCGAGTTCTTTCAGTTATAGAGGGAAGGTTACTAATTTAGTGAGAGTTACTGGCTATGGAAGTGATCCTAGAAGGCAAGACGTTGCTGCGGTGAGGGTACTTTGCGAATTGGAAGTCAAAACTTCAAGTCGCTCTTGTGAGGTAGAGAGCACTGGTATCGATATGGGGGGTGATGTCAATGAGGGTAACCGAATTAGAACTGTAGGAGTAGAACAGTCTATGGATTTTGTGGAGGTGTCGTCCATGGAGACTTCTAGTGCAGATGGTGCATTGAGAGGTTTTGAACCATGCCCAGTGTTGATGGAGATTCTGCGAGTTGGAAAGTCTTGTAACACAGAATCAAACACGGGAGGTTGTTTCTCTAGTATTCATGCTCTATGCGATTGGTGGAGCACATTCTTCATGAGGCAATGAGGGGTGGTTGGTGCACTCCATGTGGTGGAGTGACAGAGGTGCTCTTCATGAGAGTGGGAGTACTTGGGTCTTCCATGAAAGTGGGAGATTGACAGAGATAATGCCAGGTAAAGATTGAAATAGCTTTGAAGCATTGTGTATTTGATCCAAGTGGGAGATTATTAGGAATTGTGGCCTCAAATACACGTAGGCACTGAGTACTTGAAGTTGGAGAAGAAGAGGAGATAAAGAAGCAAGAGAAGACAAACAACGAGTAGAAAAATGCAGTATGGAGAGTTGCGGTCGATCGACTGGGGTGCGGTCGACCGACCCAATCTGCTGAGAGTTCTTTGAGTGTACGGAATCTGCTGAGAGTTCTTTGAGTGTACAGGTCCAACAGAGGAGGGGACGGTTGACCGTGCAGTCGACCAGTCAAGTCTCGGGTCTAGACTTACATGTTGCGATCGACCGACCTTGGGGGTGCGGTCAACCGACTTCGGCGCTAATTGTTTTTGGGCTTACGAGTTTAAGGCCCAATTGCTGAATTTGTATTTATCTTTTAGGATTTACTTGGGGCTATATATATGGTTGTACATTTTAGGGTTTGTAACATCATATTAGAGAGAATTGGTGAGCTGTTATCTTTGTTCAACTTCAAGAGGAGATTGTGCCGAGTGTTTCAAAGGTGAGAGAGAGATTGAGAGTTGTAATCTCTTTTGTAATCTTTGTATTTCTTGGGGAATAAGAAGTATTGGTTATCTCTGCATATTGATTGTGTTCCTTGTGAGATCTTGCATGTATTGTGGTGGCTTGTTCTTGGTTCATCTAAGTCTCTGGAGTTTCTATTGCTTGTGGTGTGTTTCCGCTATTAGCACTACGAGTTGTAGTAGATTCTTCAATAGAAATATCTAATACATTGTTTCCTAATAATCAGAAGCATTTAATACCTCAAAGTCTAAACTGAAGTATACTAATTTGGTCCATTTTAGTGTCCTAGAAATGAAGCATACACCCTTCATCTCTAATCTCTAATATTATAATGGCATAGTTGGAGTTATCATTTGTATACAATCCAACACGAGCATCACCCGTGCATAGAGGTCTCGGAGTGTATAGAGGTCTCAGAGTTCCAGTCCGGCCAGACTTCATTGAAATTTTTTACTTAAAAAACAGTTATTTATTAAGACGTGACATGTGTATTTACTAGTAATGGCTAATATGTGCCCATTTGTTAGAACTATTGAGAAGATAAATCTTCTTGGAAAAGTGAAAATAAATAAGAAAATAAGGTGCATAAACAATTAATAGTCAGGGCTGGAATTATAAAGACCAAGGTAATCACATATTCCATATCCACTTACTCTCAAATAAATTACACAAGAATATACTGTAGTATTTAGCTAGCCATACCAATTAACTATCCTAAAACTTGAGGCCCTCTACACAATCCCATTCTCCACATTGAGACCATATCACAACAATAACACTTTTTTTTTGTGTGTGGACCCACTAAACACATTTTCCTATGCTAATTAAACAAAGTCAAAATAGTATCTTTGATGAAAATTGAAAAAGCAGCAATTTTTCTTCTTCATCTCTTAGCATGTGTATCTCTATATATAATAGAAATCAGAATTTTTTTTTATCATGGGCAAGACTTAAGTGAATGCACAAATCAAGAGAACCCAGATGAACAAAATACACAAGTATTAAACTCTTAAAAGAACAAGAAAAGAAGAATGGTAATTTACTTACAGATCATTCAAAGCTGAGTGAAGGAAGAGAAGCAATGAGAAAGAAATGGAAGAAGAAAGAGGGAAGTCTGAAAGGGGTATAACTAGAGAGAGGAAGTGGGGGTTTCTGGCAAAAACAGTGCACGGGAAGTGGGAAAAGAAATGAGTGAGGGAATGAATTGAGTGGGGAACGGGTGAATAGTGCAAAATAAGAGAACTGAGGAAGGTGATGCTGCAATTATTTTGTTATTATTAATTTCAGGGTAGAGACTGTTTGTTGGTTTTGTCTGTGAAACTTGGAGACAGGTTTTTTTTATATGCCTATTTCCGAAATTATTTGCATGAAAATGACAGATGCCACAAAGTTTTTGTGCTCACAGACTTCATAATTAAACTCGCCGTTTTCAATGACAAGTTTACTTGTTTCATGTTCATCATTGAAAACACAGTGAGTGTAGTTTTTTTTTATAGAAACTCGTTGTTCCCAACGACGTGTTTAGTTCAAAAATTTCAATGAAAACTCATCGTTGCCAACGGTAATGATATTTATACTAGACTCGTTATTCGGAAAGGCAAGTTTAGTTCAAAATTTTCAATGAAGGCTCGTTGTTCCCAAAGGCGAGGATATTTATACTAGACTCGCAGTTGGGAACGGCGAATTTAGTTCAAAAAAAATTCTATGGAGTTTTTTTTCAAAAATTTACTAAGTCCAACAAAAATTTACTAAGTCCAACAGAGTGTTTCATTCTCTGTAAAATTTTCTACATCTTTGTTGTCCGTTGGCAACAGCGAGTCTTCTTTGAAAATTTTGAAACTGTTTTTAACAGAGAGTCTAGTATAAATGTCATCGTTGTGGGAACGATGAGTATTCTTTGAAAATTTTGAACTAAATTTATTGTTCTCAACAACGAGTCTAGTATAAATATCATCGCTGTTGAAAACGACGAGTCTTCATTGAATTTTTGAACTGAACCTACTGTGTATTAACGACAAGCATGAAATAACTAAAGTAACTGTTGAAAACGACGAGCGAGTATAAATATTTTGACAGCTGTTATGTTTCTTCAAATAGTTTGAAAAAAGTAGCATATTAAAAATAAAATCGACAGAGGAAGGGAGAAGGTGGGATTGCAATTGGGGTTACGTCTTTTCATGGGTACAGTGCAGTGTACAGACTGGGCTACAGGGTGAGTATGTTTTTTACTGTCAAGAGGGATCCGGATTACAAAATCAGCTTGTCCTGGGAGGGGATATTATTATTATCTACTATGCTATGCAGTAAATTTGGGTGAAAATTGATAATTTTTGCAACAAAACCGTAACCACAAATACTTATTATATATAACTAATATTATAACAAAAGCGAGTTGGGATTGTTTAATTTATAGACAATCTATCTTAGGTGCATTCGTTTGTATAGATTAAATTTCCAACTTAAGAAGAAAAAACGTGCATTACACATTGTAGATTAAATCCCTTAATTTTGGTAAATATATATTGTACCTGGTTAAATTATAAAAGTATGAACATAAGAAAAAAAGAACGTGCATTGCACGTATATATATATATAGAGAGAGAGAGAGAGAGTTTTCTTCCATTGTGCACCACTTTAGTGTGTACTCTGTGTGCACTCACTCTTCCAGCCATCACATATGATCCAAACTATTCACATTGATTTAGATGTCTAAATTAGTTTAAATATGTAAAATCGAGTCATTTAAATTCATTTGTCCATCTATTATGTCATTATAAAAAAATGATATGGACAAATAAATTTCAAATAACTTAATTTTATATATTTAGTCGTGTAGATCAATGTAAACAGTTCGGATCGTCGATAAGAATTTCCGAAGGATGAGTACACACGTAGGAAAGTACACAATGGAATGTATAAATTATATATTTAAACGTGTAGATCAATGTAAACAGTTCGTATCGTCGATACGAATACGAATTTCAGAAGAGTGAATGTAAACAATTCAGCATATATATATATATATATATATATATATATATATATATATATATATATATATATATATAGGAAAAGGCTCCGTTGCACACTACCTTGGTGCTCACGGCGTGAACACTACGTCTTCGGGCGTTCAAATCGAAAATCCGAACCGTTCACATTGATCTACACATCTAAATTAGTCTAAATATGTAAAATCAAATCATTTGAAATTCATTTGCCCATCCATCACGCGACTATAAAAACAATGAATTTCAGCCATACAATTTTGTAACACTTCAATGAATGGGCAAATGAATTTCAAATGATTTGATTTTACATATTTAGACTAATTTAGATGTGTAGATCAATGTGAACGGTTCGGATTTTCGATTTGAACGCCCGAAGACGTAGTGTTCACGCCGTGAGCACCAATAGTAGTGTGCAACGGAGCCTTTTCCTATATATATATATATATATATATATATATATATATATATATATATATATATATATATATATATATATATATATATATATATATATAAAGAGTTACTAATAGAGCACAGTGATACTTGCATATTTTTGTTAATACTGAAAGATTAACAAGTATGCTGATAAATAGAGACATAAAATATGCAATTTTTTTTGTTAATAACAGAAAATACAGGTGTGCCTAGAGAAGTAAAGTTGTTTACATTTATAATCCAACTCTAGTTATTTCATATTAACACAAGTCTAATATCTCTTTTACATTGTAACAAAACAATTAGATTGGTGACCTTGAACTCCATTTTGTTTGCTTGTTTGTTTTTTTATTTTATCTCTAATATAATAATGGGAGAAGGGCTTAGTGTCACTTGTAAATGTGTGTCATTTTGTCAACACGTGCAGCGTATGTGTTTGTAGTTTTTTTTGTCCTTTTCATTCTTCCTCTTCATTTTTTTCACGTGCAACGCACGTGTATAATACTAGATTTTTTTCCCCTTTTCATTCTCCTCTCCATTTTTCCTACGTGCAACACGCGTGTATAATACTAGTTTCTTTATAATGTTAAATACCAATGTAAATGACTGTTTGAGACAAGTTGAAAAGGGATATTTCAGTGAAGAATTTTCCTCCATACATAGGCTAAGAAAGATTCCAAACGAAAATTTGCATGTAGTTTTAGGTCATAAAAAAGTAGTCAAAATGTGGAGAGAAAAAGGCTATGCAAACAGCTACGTACTATCTTTTCTTCCCTTTGCAAGGATGAAGTTAAAGCAGGGGCAATGAAAGCGAACGTGAAAAAGGAGGGATAGAGGTGCGGGTGTTAGTTTTATCACAGAATAAGGTAAACAACAAGGACAGTATACTCTAGTGGGTATGGGCATCGCGCATTCCATGCATACCAAAATATTTCCTATGCTCCTTGCGTATATGATTCTCTTATAGACTGTATCATAAAGGCCGTCGGATTAGGAGAAAGACGGAAAGAGTGTAAGTAGCATGCTTTGAGATGCGCGCATGCAGCTATAGGACTAAACGAGAGAGGGGCAATGGGCAGTCTAATCAGTGTCGGTTGTCTCCATTATTTGATGGAGACACCACCTAGCTGCTACTCTCTTTCTCTCTCTTCCACGTAAATACTAAACAGTCAAACCTCTCTCTCTCTCTCTCTCGAATTGTAGAGTCCTGTCCTTTCTCTCTCTAGTTTCTCTCTCTAAAACATGGTCCGCTCAGCGATACGGACGGGGGAGTGGCTCTGTTGGTCCCAGGGCCAAGGGGAGAAGAGAGGTAACGTCGCTTTCGTGTGGGAGATCAAGAGAGATTTGAGAATCTTGGTAATTTATTAAATATAAAAAGCATACAATTCCATAAAGAGTAATGCTAGAGCCACTACCAATTTCACTATCATTTTTTTCACTATCTTAGGTGGCATACTCCTATTGGAGAATTCTCCCACCTACTCTATCATTTCCTACCTATTGAAGTGTGTCACCTAAGGTAGTGAAGAAAATGGTAGTGAAATTGGTAGTGGCTCTAGCATTACTCTTCCATAAAAACCACTCGTAAAGTTTGGTGGTGGTTTATAATTTTTGCTAATCAGTTGTAACTAAAATGAAGATATATACTGATTCGTTCATGCATTAATCATTTACAACAAAAATTGAAGAAAGAGTTTTACTTAACCATGTACATTATAGATTTGAGTAGAAATAAATTAACTGGCCTCAGAGCATCCACAGTCGTTTGCTATAAATGTCAATTTGTCATTTTTTAGCAAACGAATGTCTGCAACCGTTTCTCATTTTGCCATTTTATAGCAAAGTTTTTATTCTTGTTTCTCAAATATGAGAAACGAAGATGAGAATTCTCAAATTATAAAGGACGGTCCGGGGAATCATTCCCCGTCTCTCAAATTTTAATATATTTTATTATCATAAGACGGGCTATCTTATACCGTCTGGTAAATTTTATTATTATTATTTTTTTTAAAGGGTCAGCCGGGATATCATATCCCGTCGTTCCCCTTTATTTTTTTAATTATTTTTTTAAAAAAAATGAACGGCCATGATTGGCCGATTAGAAAAAAAAATAAAAAATCAAAATGGTGGGCCGGTACATGATGTACCGGACGGGGAATGATTCCCTGTCCATGAAATCTGGTGGTTAAATGGGTAGGTTTAGGTAGTTAATTAGGTTTAGGTAGTTGTATAATTAGGTTTAGTTATTATTTTAATATTTAATTTATTTAATTAATATAGTTTAATAGTTAATAAGTAATTAACTATTTTAATTTAATTTTAAAAGTTGAGACGGTATATGATATACCGTCCCACTCAATTTTTGGCGAACAATATAGCAAACGACCACTGCAGCGATCGATCCTATTTGCTATTACTGTAGCTGCCATTTTATAGCATATGAGAAAAACGACTGTGGATGCTCTCATCAACTTAAAAGACAATTTTGAGTACAGCGAAAGTAGTAGCAAGTAGCAACTTCAACTTCCACAGAGTTCAAATTTCAAAATTCTTTAATTTCAACTATAAGCAAGTTGATCATATATATTAAGACTAGGTTTGTCCGTTGACACGTGCCTGTGGCACGTTTTCGGAATGGTGCACCTTATTTGATTACTAGGTTTGCCCATTGACTCCGAAACAGTGCAACTTATTTGATCATATAAAATAGTTTTGGAGGTCCAGAAAATTAATTGAAGTAGCAAACATATTGTACGAGAAACTTTTGGGGGTCCAGCAAAAAACATATATGATTTTTTTGATTTTTTTTGAATTGTTTTTAAAATTTTAAAATTTTTATTTTTTTAGTTTTTTAGTTTTTTATTTTGTAAAAAATTTTAAATTTTTTATTTTCATAATTTTTTTGAATAGAAGAGGGAGAGGGAGAGAGAAAAAAAAAATTAAATAAATATAGGAGTTGTTTTGGGTGGGGGATTTGAATTTGAGTTTTGGGGGAAAAATATGTTTTGTGAGGTTAGATTTGGGCCATTAATTTTTGGGAGATTAAAGGAGAGCCACTTGATAGCTTTCTTTGTGTTTTATTATATAGATATAAAATAATTTTGGAGGTTCAGCAAATTAATTGAAGTAGCAAATATATTAGAGCATCCACAGTCGTTCAATGTAAAAAATGGAAAAATACATATTTTGACGATCCATTTCGACGAAACGCTGCAGTCGTCGAATGGCAAAAAAATGCATAAGTTCGTTAAAAAAGAAACATACGAAACATGATGTTTCGGCTGTCATTGAAAAATAATTTATACAGGCCGAAACTTAGAAAATATTAATAAAAAATACGGGTCCCAAAGAGAAGAAATTTTTTTCAAAATAACCTGATGTTTCATCCGGATTTTTTTGCAAAAAAAATTGCAAAAACAATTTTAAAAAATAGTTTGTAAAAAATAGTTGCAAAAACAATTTTAAAATTTGCAAAATCAATTTAAAAAATTGCAAAAACAATTTACAAAATTAATTTTAAAAATTAATTTTTAAAAAATAAATTGGATTGGGACGAAACATGATGTTTCCCACCCTTAAATTCATTTAACTGGTTATTTTATTTAGTTTTTAATTTTTGTCTACTTCGGACGAAACATGATGTTTTGTCCTCATGTTTCGTCCGATCAATTAAAAATATAATTAAATAATCCAGACGAAACATGATGTTTCGTCAGCTATAATATGCATTTTGCTATTTCGAATGCTACTTTTCCCTTTCTACTGTAGCCCAGTAGCCAAAAAATGACAAAATAGCTCACGACTGTGTGCGCTACAGTAAAAAAAAAGGGCAAAAATAGCAAATAAGCAAACGACTATGGATGCTCTTATACGAGAAACTTTTGGGGGTCCAGCAAAAAACATATTATATGATTTTTTTTGATTTTTTTGAATTATTATTAAAGTTTTTAAATTTTTAATTTTTTTAGTTTTTTATTTTATTTAAAAATTTTAAAAAATTTTATTTTCTTAATTTTTTGAATAGAAGAGAGTGGGAGAGAGATAAAAAAAATGATTAAATAAATATAGGACTTGTTTTGGGTGGGGATTTGAATTTGAGTTTTGGAAGAAAACTTTTGGAGGGAAAAATATATTTTGTAAGGTTAGATCTGAGCCTTTAATTTTTAGGAAATTGAAAGATAGCCACTTGATAGCTTTCTTTGTATTTTATTATATAGATATCAATGTAGCATATTCATGCTTACTGACAAAAGCTTCATGGTAGACCCCTACGATACCTGATAGTATGTTGTGCTTGTATAATGTAGGTCATCGATGAAAAACAGTTTCTCCACAGTGAAACTCTCAGCATCCTCGCGTGTCATATTTCTATATATAGTATCTAGGGCAGTAGACCCTGTTTATAGTGGTTACCGGGTCCAGTATTATCACACTCACCATATAATAAATGGTGCTGAAGTATGTGTGCCACTCTAAATAACCGGAAGGGTCAATCAAGCTTCATCCCAGAATTTCCTCAAAAAAAAAAAAAAAAAGCTTCATCCCAGAAAGACTGCACACATTGTCCTAGCACACATTGTCCTAGCATACTGCTTCCACGCTCGGCCAAGGTAAGTCCTTGTAGTGTTTTGCAGTGCTGGTGACTTATTTGCTGCACAGTAGTATTGAAATGAAATCCCTCTCTCTTAGCAGGGCCGGCCTGGGTTTTAGGGGGCCTGAAGGCGAACTTCCAAAATGGGGTTCTATACAAAATTTATTTTTTAAAAAAAACTTGTTAAAATATTTTATGATTTTTTTTTTTTTTTGCTACAATTCTTAAAAACCGATATATTTAAAAAAATAGATGGAGATTTAGAGATTTGAGAAGAAAAAAAAACTCCATACAAATCCAAGCATAACCAAAACAATCAGATTTAAGTACTAATTTTAAGTCCAAAACATTAAATTTGGGGGGCCCTAAAAATTTTTATGCAGAATACGTATATGTAAATACAAGAAAAAAATACTTTCGGGGCCCCTAAAATAGCGAAAAATTCGGGGGCCCGAGGCGGCCGCCTCCCCGACCTCCATTAGGGGGTCGTCCCTGTTTGTTAGGCCATCTCCTATCCTCAACTTCATTTTGGATCAACTTTTACTCCAAAATGGAGTAACATTAAATAGTAACTTTATCTCCAAACTCATAACTCCATTTCTAACTCCAAAAATGAATATTATATGCATATTCTCTTTTATCTACTTCTTATATTAATTATCATGTAAGTCCCCACTATTTATCTATTTAACCAATTAGCCACAAACAATCTTTTTTAAGTATTGATCAAATAATATGCCTCAATATTTAACATTAATAAATAATATATAGAACACAATTAAATTAAAATTTTATCTTTTGGAGTAAAATGTAATTAATTTTGTTTAGAAAAATGTAGAATTAGGTATTATAAAAAACTTGAAAACTTTTGGGGGGTTTAAAAAAAATAGCGCTGAGTGAACAGTAGCGCACCATATATGACACACCGCTAATCACTCATCGCCATCCACTTCAAAATGGAGAAAAAGATGGCACTGGGTTGGAGAAGGAAATCCAACTCCAAACCCACTTTTCACTCCATTTTTGAGTGGGTTGGAGATGGCCTTAACGGGAGGTATTTTGTATGTATTGTAACAATGTTCTTCTAGAGTAGCAGAATATGCTTCAACCATCAATGTGGATGTTAGGATTTGCTATTGAGTTTGCGACAACTGATCACTGCGAACAAACCATCAAACAATAGTAGATCAATCCAAACACACCAAACACAAGTTTTTTCCCGTTTGGGCGAACCCTAATCCGAGGGAGAAATAATGAAGATATTATTCAACTATAGAAAATATGAGAGTTACCAACACTCTCACTAAGAACCTATCTATCTCTCAAAGAAGATAATCTGTTGTTTACAATGGAGAACTCTCAATAAAGTATTTTTTTCTCTTTTGCTCTTTACATGCTCTTGTCTCTCAAAGGAGGCCGCTACAATCATATATAGAGGTCTAGAGAAATCCTAGGTTACATGTAGTCTTGATATAATAACCGTCCAATATACCCTAAAGACAAAGCTACATATAAGAATCATACGATCTACCCTGGAGAAGAAGATGAGCTCAAAACAAATCACTCAAGCCCGACCCATTTGCTGCTTCAAGCCCCTGTCGGTCGACTGCATCTAAATGCAGTTGACATCAATGTACAGCAGCAAGTCAAAGAGTTGAGACAGTGGACTGCAATATTTGCAGTCGACCGCTAGCTATTGTTGTTGTTGTTGTTGCTATTTATTCTTCTACATGCGATGCTTCGAATCTCTTCTCGCTTCATCGTATTCTCTTCACATCGAACCATAGCATGTAAGACATAAATCCAACAATCTCCACCATGGATAGCATACTCATGAATCCACACACATGTGACTAACTTTCTCTAGACTTTTTCATTTTTCTCTTGCAAATAAACCCGGTTCAGTGGCATTTTCTGCTAATCTATCTACACTTTTCTTTCTCCAGTTGTATGTCATCTCAAGGGCATACTACAGTAGGCGTTAATACGGAGGCGCTGCCTTCTGCATGAACTCCACCTACCTTGAGTCACTCTCTACGTCTCAACGAAATTCGAATATCGCGGTCTCGCTTTGGTGATTTTAGTGATGACATATTAGATAATGCTTTAGGAACATATGGCTTCCAAACATTCGGCCAAGTTTTCATGTTCCCACAAAGCGAGTTTCCAAAGATATCAGATTTTGTTTGAGTGAAGGAATATGCATGACATTCGTTAGTGTGTACCCATTTTCGTCTGACGTCTCCAACTCGACGGTTCCCTCACCCATTACTTCACAAATTTCATCAACCGCTATTCACACACAACAATCTCATGCAGACTTATAAGTATAAAACATTTCTCTCTCCCGGAGAAAATATGAGACATATACCCAAATCGAGAAACCAGCCAATATACACATCTAGCAATTTGCAATAGTGGCAACATATCCTACTCTTACGTGCACTTTCTCTTCCACTTGAAATACAATCTACCCTGATGCAATCATAGAAATAGACACCGTTTTCTAAGTCTCCATCCTAAGTTCATTATCCTCTAAGCCCTTGATCATCTATGCTACCGAAAACTTCTCCTTGAAAAACTCTCCGATTAGCATGATGGTTATCAAATACTTGTATGAATCTATTAGTGAGTCTATTAGGTTAAAATACTTTAAATCATCTGTGTTTTTCACCTTTCCTCTATATGATCTAGAAGAGTGGTACTTTCATTCATTGAGTAATTGAATAGTTTTTTTCTTCCAGTACATTGATCTTGCAATGGCGATTCCGAGTAATCAGTTGAGTCTTTCCCAAAGACTCGCTGCGCTTCTACACCTGACATCATTCACTGAAAATATCAGGATTGAACCCAACGCTTCTGAACAAATCTCTTCCCTATTTTCATGCTTTATGCCGCTTGATCTCTTTTTATCTCATTCTAGGACTACATCCAAGCCCTGTGAACCGATGCTAGTGCATGTCTCCTTCAGGATATTCAAATTGATCTTACCTTCGAACCGCTTGATCTTCGTGAAATCCATATCTATCATATTCTCCAAGTAACACGAGCAACTTCTGCACTGCGGAAATTTAAGATCTGAAGCTCCGATACCAATTGTTGGGAATTTGCTGCTGAGTTTGCGGCACTGATCACTACAAGAAAACCACCATGCAATAGTAGATCAAATCAAACACACAAAAAACACAAGTTTGTCCATGTTTGGGTGAACACTAATTCGAATGAGAAATAACCAAGATATTATTCAACTGGAGAAGATATAAGAGTTACAAACACTCTCACCAAGAACTTGTCTATATCTCAAGTCTCACTAAAAGATAAGCTGATGTTTACAATGGAGAACTCTCAGTGATGTATTTTCTCTTTTGCTCTTTACATGCTCTTGCCTCTCAAAGGAGGCCGTCACAATCATATATAGATCTAGAAAAATCCTAGATTGTAGTCTTGATACAATAATCGTCCGATATACCCTGAAGAGAAATCTACACGATAGGAACCGTATGTTCTAGCATGGAGAAGAAGATGGGCTCAAATAGATCACCCAGACCCGACCCGTTTGTTGGTTCCAACCACTATCGATCGACTGTGTAATGCCCCGATTTCCATATACTGGAAAACCGTGATATAAGCCAGAATCTTTTTCTTCAATTAGCCACAATACATAGAAAAATAGGAAAATTTAAAACTTTTTATTTAATACAAATGTATTACGAGTCCGAATATTATAAAACTGCAATACATTATATCAGTGTTACAATAATATCATACAAGCCCAAGTGTTACAAACTTTCAATAAAAATTACATCAGGGTACAATGAATAATATATAAAACTTGGTACTTTCACTTGGATGCTTCTCAACATAAATAAATTGCAACATATATTACAATGGAAATAAATCAACACTTTGCTTCTTTTGCCTTGAGTCCTCCTGAATCCTGTACCTATAGCTCTGCAATTTAGCACCTGTAATTTTGCAATCCGGTACCTATTGAAATAGGAACGTAGTACATATACTGATGCTTTAAGCCTGATGATTAGCAGCAATTCTCAACTTTAAACAAACAGATTGATGGAAAAAAAACGTGTATATATAATTGATGTATCAGTGTATGCTATAACTTAGACTCCAATGCAAGATTAACTAATGCAAGGATACTCTTATTCTAATGTAAGCAAGTCTCCAGAACAGTACGCATCCCATACTACATATGCCCATAACAAGCTGTTTCTTCATATATAGGGATTTGAACCCGCACCATGAATTCTACTCTTGTACTCAACCTGTTTCTAAAGATACAGTGTGACTGATGAGGTTGCTCTGAAATGGTCTAATCCCGACATTCGCAATCATATAGTGGTATCTCCGTTTGCCACTATTGTCCGGCGAACCGGACCTCACTCAAAAATCTGACGAACTCTTGGAGTTAACTACAACATAAGTTAGCTCGAAGCATCCCCTGTGGCCCCCTAGCAGATAGATCGTAGTCTATGGTTTGTTCGCCCTTCTTGATATAGAGCATGATGGAGTTCTGGAGGTCCATTCCCTAGCTCCGAAAGGAATCGCTCCCGTCCTTATTATGGCACTTCAGAAATTAACAGACGAGATACGAATTTCGCGCTCCCAACTCGTGAGAAAGCACAGACCGTATCCCTATGAAAGGAAGGGTACAACCAATAACACTACCTAGTGATGGCCTATAGAACAGGTCGGATCATAAGGTATCACCCTTAATGCCAACTCTTTTCCTTCAGCGAAAATGATAATAAATAAGGGTTAAATAGTAATAGCCATAAGTTACTACCCTAACGATGTCACTAACCCTAAACAATCTAAGGGATGACAACAGTATTAACACAACATGCTGGGTCTTAAGTTAGACTTCGCAAGATAACTCTACTAGTTGCTCAACCTAACTTACCAGAATCTATATGGATCTTGTTCATAGGCTATCGATCCAAGACCCCGGCAATACGAACGTATTTGCATGCTACTACTCTGAACTTGAATTTCGTCTACGTTTCGGTCCGCGATCAACCTACACCAGTTAAGATCTGACGGTACACGAGGAGTGATTCATCCACAGTCCCTTAGGAGTAAAATAAATACATGTCTTGATGGTTGATGGTCCCTAGAGGAATGATATCACCCTAAACGAGCATAAAAAACTGCATACTAGCTAATAATCTATATACGAGTAAACAAAACACATACAAGCTAAACAAGCTGCGTATGAAACAAACAACTACGTACGAGTCAGGTGAGCTGCATACGAGACAACCACATATCTACGAGCCAAATAAACTACATACGAGTAAAACAACTTACATACGAGCTAACTATGTAGTACCCCATATTTTTAAATATTATTTTAAAGATTTATAAATAAATTAAAATGATTTTTGGTGAATTAATAAATATTTTTTTGAAGATTTATCTTTTTACACGTTCAAAACACGTGAAAATATTTTCTTGGAAAGTTCAAAAGCCAAACTTATTTTGTGGAAAATCATTATTTATTATTTGAGATTATTTTTGTTTTTTCTAGATTTTTCTGATATCTATTGAACCTATTTGCAAATATTTCAAAAAGAGAGACTTTTGTGCAAAATTACCAAATGGGGGTGAAAACTCCAGATTTTTGGATTTTGGGGCTGGGTATAATGCCTAGTCAACTCAGGGTTAAAAAGTTACTTTTTGTTTTGATGAATTTGGCCTATTTTACAAGTTTTGATAAAAGATGATATTTTTGCAAAATTGTCATTTAGAGGGGTGAAAATACAAATTCATTTTTCTGGACTTTTCAAACAGTTTCGGCTGGAAATAAAGTATTTATTTTGTTTTTAAATATCAATAAATTGGTTATATCAAGTTTCCAAGTATAGGGATCTATTTATGTAAAGTTATATTTTGAAAGGATTATTTTGCAAATGTGTTCAAAACCCTAATTCTTCAATTCCGACCTATTTAAAAGAGTGAAGTGCAGCCGTCTTTCGCTGCATAACACAAAGGTTTTATTGTTTTTATTTTCTTGGAGATTTAAAGAGGGGATCTTGGATCTTTGCAAATGAGGGATTCTTCGTCTTGCTTTGTTATATTCGTTTGATCTTTCCAACGAGGTGAGTGACTTGTTTTGTTTTATTTTGTTTTGTGTATGTTGTATGTGAGTGATATAATTTGTTTTGTTTTATGTGTGTTGTATGTGGTGTTACATCCGTTAGATAACATGTTAGGGTTTGGGTATGAATATGTACATGATGGATTGGAGGTAGGGGTGCTTTCGGATAAGGATATATCCGATTCGATCCGCATCCGAATCCGATTTTTTGGCGGACACGGATATGAAAAATTCGTATCCGGGCGGATACGGATACGGATTCGGATATCCAAATTCAAAAAAATTCGGATTCGGATACGGATACGGATATTCCTAAAAAAAACGGATTCGGATACGGATATCCGCTTTATTTAATATTTATTTATTTAATATATATATTTAATAGTTATATACTTATACTGTTACACAGTTATATCAATGTGAGAGTAAACTTAAACCCTAAATCCCGTATTCTACTACAGATCCAAAATCCCAAATCGATTCCCTCAAAAAAAAAAAAATCCCAAATCGACTATTCCTCTTCTCCTCCCCCGTCTTCCTCTTCTCCCCCGTCCCCAATTCCCTGTGACCCTGTCCCCATCCCCAACTCCGCGTTCCCCGTCCCCATCCCCAACTCCGCGTTCCCCGTCGACAGCCACGCCACTGACGCCAGTCGCCAGCGCGGCAAGCGCCCCGTCGCCAGTCGCCACACCCCATTGCGAGCTCCGTCGCCAGCGCTCCGTCGCCAGCGCCCCGTCGCCAGCCACGCCCCCGCCTCTTCTCCCCTTCTTCTCCCGCAGCCAGAGTCGACGGCAACTGACAAGTATCCTTCTTCAGTATTTTGGTAGTTTAAGTATTTATCTCCCCTTATTCACTCTATTTTTGAATATATTATTCTCCCCTTTAGTCCTGGATTGCCTTCTATCTCTACTAGACTACCTTGTGATGGTGAAGATGTTCTTCCTGGTGCAACGCTAACTGCGGATTTCCTTTATCATCTTGCTGCAAAGGTATTTCTCTATGACTATTTATCTGTTATTTTTCTCTTACTAGCAATTTAAATGTGCAAATACACCTATAATGATATTTAATATCAATAGAAAAAAAAAATCTATAGACAAAGATGAGAAGTCCAAAGAAACTTTAATTTCTTACTTAGAAATTAATATATTTGTTACAGATTTGGATAAGAAGAAATGAGGTGCCATGAAATTGTTTAAATGAGAAGAAAGTATATTATGTCTGGATGGAAGTGATAGGATTCTTAACTTAATTAGATGGGAGAGAGGGGAGATTACTTAGAAAGTATATTATCTGAGAATATTGTTGCTTTCATATCGGGATGGAACTCTACTGAAGTTGGCATTGATTCATCTGATTTAGCTCTTCTTTCTGAGAAGGTACATAATGACAATCTGGATCTTGAATTTAGTAGCTTGTTGGGTGGGTCCTTTTTATATGAGATCTTGAATTTAGTAGCTTGTTGAATTTAGTACTCTTGAGGTTTGTAGTTTTATCTTGTTTCTTTTAAATTCATATATGAGATCCCACTGTATCTCTAATTTTATAATAGTATTTAAAATTTGAACCAGTCAAATTTGAACCAGTCATATTTAAATTGTTGAGCTTCTTAAATTCCTACGGCAATCACCTCAGGGACCGTTTATTTTGTTTTTTGTTTAGTGGCTCTGTGGATCTTTGGAAGGCGACAAGGAGAGATGCAGTTGGAGCAGTCAAGGCATGGATGAAGCTGTAATGTTTGGATATGATGAGGATATTGCTTATCAAGTACCGTCCCAAATGCAATCTTTTCTGGAAGGTTCAAGCGCATTGCTAATGTCAGATTGTAGGAGTCCGGGTCCTGATCTTGGTTATCTCCAGGTATGCCTTGTTTACATTGCTTATTGCTTGTTTTCTGGCTTTTGTTGATAACATAGATAGAGCCCTAGAGGACTCCAGCCAAAATCATAATAAAACTGAAAACATAGTACATGAATGTTGGAGCAAATACAGAATTGTATTATGGAATCACATGCTCACAACATACAACTGAATTCGTAAGTATCTCAAGTATACAAGCCAAGAACAGTCTGAAAAACAACACAATGATCAAGATAATCAATTTTATCACATCAGCTGCCTTAGGCTTCAAAAGTAGTCGGCAGCTTCACTCTTAGACGGTGGAGCTAACACCTTCTTCAACATCAGCCTTCACTAGCTAATCATGTATAACCACCAGAAGAGGGACTCGATCAGCAGCAGCATTTGGATCAGTAGAAGAATCAGCAAAGATCATGGTAGCAACATCAGAATCAAGAGCCTTGAGATCAATCTTCAGCCTCTTATTTGCAGGGAATCTGCCCAAAAATTGATGAAGAACACAAAATTTTCAATTAAAGTAGTCAAGTTAGTATTTTTCTTAACAAAATTTCTTGTGTTTCTTTCTTTCCAAATCACCCAAATGAGAGCTGTCATTGCAGCATCCCATCCACTCCAAATGATAACTGTTTTCTGACTGGTTCATATAATGATATTCGTGGATATCTGATTCCACGAGTGACTGGAAACAATCTGAGCAGATTTTTGATAGCGTAGTGCAGCAAGCATTCTTAAGTTGTTTGATTTGTTATTTAAATTCTTTCTACTTATATCGAACTTGAATGATTTTGCGTATTTACTTTGACACAGTGAACGAGCAGGATATGTTGTCAATCCCTTATCTTAATGTCGATAGCTGCTTTGATTCATTTCACATTGCTGCTGAGTTGGGTCATGCAGGTAAAATCTTCATTCTCCTTTTTTGTTCTGTTGATTTCTATTTTGTTATTAGATATGAAAATCGATATTTACAATTCAGTGATATACATGTATAAGTACTAGTTAAGAAAAATAAATAGCAAAAACTTTATATTTGTTATCCGAATTCGTATCCGTTATCCGGTAGACCGTATCCGATTTGCATCCGTATCCGAAAATTGCGGATACGGATATGATTTTTATTTTCCGAATCATATCCGTATCCGTATCTGAATCCGTCTTTGGATTGCGGATACGGATGTTGGTATAGCCAATATCCGATCCGTATCCGATCCGAAAGCATCCCTAATTGGAGGGATTGATGATAAAAATTGAATCTTTCAAGAAGAACCCTAGTTAGTTGTGAGTAGAGTTGCATGTGGATGATTTTAGATTGTTGGAAAACCTAAATTGTGAGCAGACTTTTTCTTTTGAGTATTTACTGATTCGATTGAGTATGGTAAAGTTATGCATTAATTGATTAAAGATGAGATTTTTGGCACTATTGGTGAGTAGGATGAAAGCAACTTGGCCATGTTAATGATAAATTTGCTTATGAATCAACTATTGAGAATAGTTGAGATTGAGTTTGAGGAAATTTGAGAATGAGTAATGGATTAAAAGACCATGTCTTGAGGATTTGAGTTATGATGACTAAATTTGGGGATTGATACATTTTGATTAAATTTGGGGATTTGTGATTTTGTGAAAGATTTTACTTGAATTTGGACTCACTCAAATACTAAGTTTTAAATCTGAATATTTTGTTATTTTAGTTTATGGATTTATGAAGTTCTTTTGGTGCACAAGCATGCACAAACGTTTTTTATGAATATCGTATTTTGGTGTTTTAGAAGAAATCGAGTTTTTATGTGTTTTTGAAGGATTTTACTATATCTCAACTTATTTTGGTACTGATAAGGTTTGGAATATAAAACAAGTTATTTTGATGTATGACTGATTCTTAAAAACTCTAATTTTGATATATGCACACGTTCCTGTTTTTATTTTGAGGAAGCTCATCAAAAAGCTATTCTATCAATTCAAGTGGTTTTTGATTGGTTTTTATGGATCTTTGTATATCCTATAAGTTGTATTCGATCATATCATGAATATACTTTTGATAGATTTCGTTTTTGTAAGGTAAATCTTCGTATTGGTTGAATTATGCACAACCCAAATTGCAGTCTGTAGGTGATGCAGTCGACTGGTATGTTTTCAACAGTCGACCGTCACTACCTGGCTGTTATGTTTTCTCGTTTTTCTTGAAATCTCGTGCAGAACAGTCGACTGAACCATTTCTCCAGTCGACTGTCTCTGCTCTGTTTTGATATTTTCTCGAGGTGTTGGATTTTCACTCTGCACAGTCGACTAGTGACTTTTACAGTCGACCGTCAGCACTTAAAATTTATTTTCTTAAAAATGTTGGATTTTCGCTCTGGACAGTCGACCGACTCTGGGTTGCAGTCGACTGCTACTAATGTGTTTTGAAATGTTTTGATGCTATTTTTAAAATGATTGATTCCTTAAAAGTTTTGGATCTATAACTTAATATTCTAAATATTATTGTTTCTACAGAACATATGTTTTCAAGAAATTTTTATTGCTGGATTTGGATTCTGGAATTTTATAAAGATTTGGGTTTTGTTGATTGGAGAGGTTTCTCCCTATGATCGTTTTGACGATGGATTTGTGAATTTTTGGTCTTGTTGAGATCTTTAGGAGTTGAGTGGGAGTCCTGTGAACCGGCAAGTTGAGATTGTTGAGTTAGACCTGGGGTGTCTTGGTTTAGTTGATGTTGAGTATTTAAGTCTGGCAGGATACATCAACTCTAGAGATGGGGATTTTTGTGGTTTAATAATAATCAACTTAAGGACAGGCACTAGTGGGGATGTGATGGAACTTGGAAAACGTAAATATAGGCTCATGGTTTTGTTAGTCCAACAGATGCGTTCCAGGACTGTTTGTTGTTCTGTCTCGAGAGGACATTTGTGTGTTCGAGTGTCAAGGGTCTGCAGGCCTATTCACGGAGCATGCAGGGTGCATTCGCATGTCGAGGGTCGGTAGGCCTATTCACGGAATGTACCTACTGTATCTGCATGTCGAGGGCCTTGCAGGCCTATTCGTGGGGTACACGGGGTTGGGAGATGATTCTCCGATTGTTTTTAAGCTATCTTACATGATGCTTGCGCGTCGAGGGCTATGGTGCCTATTTGCGGAGTATTCTGGATCTAGTTTTCCATCATTGTAGTAGGATTAGTGGCATAACGAGGGGTTATCCCTATAAAGTGGAGATCGTTAAGGGCTTGCACCGGACCTATGTACTATGGAATGCATAGAATCCGACAAGTACGCATTAGAAAGTCAGCATATAGAATTGTGTTTTCTTGACTTGGTTTTATGCATGTGTTTTTCCTGTTTTCTTACACCTGACACCTAGTCTAAATTCACTTGATGTTTTCATGAATTACTATTTACTATCTTATATTCCTTGAGGTTTTCATGCTTTACTTCCTTGTTAGTTCTCATTTCATTATTCTTGCTGTCAATACATGTTGTTGATGACTCCATATTTTACCATTTAATTATGTTGCTTTGTTTTTATGTCACTCACACCGTTATGGCTGACCCCTTTAGTTTTGGGGGTTAGGGTTATCTCCAGCCTCATATTTTACAGGTGATTACTTGTAGCTTGGGATTTTGGATGCATGAGTTAAAGTGGTGCAATGGGTTATGTAATTTGTAAAAGAAATTGTTGTAAGGAAAGGAAATTTGTAATTCAAGGTGTATTGTATTCCGCTGTGCTATGTAAAGATTAATGTAATGAAAGTTGGAAATTTTTTATTGGTATTTGGTTGTGTTTAATATTACATTTGAAGTTGATGCTGGAATTTGTGCCACGTATTTCTAAGATATCATATTGGAATTTCGGACATCCGTGGCACAACCAGAATCTTTGCCTTCAATGCATCTCAACACAGTAAATAACACGGAAATTTAAACACCTTTATTGCCATCAGAGTTATTACATCAAAAATTATAAATATCAATCTGTCATATCAAACTGTAATGCGTCCCCCCTTTTCTTTTGACTTCAAAATTCCATTCTTTCAATTTCTATACCACTTTAAACATAAACTAAGATAGTTATATTTCAAAAAACAATTTGGCAGAGTTTTCCCTGAAATTTCTGCCCCGAAACACAAAAAGCTTATGAAATTCTGCTCTAAATTTCGTAGCTCACATCACAGGCAATAATATCATGGGCTCCCCAGGCCAAAATGAGCAAAATCACACAGGCAATATAAATATCATGCTCTGGGGGCCAAACTCATAATAGGATATCAATTATCAATTAAAAATCATAAATTTCTTTGAAAACGTAGTAAAGTTTTTAGAAAATAACTTATTAAGCATACCACAGGACCCGGTACTCCACAACGAGATGGGTACGGGTCAAAAACATATCATGCCACTCTACATTATTACTCATCATCATCATCCACGTACTATTAACTCTAAAATACAATTTAAATCATAAATTTCACTATTCACATAATTAAACTTAAACAAAAATTTTAAAATAAAAGCTCCGCTCCACAGAATCTACACCTCACCTCTGCACTGCTGAGGACCTGTAACAGTAGGGGATCTAGGGCAGTCCAGGGACTTCATAACCCCCCAAACACTAAGGGGTTAGCCATTTTTGGTGTGAGTATAATCTACTAATTAAGTAAATAAATTAAACTTTCTAAGTAAAAACAGAACGAACTTACGAATGCCAAGATAATCAACCTTTACGTGAAATCTGAACATGTAAACATCATAAATGGCATTTCACATCAAATACCATCTGATTCATCACCTGTATGTATATCCATACCCGCTCATAACATACTTATCCTTAGTTGAAAATCATTCACAAATAACTCTACTTTCACATAAACTGCACCTCATTTACCATTCATTTACATTTACAGACTCACGACTTATATTCTTTCATACTCATCTTCATTCATAAACATGTTCTTTTCCAATCTCATATCACATAACATCGCATTCATTCATTTCTTACAATATATACCATCACATCTCGCAATACATCACTTTCACACTCATTATACACTTCAACTATCACACTCACAATTCATCTTGAATGGAAAATAAACGTGTGTCCTAATTTCCTAGTATTCGTGTAGGCCATGACTTGAAGTCTACAAAACACAGAGTACAGAATAGATGCACATAATTTAATATTAGCAAGACTCTGGACACACATGCATCCCATACTACATGTGCCCCAAATCAAGCCGTTTCTCCAGTTCAGGGATTTAAACACTCGCTATGCAATGCATTCTATCTAATTCGGTCTACTTCCTGCTCCTGATTGTATAACATGTTTGAGGATGTATAAATAATAGAAATAATTCGGGGTGCTACCCCTTTGTCACTGTTATCGCTAAATCTGGTGTGGGGACAAACAGATAGTATTTGTGGATTCTTGCAAAACTTGAATAGCAAACCTGTTACCTGTTCCGCCAGAGTTTGACCATTGACTCCCGCCGTTCACCTGCAAAAAGTGCGAGACACCGGAGTTGATCCCGGCGAAGCACCCTCCGACGCTCAAGTCAGTAATCAGGAATGATTATGAAATAGTGTAAATTGGCAAAAGATTGATTACCTCCTAATGGTGGTGGATGGGAGGTATTTATAGTCGCCTTAGGGATCAGATTAGGAATATAATCCCTGTGATCTGATAAGGAATATAATCCCCGTAATCAGATTAGGAATATAATCCATAATTCCCAGTGAAAGGATAGATGTGGATCAGGGCCGTTGATTAGTATTAATCAGAGATCCTAATCCTATCCTGCTGGACCGGGTTTTCTGCGGGTTGAAACCTGCACCCAGTTGAGGTGGATCCGTTCGTGGGTTATTGGATCTTTGGGAAAGAGATCCAGTACCCATTTCAGTCCCGTTTGTAGGTGAAATTACTATTTTACTCCCAGACTTTAAGATTCGTGCCTGATTTGGACGGTTCCGATTTAACCCCATTTTTAGCCATATCACAAGTCCCCCACTCTCGAAGACTGAGCTTGATTAGCCTTTGAGGAGTAGTTTTACTGTTTCAATGGCTTGCGGAGGTGTATCGGAGTCCGAATGGAAGGTTTCGAATCTTTGTAGGAGACAGTATGGTGATTTTTCAAACTGGTTGTGCTCTAAGTTGTTCTTGAGCTCTTTTGGACATTTGGTGATTTTTATCTATTTTTTCGGAATATTTACTTAATTTTGCGAAGTGTCGATTCGTCGTTCGGGGGTCTTAATAAATTGTCCTAGGCGATAATTATTTACTCGGGGGCTCAAAAATATTTCCCCGACTTTGTAATTATTTTCTAGGATTTTTAATTAATTTTCCCAAATTTTTAATCATTTTTTTGCAATTTTTAAATGAATAAAAATATTTTAATAAATAAAATTTAATTTTAAATACCGAATTATGGCGTGGCGCGATCTGGACTGCTAATCTTGTGCGGGTGCAAATTTCTGAAAGATCGGATGGACACGGTCGCTCGGCGGTAATTTCTCCGCTTCTAAGGGTCGGATGGGCACTTGCTCGGAATCCGAGCAAAGTGGCTCGGTTTTTCTCTCACGCGAGTGGCTCGGATCGCTAGTTGCTCGGCTCGGAATTCTGAGTGATGTGGAGCGATCTGAGCCGTCGGATCTCGGCGCGAATCTCAAGGCGGGCACAATTTCCAAGAAAATACTATCTTGTCGTTTAGTGGACATGACATAATCTGAACCGTCCATCATCTCAGGTGCGATTTTCGCAATGTTCCAACGGTTGGAGATGCTCGGCAGCATTTTTCTTCACTTTCGAGGGTTGGATTGGTACTTGCTCGGAATCCGAGCGAAATGGCTCGGTTTTTCCCTTGCGCGAGTGGCTCGGATCGCTAGTCACTCGGCTCGAAATTTCGAGCGATGTGGAGCGATCTGTGCCGTCGGATCTCGGTGCGAATCTCGAGGCAGGCACAGCTCCCAAGAAAACACTATCTTGTTGTGTAGTGGTGCTGACATGATCTGAGCCGTCTGATCGAAATCTTACGCGAATTTTGAGGGGAAAGTCGTTTTTCTCCAATTCGTAGCTCGGATTGGCACTTGCTCGGAATCCGAGCTATCCTCTTGAATGTTGAGGTTGGATCGCCTGTCGCTCGGATTTTGGTTCCGAGGGACGTGGGGCGATCCTAGCCGTTGGATGATGGCACAGGTCTCGATGCTGGCTCAGTTTCCAAGCAAACACTATCTTGTCGTTTAGTGGCGATGGCATGATCTGAGCCGTCTGATCGAAATCTTACGCGAATTTTGAGGGGAAAGTCGTTTTTCTCCAATTCGTAGCTCAGATTGGCACTTGCTCGGAATCCGAGCTATCCTCTTGAATGTTGAGGTCGGATCGCCTGTCGCTACGATTTTGGTTCCGAGGGACGTGGGGCGATCCTAGCCGTTGGATGATGGCACAAATCTCGATGCTGGCTCAGTTCCCAAGAAAACACTATCTTGTCGTTTAGTGGCGCTGGCATGATCTGAGCCGTCTGATCAAAATCTTACGCGAATTTTGAGGGGAAAGTCGTTTTTCTCCAATTCGTAGCTCGGATTGGCACTTGCTCGGAATCCGAGCTATTCTCTTGAATGTTGAGATCGGATCGCCTGTCGCTCGGATTTTGGTTCCGAGGGACGTGGGGCGATCCTAGCCGTTAGATGATGGCACAGATCTCGATGCTGGCTCAGTTCCCAAGAAAACACTATCTTGTCGTTTAGTGGCGCTGGCATGATCTGAGCCGTCTGATCGAAATCTTACGCGAATTTTGAGGGGAAAGTCGTTTTTCTCTAATTCGTAGCTCAGATTGGCACTTGCTCGGAATCGGAGCTATCCTCTTGAATGTTGAGGTCGGATCGCCTGTCGCTCGGATTTTAGTTCCGAGGTGCCGAGCTGTTTTACTTGGGTCGAAACGTCGCTCCCTCTGCCAACAGTTGTGGCTCTTCGTTACTTAGTCGTTTGGACTTTTGTAACGCTTCAAGGGAGGCCCAAGAGTTGTGCCCTTACGTTACGAAGCCCAAGAGGCGTCTCTTTTACTATAAGTTTTCACCCCCTCAACATTTTACCTCATTTCTCACTTTCACTTTTTCACTCTTGGTTTTACTTCTTAGCGAAGTTTTTAGCTCGTGGGTGGTGCTGCTAGCTGTCGTGGCAAGGCGTTTTAATCTCCGGCGATCTTTTCCAACCGTACTAGTCACTTCAAGGTCAGTCTCTTTCCTCATTTTTGTAAAAATAGTTAAGTTTTCTTCCACGGATGAGACCCCCTCCTCGGACCTAGGCATCAGCCGAGCGGTCAGGCTGAGCAAGGGTAAGGGAAGAAGGTTGTGGAGCCGACCGAAGAGACAATGGTCAGGCCGAGTACAGATGAGGAGGTTGCCGAGCCTCTCCAGGAGGTAGTGGTCCGATCTAGCAAGGGCAAGGGTGTGGAAACGATAATCGAGCACCCGAAGACTGCAGGGGAGTTGGGTCGGCATCCGAGCATTCTGTTGAGCGTTGGCGGTGTGCGGAGCTACTCTGGAGATCTGTTGGAGAAGGTGACGCAGGGCACCGCCAAGTCGATCGAGGAGAACGAGCCAAGGGAAACCTCTGAGGTGGATCAGATCTCTTCGGTCCTGACCGAGGTGAATTTGCATCGGATCCGGAGCGGGTTCCGAATCCCCACGGAGTACGGGCTCCTTCTCCCTAGCCCTGACTTCCGAGTGTGCACCTCGTCCTCGGTCGATACGTGCATTTTTCCTGCCGACTCCCTGAATGCCGGACTTCGGCTGCCGCTGCACCCTTTCGTGATCGAGGTGTTGCAGTGGTACGGCTTGTGTTCAGCTCAGCTAATGCCGAACACCTGGCGGCACGTTATGGTGTTTGTTCTTCAATGCCAGGAGGTCGGCGCTCTGCCCAATATGTTCATCCTTCGGAGTCTCTACCGTCCTTGCCAACCAAACAAAAATGAGCAGAGGTACTACCTCTCGCCGAGGAAGGGTGTGAAACTGATCGAGAACCCAGACTCGATCAAGCATTGGAAAGAGAAATACTTCCTCGTCCGAGCTCCCGAGCCATGGGTGATCCCGACGGTGTGGTCGAAGGATGGCCTTCCGAAGCGGGCGAAGAAAGAGCCTGTGCTCAGCAACGAGGAGGCGAAAATCGTGGAGAAGCTGCTCGGGCTTCCGACCCTCAGTTGGAAAGACATCACCGAGGAGGCCTTATTTCGGGGGGGTCTCAGTCTGATTGACCCTAGTACGCTTCTCCTATTCTTGTTTTGTTTTTGAGGTTTGGAAAATTTTTCTAACTTTTTTCACTCGGTTTGTGCAGAATCCTCCGGCATGGACTACAAAGGTCTGATGGCTAAGGCCTGAGCGGCTAAGGAGCAGGAGGTGAGGAAGAGGAAGAGGACCGTGTCCGGACCTCAAGGTGGCCGAGCGCCCAAGATCCCCTCGATCTCTCCGACCCCCGAGCGGCAGGTTGTCGAGGCTCCTCTGGTCGTGCCCGATCAAGGCCTCATCGTGCCATCTGCCCCATCTACCTCGGATGCGCCGACCCCATCGGTGCGAACAGAAGCTCCAGGGTCTTCGGGCGGAGCATTCAACATTAGCGCGGCACTGACTCTCGATGTCCCGCCCCTCACTGCCGAGGCGGAGGCAATCCTGACCGATGAGCACAAGCGGATCTTCGTCCCCGATTGGCGGGTGATGAAGGTCGACGGGTTCCTAGGGGACGGCAACATCTGCATGCAGGCGGTGAAGCACCTACCGACCCCTAAAGACCGAGCGGCGCTCAAGGCGGGCGAAGTTGGTGACGCCGCGATGCAGATTGCTCGGAACACCATGTCGGTAAGTACTAGAGGATTTTCTTCAAAATTTTTTTAAGTTTTTGTGCTCGTGCTTGACTGTTT
The DNA here is from genome assembly GCA_017893485.1 of Hemerocallis citrina. Taxonomy (NCBI): domain Eukaryota; kingdom Viridiplantae; phylum Streptophyta; class Magnoliopsida; order Asparagales; family Asphodelaceae; genus Hemerocallis; species Hemerocallis citrina. The sequence continues at coordinate 258,522,680 of CM030360.1, read as the reverse complement.
CTTGTATGGCTTGTAGACCCTCTGCCACTTCAATTATTTGCTCGAGGAGTTTGCGAGCAAGGAAAAGGAGATGACCGTTCTGAACGAGCAGTCTAAGGCGGTGAAGCAGCTGGAGGCCGAACTGTTGCATTCTGCTTCGCTCGAGGCCGAAGTTGCCGACCTAAAGGCTCAGCTCGCCGAGGCATTGAGGAGCTTGGCCGCCGAGGCCTCCAAGGTCGAGACCCTAGAAAAGGAGACAGCTCGACTCGAAGGAGAGCTGTCTAAGGCCCAGAAGGCGTCGGAGGAGGCCCTGAGTGAGCATGTGTCGAAGGTGGCGGTCGCGGAGAAGGCGGTTCGGGACGAAGCCGAGGCTCACATGTTGACCAACATGGAGGAGGCGTACGGCCGAGCGTTGAAGCATATCGTCGCTCGGAACCCTGTATTTGACGTCTCATCCTACTACTTCTACGACCCCGTAGAGGGTGAGGAAGAGCTGCCCTTGGCCGAGCTCGCTCCGAGGCAAGAGGTCGGAGACTCCGAAGACGAGGGGGGCGCCGAACGTGAGATTGTACCCGTGCCGAACGATGATGAGGTCGACCCCTGACTTTGTCGCCTCTTCTCATTTTCTTGTTCTTCTTTTTTGTAATGCCTAACTGCGGACTGGCCACCGCTTTTTGTAAATCTTGGACTTTTAATGAAACGGTTTCCCTCTTGGTGTTTTGGCTGAATATTATGAAATTTCGCAAACTGTCCAACTCTTTTTGCTCGGATTGTATCCTTAAGTATTGAAGACTCCTTTTGATATTCCTCCACTTTTCAGGTAGAGTTGGGTCCGATTACTGAGGTCTCCCATCTTCGTGCTGAGCTGAAGAAAACGAAGCGTGCTCTTTCTTGCAGTCGTGATAAAGCGTTTTACGACTTCTTGAAATTGGAGGACATCAAAGCAACTGCGAGAGGGTATTTTCGCGAGTTAAGGTAACTGCGAAAGCAATCTCGAGAGACTCGTCTCGAAGGCGAGATAGAGTTGCTCCGTAAGGCACTCTTCGATGTCGACCAAAGGAATAGTGAACTGCTGGCAGAGATTTGTCATTTGGAGGTAACGGTGAAAGAACATTCGGCGGAGGAAGAGGAGTTAGCTTCAAGGGTGGAGAAGTTGATGTCTGAGCGCGATGAGTTGACGGCAAGAATTGACAAACTGAGGAGGATCACGATCGACAGGGGTATCGAAGTGACTCATTTCCGTCGTATTGTGGCCGATAGTAATAACGTTGCAGGCTCGTCTAAACTTCCTCGTTTCAAAGTATCGGCAGAGGACGATATTCTGAGAGATAGGATCGTCGAGCTAGAGGAGGAGATTGCAACGCTGAAAACTCAGCCCGTAAGGACCAATGTTCGGAGTACGTCATGTACTCGCGAAGAAAGCGAAAGAGGAATCTCATTCTATGAACTTGCAACTCGTTCGCCTGCCGTTAGGCGGAGCCCAGCTGATGCTCAGAGTGGTATAGCTGTTTCGTCTAGTGGCGCCTCGGTTGGGGCCACAGCTAGAATTAGCAGCGAAGGGGGTTCTCGCTTCGCTGGTTTAGAGTCGAGCTTAGAGGTAAGGCGACGCCACCGAGCGTTCCCCTTCCAAAGAAGCGCTAAACAAGTTGTATTATACTCTTCAAATTATTGTAAAACTCTGTTGTAGTGTCAACCTTGTCCGGGCTCTTAATAAAAAAGTTTGTTTTGCTTCTGATGTTCGAATGCTGTAAGTATAACTCCTCCAACTTTTGACAACTACTCAAAATCAGAAGCAAATCTTCCCTCTTATGGGCGAACCACTCCTAGCTCTCTTAAGAGCGAGCTTGCGGAGCAGAATCGAACCAAGTGTTGGACTCCGAACTCGTCGTTAGAGTTTGTTCAATGGTTGTGGGAGCAATTCCGAATGGTGAACCACTCCTAGCTCGCTTAAGAGCAAGCTTGCGGAGCAGAGTCGAACCAAGTGTTGGACTCCGAACTCGTCGTTAGAGTTTGTTCAACGGTTGTGGGAGCAATTCTGAATGGCGAACCACTCCTAGCTCGCTTAAGAGCGAGCTTGCGGAGCAGAGTCGAACCAAGTGTTGGACTCCGAATTCGTCGTTAGAGTTTATTCAACGGTGTGGGAGAAATTCCGAATGGCAAACCCCTTCTAGCCCAGTTAAGAGCGAACTTGCGAAGGGAAGTCGAACCAAGTGTTGGACTCCGAACTCGTCGTTAGAGTTTGTTCAACGGTTGTGGGAGCAATTTCGAATGGCGAACTCCTTCTAACCCGCTTAAGAGCGAACTTGCGAAGGGGAGTCGAACCAAGTGTTGGACTCCGAACTCGTTGTTAGAGTTTGTTCAACGATCGTGGGAGCAATTTCAATTGGCGAACCCCTTCTTAGCCCGCTTAAGAGCGAGCTTGCGAAGGGGAGTCGAACTAAGTGTTGGACTCCTAACTCGTCTTAGAGTTTGTTCAACGGTTGTGGGAGCAATTCCGAATGGCGACCCCCTTCTTAGCCTGCTTAAGAGTGGAGCTTGCGAAGGGGAGTCGAGCCAAGTGTTGGACTCCGAACTCGTCGTTAGAGTTTGTTCAACGGTTGAGGGAGCAATTCCGAATGGTGACCCACTCCTAGCTCGCTTAAGAGCGAGCTTGCAGAGCAGAGTCGAACCAAGTGTTGGACTCCGAACTCGTCGTTAGAGTTTGTTCAACGGTTGTGGGAGCAATTCCGAATGACGACCCACTCCTAGCTCGCTTAAGAGCGAGCTTGCGGAGCAGAATCGAACCAAGTGTTGGACTCCAAACTCGTTGTTAGGGTGAAGAGTAAAAGCAGAGAGATACAAGCAATTTTACAAGTACAATATGAAAAAACTTTCTTTATTGATAACTAATAGTTGGCTGCTTCGAAGTTGTGAGCCGTTATTACATGAGAGAAATAAAGGAAAAAATACGAGTAAAGGAGAGGAACGGTTCGACATCCCAGAATACTTAGAGAGGCGTTAATGCTCTCTCTTGGTATTTCAAAAGATGGTCGGCATTCCAAGTCCTGGGGATCTCTCTGCCTTCGAGGTCTTCTAGACGATATGTCCCGGGCCGAACTACTTTGGTGATCTTGTAAGGTTCCTCCTAATTTGGAGCCAGTTTACTCTTCTGACCAGGTGAAGAGATTGCTAACTTTCTGAGGACCAAGTCCCCTTCTTTGAGGTCGGTAGGACGGACTCTCTTATTGTACGCCAACTCGATCCTCCTCTGGTAACTCTGTTGGCGGATTGACGCTCTTTCCCGTAGCTCGTCGACCAAGTCTAAGTTTGCTCGAAGTTCTCTAGCATTCTGTTCTTCTTCGTAGTCAAGAAGGCGAGGAGAAGGTATGCCAACTTCCAATGGGATCACAGCCTCGGACCCATACGTGAGGTTGAATGGGGACTCTCCTGTGGGGGTCCGTTTTGTGGTGCGGTAGTTCCACAGCACGTTAGGGAGCTGATCGACCCATAAGCCTTTAGAGCACTTATTCAGCCTTTTCTTAACACCGGAGAGGATCTGTCGGTTAGCATTCTCCACTTGGCCATTCGACTGTGGATGGGAGACGGAGGAGAAACATTGTTGGATGGCGAGGTCTTCACATAGAGCTCGGAAGGCAGTCCCGGTAAACTGGGTTCCGTTGTCTATTATGAGAACTCGAGGGACACCGAATCGGCAGATAACGTTCTTCCAGAAGAACTGAAGTACTTTGTTCTCGGTGATTGTGGCCAAGGGCTCGGCTTCTATCCACTTCGAGAAGTAGTCGATTGCCACGACTAAGAATTTGAGCTGGCCGGGAGCTGGTGGGAATGGCCCTAGTAAATCCATCCCCCACATTATGAAAGGGATAGAACTTGATAGGGAGGTGAGTGGAGCTTGTGGGAGGCAACGGACGTTGGAGTATTTCTGACAAGAGCTGCATTGCCGAACGTGCAGTTCGGCGTCTTGTAGGAGAGTGGGCCAGAAATATCCATAATTCAACACCTTTCGGGCTAGGGATCTGGACCCTGAATGTGCCCCGCCGATGCCTTTGTGGAGCTCTTACAGGGCGTAATCGGCTTGTTCCGAGGAGAGGCACCTCAAATAAGGCCTGCCGTCCACTTGTGTGAAGGAGCGCTTGTATAGGATGCCCTCGATAAGGGTGTACCGCTCAGCTCGGGTTCTCACTCGGCGAGCTTACTTAGGGTCTTCGGGGAGGAGCCCATCCCTTAGGAATTCTACCAGGGATTTCATCCAATTATCTTGAAGCAGGACAGGTAGTGACTCCATCGAGTCGGAAGTTTCATCTTCTATACTTGGCTTCAGGAGCACCTGGATCAAGATGGTCTGCTCGAGACCTTGGAGGGAGGAGGAGACTAGCTTAGAGAGGGCATCGGCCTGGGAATTCTCTTCTCGGGGGATTCGCTGGATGAGAGCTTCTTGAAATAGGGCCATGAGACTCTAGACCTTGGCTAGGTACTTAGCCATTCGGTCATCTCGTGTCTCGTACTCGTCTAGGACCTGATTTATGACCAGCTGAGAGTCGCTAAAGATCCGGAGGCGCTGCACCCCTGACTTGCGAGCCATTCCGAGGCCGGCTATGAGTGCTTCATATTCTGCTTCATTGTTAGAGGCCTTGAAGTTGATGCGGAGAGAGTATTGGAGGATGAAATCATCTGGGCCAGCCAGAATGACCCCAGCTCTGCTTCCCTCGTTACAAGAGGATCCATCTACGTAAACCGACCAGACAAGCGGTCCCTTCATTGCTTGGCTGACCTCGGGGATGGTACTCTCGATGATGAATTCAGCTAAGGCCTGAGCCTTGATTGCGGTCCGAGATTGGTAGGTTATATCATGCTGGCTTAGCTCGATAGACCACTTCATGTGGCGACCGGAGGTCTCTGGCTTGTGGAGAACTTGCTTCAGTGGTTGGTCGGTAAGAACGACCACCGAATGGGACTGGAAATATGGGCGAAGCTTTCTTGCGGCCATGACTAAGGCGCATGCCATCTTCTCTATCCTCAGGTAGCGGAGCTCGGCATTCCGAAGTACCTTACTCACGTAATAAATGGGCTTTTGCATCTTATCTTCTTCCCTTACGAGGACGGCACTGAGGGTCTGCTCGGAGGCTGCTAGGTAGAGGTAGAGGGCTTCCCCGGGAATAGGCTTGCTGAGGAGAGGAGGATTGACTAGGTAAGCCTTGAGCTGGTCGAATGAATCTTGTTGCTGCTGACCCCACTCGAAATCTTTGGCCCCCCTGAGAGCTTTGAAGAAGGGAAGACACTTCTCCCCTGAATTGGTAAGGAAACGCCCTATGGCTGCAAGGCGACCCGTTAGCTTTTGGACCTCTTTAACATTCTTCTGGGGAGCCATGTCCAATATGGCCTTGATCTTCTCGGGGTTGGCTTCGATTCCTCTCTGGCTGACCATGAAGCCTAGGAATTTTTCCGACGAGACCCCGAACGCACACTTATTCGGGTTGAGCCTCATTTATGTTTCCTCAGTACATCGAACGCCTCTTGCAGATCAGCCACATGGTCGGCCCCGTGGATGCTCTTCACAAGCATATCATCAACATATAACTCCATATTTCGGCCGATCTGAGCTTGAAAAATCTTGTTGACGAGGCGTTGATAAGTGGTACCTGCATTCTTCAAACCGAAGGGCATTACCCTGTAGCAGTAGAGGCCCCGATTGGTTACAAAGGAGGTCTTCGGGATATCCGTGGGAGACATACGAATCTGATTGTAGCCTGAGAAGGCATCCATGAAGCTGAGGAGTTCATGGCCCGAAATGGCGTCAATCAAAGTATCGATGCTTGGAAGAGGGAATGGATCTTTGGGGCATGCCTTGTTGAGGTCGGTAAAGTCGATACAAATCCTCCAGGTCCTATTGGACTTCTTCACCATTACTACATTCGAGAGCCATTTGGAATAATTTACCTCTTGTATGAACCGAGCCTTCAAGAGCTTGTCCACCTCATCTTTTATAGCTTGCTGGCGCTCGGGAGCGAACTTGCGCCTCTTCTGTTGGACCGGTTTGGACCCCGGAGCAACGCTGAGGTGGTGGACTAAGAGCTCTTCAAAAATTTCGGGCATGTCTACAGCCGACCATGCAAAGAGGTCGCGGTTCCTTCGGATGCACTGGACTATGTCGGAGCATAGGGCAGATGGGAGGGTCTTGCTAACAAAGAACTTTCGGCTTGGATCCTGCTCAGAGAAGAGCACTTCCTCCAACTCATCCACCGGCTCGGACGTTGGTCGGACAACATCTTGGGGGATTTCAAGAGTTTCGAGAGAGAGGACTAGACCCAGAGTAGAGGTCATGTAGCATCTGCGGGCCATTTCCTGATTGCCTTTTACTTCCCCTACTCCTCCCTGAGTGGGAAACTTCATCTTGAGGTGATAGGCGGAAGGGATGGTTTCAAGAGCAGCTAAGCTGGGCCGACCCAAAATGACATTATAAGCTGTAGGGACATCCACGACCATAAAGTCCATCGACTCTGTTCGGGTAGTAGGAGTTTTTCCAGCGGTTACGTCGAGGGTGATCACCCCTTCAATAGTCACTGGCACTCCCGTGAACCCATGGAGTGTGTAGCCGGCAGGTTTAAGTCTGTCTCGGGATAGTTTGAGGCCTTTGAAAGTGGCGAGGAAGAGGATGTTAACGGAGCTGCCATTGTCCACTAGGATCCTCTCCACTTTAAAGTTCGCCATATGGAGGTTGATGACAAGCGCGTCACAATAAGGGGTTCGGACACCCTCAAGGTCTTCATCTGAGAATGTGACGGGTACTCCGAGGCCTTTAGGAGGAGGTGTGGCGCGAACCGAATTAACTTTCCTTATAAATACCTTTCGGAAGGAGTTGGAGGAGCCCCTCATTGGGCCCCCATGAATGAGGTGTAAGACATGCTCCTCTTCAAATTCGGGCATTTCATCGCGTTCAGGACGCTTGTTAGCCCCCCGAGGCGGGGGAGGAAGATCGGCTCGGTCCTTTCTCACGAACTTGGTTAGCTGACCCCTCTGGATGAGGGCTTCTATCTCGTTCTTCAGGGCCTGACAATCATTGGTGTCGTGGCCATGGTCCCGGTGATAGCGGCACCACTTCTCTTTGTCCCTGTTTTTGCCGGGGGTGTTCATTTTTGGCACAGGAGGTATCACCCCCTCCTTCTCAACTTCCATGAGAATTGTGAAGATGTTGGCATTAAGGAGAGTAAACTTTTCAAATCTGGGAGGAGGTTGGCGCTGGCCGCTATTTTCCTTCTGGAGCTTCTTGGCCCCTTCCTCTTCTGTTTCCTTTCTCTTGGACCCGGAGGAAGGCCCCTCCAAGTTGGGGCGGTGCTCAGCTTCCTTGGCCCGAATATACTTTTTGCTCCGGAGGAGGAGGTCAGGGAAGTTCTGCAGGGGCTTCTTGGTGAGGGAGGAGCGGAGGCTGGAGTTGAGGACATTGGATTGGAATGCTGCTGCAGCGACCGACTGGTCGAGGGATGCTATGAACCTAGCTTCCGCTGTGAACCTTTTCACATAGTCTCTCAGCTTTTCACCCTTCTTCTGGTTGAGGTAGAGTAGCGAAATGCTGGTCTTCTCAGTTCGGCGGCTACTCACGAAGTGGGTGACGAAGAGGGTCTTGAATTGCTCGAAGGAGAATATTGAGGATGGGGCAAGGTGAGAGTACCATTCTCGAGCCGGACCCTTGAGAGTAGCGGGGAAGGTCTTGCACAGCAGGGCATCGGAGGCTTGATGGATGAGCATGAGGGTCTTGAAGTTTTCGATGTGATCGACGGGGTCAGACTCCCCGGAATAAGTCTCGAATTGAGGAGGTTTAAAGCCAATTGGTACGGGTGCCTCCATTATGGTTCGGGAAAAAGGAGGTCGACTAGGGCGCAGGGTCCTTCCTTTAAGCTCCTCTTCTCTGTCTAACTGACCCAAGCGCCTCTCCATTTCATGGAGACGGCGGTAAACAGCGTCATCTCTTCGACGGTAACCAACCGAGCCTCTAGACTCGTCTTCGTACGAGGGAGAGCGTGGGCTACGACGACGGTAGCTCCTGGAGCGGTGAGGACTAGGAATGTGCTGGGGGTTGCTAGGAGCTAGGGGAGGAGTTAGGGATCGCCGGCGAGGACTTCGGACTGGAGGAGGAGTGGGAATCCTCGGAGCATTGGTGTTGTTGGGACGGAGATTGAGAGCTTGTAGGATGGTTGCTTGGAATTTCTGGAACTCGGCACGAGTGATGGGTGCCTCATCTTTCCTCGGATGTTGCCGACCGGCAGGGGAATGGGGTCTTCTCCTGTGATGCTCAGGGGACTCTCTCCGCCCTCTTCGGGTAGGGGACCTTCTATAGTCTCGGAAGTGAGGAGATCGCTCATCTGGACGTTGTTGGCGGGAGGCTCCCTCTCTGACCCGCTTCTCATCCAGATGGCAGCAAAGATCCTCATCCTTCTGCCGATTGAGGATGGTATTGCGAAGGTTGAAAGCTCGGGGATTGTGGGAGGCCATAGAATCCGTAGAGGCATTGTGTATTGAGACGTGGTCCTGGTGGAGAGGTTGTTTCTGCGGGTTAGGACGCGAGACCCCTGCACCGGCATTTTGTGGACCGGGGGGGAGGCTGGTCCTGTTGGAGAGGGTCCTCGGCTGGAGGCGGAAGTTGCCCCTGCTGCTGAGTGGGTTGGATGGGGACTTCCTGTTGCTGGTCAGGGGGGTTGGGTCCACGGTTGGACCCTCGGGATCTTACTTTCCTGGGAGGCATGGCTGGAGAAGATCTGACCAACGGGAAGAGGATAGGCTGCTATTCGTTTGGTTTCCCACAGACGGCCCCAATCTGTTACCGCTAAATCTGGTGTGGGGGCAAACAGATAGTATTTGTGGATTCTTGGAAAACTTGAATAGCAAACCTGTTACCTGTTCCGCCGGAGTTTGACCGTTGACTCCCGCCGTTCACCTGCAAAAAGTGCGAGACACCGGGGTTGTTCCCGGCGACCGACCCTCCGACGCTCGAGTCAGTAATCAGGAATGATTATGAAAGAGTGTAAATTGGCAAAAGATTGATTACCTCCTAATGGTGGTGGATGGGGGGTATTTATAGTCGCCTTAGGGATCAGATTAGGAATGTAATCCCTGTGATCTGATAAGGAATATAATCCCCGTAATCAGATTAGGAATATAATCCCTAATTCCCAGTGAAAGGATAGATGTGGATCAGGGCCGTTGATTAGTATTAATCAGAGATCCTAATCCTATCCTGCTGGACCGGATTTTCTGCGGGCTGAAACCCGCACCCAGTTGAGGTGGATCCGTTCGTGGGTTATTGGATCTTTGGGGTAGAGATCCAGTACCCATTCAGACCCGTTTGTAGGTGAAATTACCATTTTACCCCCAGACTTTAAGATTCGTGCCTGATTTGGACGGTTCCGATTTAACCCCATTTTTAGCCATATCAGTCACCAATAATCGTTGCATCAGATCCTCCTCGAAAGCTGTGACAAACTTACAGATATACATGCAGCATATCCATTGTGCAAAAGATCCTTTATGATCCGTTCATGTCCACCAACATAGAACATGACGGCCTCTGTCACGCCCCGCTTTCCAAAAAGAATACGGAATACGGATACGAGACAAAAGCCCAGCGAATGATTTTCATCATCCATAAGCTGTTTAGGAATCTTTACAATATTTCACATGATAATCAAAGTCGGAAGCAAAAGATACAACCAGTCATGCATAATTTGAACAAGATACCAACAGAAATTACTTGAAACTAAATACAATAATCTCAAATAATCAAATTCTGAACAAGTCAAAAATTCTGGGTCACATCGCCCAAATACAAGATAATATCCAAGTATTCAGGTACATTTTATTCAAGTTCAAGCAATAAGTAATAATAATAATTAAGCAGAAAATCCAGCACTAGTACATCATCTCGCCTATACCATCTGACAGCCGACCATCCTGATCTGCAATTAGTAAACTTGCAGGAGAAGAAAGAAGAAAAACAAGTACCTGTCAATTGCAAGTTATGGGTCACTTATAATGTAGGATACAAGTACATGGGATGGGTAAATCTGAATAACAACCTAGCATGATATAATCATGATAACAGGATATAAATCATACCATGGCAAAATGAGCAAGTATAATAGCACGTGTCGAGTGTCAAGTAAACAAGTGTAATGCATCAAGTAACCAGTATCAAGAATCATGTAATCATGTAGCATGTATCAAGTATCAAATCTCATGTATCATGTAGTCAAGTGTCAAGTAGGCATGTATCATGTTCAAGTGTCAAGTAAGCATGTATCATGTTCAAGTGTCAAGTAAGCATGTATTATGTTCAAGTGTCAAGTCTAAGTCTTATAGTTATTACTATCTAGGTAGCACTTCATGCATCCCGGTTTTTACTACATGGTTGCTACAACAAACAGTTTTGCTTTAGATTTTGTAGGGGATCATACAGGGCAGTGTACTCAGGGACAAGCTCCAAGTATCATGTAATCATGTATCATGTAAACAAGCTCCAAAACCCAAACAAGCTCCAGTGTCATGTGTGTACGTGTCATGTATATCGTGTCAGGCTCCACATGTAAACAAGCTCCAATAACCACTAGGTTCTTCCGAGTACACGTTTCTGCACTATCCACTACTAGATCTTTCCCTTCACCCCGGCTTGGTTATTTTATTATTAAGTCAAACAAGCATGTAGGTGTGCAAAACATAATAAGTATATCATGTCATAATCATGTAACAAGTTCAAGTTTCAAGATAAACATGTACGTGTGCAAGACAACGCATAAAAGAATAAAAATGAACAACTCTCAAGTTCAGGACATCACAATCATAATGTAGTAAAATAGTGATTCCAAGTATTACAAACATCCAAATCTAGATCCATCAAAAGATCTGAAAAATAGACTCCCACACGAATCCAGCGAGTATAAATAAGACATATAGTATTTCGCAAAATCATAACTCAAAACTGATTTTTATACAGAAATTAGGTTCAACCAGAAATCAGGAAAACGAATTCAAGAACAGAAAAACAATATGAAAACATCATAATAAATTCTTGGACAAATCTGGGGTATTCCCCTATATGTCCAGTATCTAAATATAAAGTTTTAGAATTTTCCTGTGAGATTAGATCATTCATCAAAAATAAGAAAGCATAAAAAAAACATAGTTTGGCAAATCTGGAATTCCCAACACTGCTGTACGAAAACTAAGATATCTCGCAACCAGTGAAACGAAATCCAATTACGCCAAATGGATGTGAAAATAGATAAAATATAATAACTTTCATATTTCACAAACATTTTTCATACAGTAAAAGGAGTCAGGGTGAAAACAAGTTGCTTTATAGAACAACGAGCAAAATACAGCAAGTATGGATTTCATAAACGAGTATGAAACAACACATAAAACTCATCAATAAAACTCACCAAAATTCTGGGTAATCCCTAACTAGATAAAGAAATACTGACCAAAGTTTTGGATCAAAATAATACATGTAGCATTGTTCTTTAAAATGGTTTGTCATCAAAATTACTGAAAAATAGAATCTGGAAAAGATCGACCCCTCTATAGTAAAACAGTCATAACTCATTCATACGAAATCAAAAGCAAGCAAGGTCAGAGAGGTTTGAAAATAGACGAAATTCTCTAAAACTCATGTTGTATACCGAAATTAAGTAACTGACTTTTGTGTGGTGAAGTGGTCGGGAGTAGGGTGGATGAAGGCTCGGGTTGTGGGAGATGGGGCTCGGGTTGTGGGGTGTTGCCGGGAGGAGGGAAGGCCGGGAAAGGGGACGGCGGCCTGGAGGGAAGCTCGGCCTGGGTTGTGGCCGGGCTGGGGTTGCTGTTGGGTTTGCACACAAGGAGAGGGAGGGAGAGAGGGTGGCCGGGATTGAGAGGGAGAGAGACTAGGATTAGGGTTTGTGTTAGGGGATTAAGGAATATATATATACTAGATTTGCCGGTGGACACATGCCGTAGGCACGTCTTCGGAACGATACAACACACGAAAAAGCCTATAAACAGTAAAACAACAATTATGTAGTTCAAGTTTGAATAGTATGACAATAATTAGTTGTAAATAAAAGTCCATATTTCTATTAGTATATGTTGAAAAATAATTATAAATGAGGGTGTAAAATTCAACTTCTTAAAATTTTAAGGGTGGAAAATGATGAAATTTAACTGTTGAAGAGATATTTGCTATTTTCAATATAACATGTGTGATAAAAAAAACATAAAAATTCTGAAAATTTTACAAACCTGAAATCTTAAAATCTTTAAATTTCTAAGTAAGTTAAGAAAGAATGGGAGAGAGAGATGGATAGAGAGAAAGAGAGAAATATGAAAAAGTGAATAGCGAAGAGAGAGATAGTAATAAAGTAATGAGTTTTTTTGTTTTGGGGGGAAAATTTTAAATTTGGGGTTTGAAATTTTGGGCGGAAAAATATGTTTTGTGAGAATCAATTTCGGCCATTGATTTTATGGGAGATTGAATGAGAGCCACTTGATAGCTTTCTTTGTAATTTATTATATATATATATATATATATATATATATATATATATATATATATATGGGGATTAGGGTTGTAAAATACAAGTTGGGTTAATGGGTATTTGGGTTGTGGGTAATTAGGAGTAGCAATAGGATTTGTTTAATTGGGCTTCAAAATAGGATACAATGCATAGAATATCAAATAGGCTTGAGGATAAATAGGACAACCAAATCACCACCACAACAACCACCCAAAAAAAATAGATAAATACAAAATTATATATATATATATATATATATATATATATAGAGAGAGAGAAATCTTCGGTTGCACACTACTTTGGTGAGCACTCCGTGAGTACTCACGAACTAGAGACCCTATGAAAAATCCGAACCGCTCATATTGTTCTATATGCCTTAAATAGCCTAACAATAAAAAATCAAGTAATTTGAAGTTCATTTACCCATGATTTACATCATCACAAAATTGTATGGCTGAAAATTCTAACAGCATGATGGATGGGCAAATGAACTTCAAATTACTTGATTTTTTATTGTTAGACTATCTAAGGCATATAGAACAATATGAGCGGTTCGGATTTTTCATAGGGTCTCTAGTTCGGGAGTGCTCACCAAAAGTAGTGTGCAACCGAAGGGGACTCTCTCTCTCTATATATATATATATATATATATATATATATAATAACATGAATGAGACCAAAATGAAGAAAGAACCAAAATAATGAAAAGCGCAACAAAAGAGATAACCAATCACACACGAAGATCTCAAAATGAAATAAAACGAATATATATTGAAAACAATCCAATATACGGTTTAGAAAAAAAATACAAGAAAGGAAATACACCAAAACGAAAAATACACTCCAAAAATACACAAAATGAAAAACAGGGGTTACAACCTCAAAGGTCTAAAACCCTCTATCCGCCAAGAAATCGACGTCCCGTTCTTACCATGGTACTTCAGGAATCAACAGTGCAAGATACGTACAGCAGCACATATCCCTAATAACAGAAAGAGACAACCCCATAGTATCACCTCTTAGTGTTAACTCTCAGAACGAGTTGGATTATAGAGAATCATCCCTAACACCAATTCGGTCTTCGAGCGAAACAATAAAGGAAAACCTAACCAATGCAGTTTACTGAAAATAAGTTGTTATCCAAATCACACTCGGTGTCGATCAACAATGTCGAGCCTGTCCGGTCTGTCAAAATAATAATCATCACGGGAATCACATCCACTGATTTCCAATACCTTCACAGGTCAGTGACCAAATAATTCTGGCCCGTGACCCTCAGCAAGTGGTCCAACGGCATCCCAAGGATGCAATACAATTCAAATAAAGGTAAGCACACACATAACCATCAATTCTTGATCACTGACTGACTCAGGCATCGAGACACCAAACACAAACCGACCAGAGCTATATTCCAACTCACTCATGTTCACCATGTGTACCAAGCATATGAACTTATCTAAATTCCAAATGAAATGCTAAACATCATTAAAACCCGATAGCTCATGATCACCATACTCCAGTATGCAGAGAGTTCCACATTAATCGTCCGATGAAATAGTTCAAGAAAAAGCAATAGCTGTGACCCAAGCTATGCTCATCGGAACCAAACACACTCAGAATTTCTAGAAGGGTAGAGAGATCCACTAAAATTCCCTAGTGGACGACTCCCTCAATTTCTTATAGAACTTAAGTCCCCGAGTCAACTTAAACTTGAAGTTTAGTCTAAACAACATGTTGCGAACTTGCAACGTCCATAAATTCTAACACACAATACAGAATTACTTGATACTACCCATTCTTGGAAAGATAAAATCTAGTCTACAACTCTCCAGCTAACCGTTTCCTCGAATTCAATCATCTTGGTACTTTAAAACCTCATATACTCTCAATAGTATATTCTTCTTTCACTCGCTGCACCTTTCTAATATCATAAAAGTTTGCTTACTCATCGGAAATTCTCGATTCTGGGTCCTATGAGAAGGTGGGAGTGTCTACTTCAACTTCCTAGTTGAACACCTCTTTCATATTCTATCATTTGAGTTCTTGAAAACACTAAGTTCCATCAGGTGTACAAACAGAGAGAAACTGGTTTACTCATCCAATAATACCTTAACTAAGACTGGATCCATTCCATCTTTGGAAAATCATAACTCTTAACCTATAAACTGGAATTACACAATCCCAGATGGGTTAGAATGCTATGACTCCCTACTACGACTCTCTAGTTGGTCAATTTCCCAAATTCTTAACAATAGTTCCCAATTTCTTATCTTCACAAACTAGTTAACTTATACTAGGCTGAACATAGCCCACTTTGAAATTCAATAATAAATCAACCTTGAGTCCAATGTTCATGAAATTTGAGATTCTTAATCTACAAATATACCATTTCATTGTGTCCAAAATTTACATTTAGATTCATCTTACACAATGAGCTACGACTCTTCAAACATAACACACAATTTCAGCCACGCTTTCAACAGGGTTTTTGCCACTGTATACGGCTTATTGTTGAAACCTCATCAAACGATCTTTAAAAATTCTAAAACTTGAGAAACATCAAATAGACTCATACCAAAAGTTATTCCCAAAATTTCATAGCAAGATCATACATACACAACTGGTTATGACCTTTTGGACTTCAGTCCAAAAGCAATCAGCTTCAGCTCTGCCCTTTCAGACCAGCTGCACTCCACAAAATTTTGAGGTATCAAACGACCTCAAAATATAATGAAATTTTAGACTATAGTTGTGGACACATACAAGAGTGTCCACAAAATTTTTTTAGCTCAAAACACCTAAGCTACACTGAGATACAAAATCGGAAATACACAACAATTGAAATTTAAAATTTTCATAACGCACCATGTACATAAAATAAAAGAGATCATACTTACATAGTATCTCGCGAAGACTCGAAGCACCAGCATGCCACCCCGCATCCATAGTCACTAATACAACCTATTATCAAATTTCAAAGCAATTAAGACTCAGGTCATCCAAACCAATCACGAGAGCTAATAACCCTATTCCACATATCACACAAGCGTTTATTGAACGCCTGGGATGCACACGTGCATTGCACGTAATATTCGAATTCCGACAAGATTCTTATTTTCAACCAATTACTAAAATTACTCCTAAATTATTCTAACCCTTCAATTGGCCATCCCCCGAAATTAATTGAAAAATCATGGAGTATATCGGTGGATTTGGGCGGGGAGAGAGAGGGCCGAAATGGGGGTCGGTGGGTTTCTTTTTGGGGTCGGGATGGAAACAGAACAGAAGAAAGAAAGGAGGAGGAAGGGAATGAGGGGTGGGGGGTTTTGTAAAAGTAAATAGATAGATAAATAAATAATAAGGGAATATTACATATAAGCCCCCAAGTCTCAAATATACTTCAAATAAATCTCAACTATTTTTTAAATAATACCAACAATACAAAATAAATTAAAATTACCTCATAATAATCCTTCAAAATTATAAAATAAGGTAGACAATATATATGATATTTCTCATTTAAAATCAATTGTTATTAGAAAAAACTACATAACCGCATGCAATTCTCAATTGCGCACGGATTACGATGCAAAATAGGAATATGCTATTTTGTGGGGAATTACATATATATACATCTAAAAATTCCGCTTTACTGAGTGAAACATACCTAGGATGTAGAATATAGAAGATGCCCTTTTGTTGAAATAAAGCATATGCAGGTATGTAGAAGATGACCATAAGCAGATATATAGAAAATGATCTTCTTTCGAATTTAAGTATAAGCAGAAATATAGTAGTTGAACTATATGAA
The DNA here is from genome assembly GCA_017893485.1 of Hemerocallis citrina. Taxonomy (NCBI): domain Eukaryota; kingdom Viridiplantae; phylum Streptophyta; class Magnoliopsida; order Asparagales; family Asphodelaceae; genus Hemerocallis; species Hemerocallis citrina. Next base: position 258,506,351 of record CM030360.1, on the reverse strand, counting down.
GATTATAGAAAATTGAACAATAGCAGGATATAGGAATTAACTATATGCAGGATATTGAAAAAGAAGCTCTTTTGTTGAAATGAAGTATATGCCGAAATCATGGAAGTTGGTCTTTTTGTTGAAATGAAGTACATATATGTGTGTATAAAATGTAGAAAGAAATCCCCTTACACTGATATTACAATATATACACATATGTATCTGATACATAGAAAGAATTATTGATATAAAGTATATATGCAGGTTTGGAAGGTATAGAAAATATCACTTTCACTGATATGCAATGTGTCCATGATGAATAAGATGCTCTTAATTGGAATGGAACATATGCAGAATGTAGGAGAAAGTTTTTAATTGAAAATGGACATATGCAGATATAATGGTGGTCTTTAATGCAAGCAGAGGGAAAACCACCAAACGCAAAATCTTTCGACTGTTACTTAGACAAGATACAGGATGTGTGTGTAAAAATGAGTTTGTTTGTGTGTGCACATGCACGGCAGTGCTGCAGGAGCAGCAATCTGCAGTTATAAACAAGAGAAGCTGATAGTTACCAAGCTTTAGCAACTTACTATTTAACTCAAACGTTGAACAGATTTTTTGATGGTTGAGGAAGTAAATTAGGACTTTCAAAGCATTAGTTTACATACTCTAATATGACTGATTCCATAAGTGTATATATTCATATGCAGGTAGGAATAGTAACCTGCTACTTGGCACGCACTTATAATGAGTCTAAAATCCCTCTTCATGAAGCAAGTAGTGTGTATATATATATATCTATATATCTATATATATATAAGATCAATGATGAAATGGACAAACCATACCCAGTTTGCTAGTTCAAGCCTCAATAGTAAAAAAATCAATTTTATAAGAGTTTTTACTTAGTATCAGCTTTGAAAAAAAAAAACGCCTCAACCTACACATGAAAGAAAATGAGAAATTCCTCTTCGAAACCTGATTTCCTCTCAAAGTTCATTATGTGTGATTGTCAATTCATACACAAAAAGTCCTATTATTTCAGTCCTCACATTGGCCAAATCCATCCGAAATCCACAATTCTTTAAAAGAATATATGTATAAAAGTGAATGTGTATGTGTGTAGATTATTAGGTGTATATGCACATATATAGATTAGTTAAGCTTTGTAGTCTCACCGATAGGAAGTAGTGTGATGTTAAGATGATCGGAGTATGAAACACAACAAGATCTAACCGATGACTTTACAAACACACAAAATCCATCTTTTGGTCTGTACACAGTCAGACCCAAAAGACAACATCCCTTCTTCCACTTCAAAACATTGTTTCTTTTAGTGCTATAACATGTTATATACATACCCCGTTCACCTACATCAGTTTATCCATGATTATAAACAATTATAATGACTATTAAGCAAGTTTTATGCATCAACAGTGTGTATATATACCCATCAACAGTAACAAAATCCACCTTTTGTTCAATTTGTGCATCATATACATATATACTTGTTATAACCAACAAATCAGCAAGCATATAGATGAAAGCAACCTACTTATAATTTCTATTAGGTTCTCTAACAATCACAAGTCATCAAATTAGAGTTTTGGTCATCAATAGTATAGTTTCAAGAAAAGATTCAATTTTTGATTCATCTACTCATCAAACTCATTATATCTTCACTTCATCATCTAACATGCTTACTAATAGATAGATCAACACATACAACATGCCTAGATCAATAAGAAAACAAACACAAGTCACTCACCTTATTGAAGAATCAACCGAAGATAATATAGATTAAAGAAAAATCCCTCATTTCGCAAGAAAATCAAGATCCTCGCTTTAAAACTCCAAAAAACTAATAATAAGAAATATCTTTGTGTTGTGCAGCAAAGAGACAGCTGCACTCCGCCTTATATAGTCCAGGATTTGATGTATCTAGGGTTTTTGAATAGATTTCCTAAATATCTCTTTTAAATATACCTTTACATATATAAATACTTATACTTAGAAATTGAATAAAACCAACTTAATTGAGTTTTAAAAATCAGACATAGTCCTCTTGTATCAGTCGGCACTGTTTGAAAATCCAAAAAAACAAAGTTGCATTTTTGCCTCTCTAAGTGGCAAATTTGCAAAAAGGCCCTTCTTTATCAAAACTTGCAAAATAAACCAAATTTATTAAAACAAAAAGTAAACACTTTACCTCTGAGTTGAACAGACATCATGACCAGCCCAAAAATTCAAAAATCTGGAGTTTTTACTCCAAGTGGTAATTTTGCACAAAAGTCATTCTTTTTGTAATATTTGCAAATAGGTCCAATAATTATCAGAAAAATCCAGAAAATTCACACATAATATCTAATAATAAATAATGAGTTTTACAAAAATAATTTTTGGTTTTAAAATTCCCAAGAAAGTATTTGCACGTGTAAAAAGGTAAATTTTTAGAAAAAATATTTAGTAAATCATCAAAAATCATTTTAATTTATTTATTAATCTTAAAAGCATTATTTAAAAATCTGGAGCATTACAAATACCCCAGAAGCAAAATAACATGCTCACTAGTAAAACTTGATCTTTTATAATTAGAAGCAACAGAAGAATCTTTTAACAGCCTAATATAAGCATACTACTAATGAGTACACAAAAGCGATATAAAAAGCCTTCTAACAACCTAGAGGCAAATAGTGCTATGCTTATCGGAATTCGACATAATTAGACTTTTTTAAAAGGTGAGAACAACTACTACAACTTTCTAGTTGAACACTTTTTCAGATTCGGTAAGGAACTCAAAATTCGGACCGTTAAACACCATTTCAAACAATAACAGTACAGCCAAAAGCTGGAACTTTCCAAGCTCATAATTTTTGCTATACTTGTCAGAATTTAACAAAATATGACATTTTGAAAAGGTGAGAACATCTACTCCAACTTTCTAGTTGACCACTTTCTTAGATTCTGTAAGGATCTCAAAATCCGGTCACTTGAACACACGCGAAAGTTAACCAAACTGCATATTTTCAGCAGAAATGCTGAAACTTCTTAAGCTTGTAAGTTTTGTTATACTTGTCGAAATTTAACCAAATTATACTTTATGCAAGGTGGGAACATATACTATAAATCTATTGTTGATTTATGTTTCAGATTCCTTATGGAATTCAATTCTCCGTCCCTTGAACACAATACAAAGAGAATGAAAGACAACACAAGCTGAAAACTTGTAAAGCTCACAACTTTTGCTATACTTGTTGGAATCTAACCAAATTATACAATTTGGAAAGGTGAGGACATATACTACAACTCTCTAGTTGAACAATTTTTTCAGATTCCTTATGGAATTCAATTTCCCGTCCCTTGAACACACGCAAAAATTAACCAATAGCAAATTTCTTAACAAAAAGCTGAAACTTTGAAAACTTGTAACTTTTGCTCTACTTGTCGAAACCTAACGAAATTATACAATTTGGAAAGGTGGGAACTTATACTACAACTCTCTAGTTGAACACTTTTTCAGATTCCGTATGGAATTCAATTCCACGTCCTTTGAACACAATACAAAGACAACGAAAGACAGCACAAGCTGAAAACTTGTAAAGCTCACAACTTTTGCTATACTTGTCAGAATCTAAATAAATTATACAATTTGGAAAGGTGGGAACATATACTACAACTCACTAGTTGAAAACTTTTTAAATTTCCTTATGTAATTCAATTCCTCGTCCCTTGAACACACGCAAAAATTAACCAACAACAAATTTCTTAACAAAAAGCCGAAATTTTGAAAGCTTGTAACTCCTACTCCGCTTATCGGAATCTAACCAAATAGAATATTTTGGAAAGGTGAGAACATCTACTACAACTTTCTAGTTGAACACTTTTCCAAACTCAGTAAGTAAGAGGTACAAAAATACCAAACAATCTAAACAGCGAGCTTTCAGCCAAAAGCTGCTGCTGTGATTTGTAACAGCCATAACTCCTACTCCGCTTATCGGAATCTAACCAAATAGGGCATTTTGGAAAGGTGAGAGTACTACTACGATTCTCTAGTTGAACACCTTTTCAGATTCAATAAATAAGAGGTTCAAAAACTTCGAACAATCCAAACAGTGAGCTTCAGCCAAAGGCCAGTTGCTGCAATTTTGTAAAGGTCGTAACTCTTGCTCCGCTTATCAGAATTTAATCAAATAGGGCATTTCGTTATAAAAAAAAACCCCAAATAGGGCATTTTAGAAAGGTGAGAAAATCTACTACAACTTCCTAGTTGATCACTTTTTCAAATTTCGTAAGGAACTCCAAATTTGGTCTGTTGAACACACTACAAAAGTTAACCCAAAATAGCAAGTTTCTGTTTTTGCTAAACATTCGCTATTTTGGGGAAACGGTTTGTTTCACCCATCAAACTAACCCAGAAAACTCTATAAAAATTAGAACATGATAATAACACATACAAGAACCTCTCTAATTAATTTGGGCTCAAGATTTCAACTTTAGCATAATAAATTAATTTTAACTATCAGACCTACAAGATTGAATCTTTAGGATTTATTTTTGTGTTCTATCACTTCAATCTTGGTATTTAAACCCTTTCAATCTATACTACTCATATGCACATGAAATTGGTCCAAGATCTTTTGTCACGCCCCGCTTCCCACTATACGGAAATACAGGCACGTAACTGAGGCCCAGCGAATGATATACATCATCCATAAGCTGTACAATTATAAGCTCAACAAGATCTTTATAACACATTCATGCAGACAAATATAATAATCACATGAGCTGAAAATAGAATAACCATCATTTGGATAATACATCAATATCGGGTCAAGATGTCCGGGAGTACAAGATGCTAGAATTAAAACAGTACGATAAACAGTTCGCTATAACAACTAGATAAAATAGCGACTGAATGAAAAACAACATGAAGTAGTAAGGAAGCAACAACGATCGTCTAGAGAGTCTGCTCGTCGGATCCATCAGTACCTGTATAATTATTAACTCAAAGAAAAATAGAAAAGTTCCCGTTAGAGCAAGTTTCGGGCAGCAAGTAGCAACAAGCAGTAAAAGGGGTAATATAACAAGATATAACATGAAAGATTAACGGTGCAAATACAATATAGTAGGAAGCAAGGAACTGGGACAATATGATCATGTAAGTAATAACTGTAACTAGTGTATTCAAGACTTCAAGGTATAAGCAATTGATAACCTAAGCTCAGTTAATCGATAATCATGTAATCAAGGATCGAGAGTCATGTAATCAAGAGTCATGTAATCAAGAATCATGTAATCAAGAATCAAGAATCATGTAACGAAGAGTCATGTAATCAAGAAGCATATAATCAAGAGTCATATAATCAAGAATCATATAATCAAGAATCTTGTAATTAAGAATCATGCTTAGTGGAAATATCAAGTTTATCTGTTTTATTAACTTATCTAATGCACGCGATCCTGTGTCCCATACCACAAGTTCGATGCATATCAATCATGTGACGTTTAGACTTAAGTAGTGAATTCTATAGGATTATGTACTCGGGTCTTCCAGTGATAGTATCAAGACATGTAATCATGAATCATGTAATCGAGAATTATGTAATCAAGAATTGTGTAACCAAGAATCAAGAATCAAGAATCAAGAATCACTATTTCGGGAAACACGGGCCCCCTTCCGAGTATACTCCCCTATATTGTCCACTGTTAAGCCGTACCCTTATAGCCCCGGCTTGTTATTCTTTTATAATTAATTATGAACATGCAATTGGTACGACTAGTGGAACAGTATAATCAAATAGTTTAGTCAAGGAAAATATCAAGGGCAGTAATCATGGACATGAGACGTAAAACGAGTACATGTATCGAGAGTAGTTATTATAGAATTATCAAGTGGTATAAAATGCATTCTATCAACCTATTATATATATGCAAGTTATTATTACAAGAACAATAATACACTCAGTTCATTAAATATGAAAAGCAAAGGGTTTATATGCAAAAACGTAGACATGAATTTTTAGACAACTTGACATATCTGCATTCAAATTCACTTTTCCGTTGTTACAGAAAAGCAAATCCAATTCCGTCAGAGATTCTAGAAAGTAGACTCTCTTCCGGTTCTAACGCATATTCTCACGATACATTCTAGAGATAGTAGCTATGCGTACAAATTCATTCTTCGCTGGTTTTGATGTTTCGCGTGCATTCTGAAAATTCGGAGTGACAATACTAAAACATGATATCTCACAATCTATACATCCGATTGAGAAACTGTATGATGTTTCGGATATCTAGACTCGAAGGGCTACGATTTTCATGTAGAAAGTTTTTCGATCCAGTGTCGGGAACATGATCGAATTCTCAGTACGAGATGCCAGTTAGTAATCCCGTGCAGGTTCAGAAATTCACAATATGACAGTACTAAAATCGCGATATCTCACAATCTATACATCGGATTGAGAAACTGTAGGATGTTCCGGATATATAGACTCGAAGGGCTACGATTTTTATGTAGAAAGTTTTTCGATCCAGTATCGGAAACATGGTTGAATTTTCAGTACAAGATACCGGTTAGTAATCCCGTGCAGGTTCAGAAATTCACGATATGCCAGTACTAAAATCACGATATCTCACAATCTATACATCCGATTGAGAAACCGTAAGATGTTCTCGATTCGGGACTCGATGGGCTACGATTTTCACATAGAAAATCTTCAATCTAGTATCGGGAGCATGGTCGAATTCTTAGTGCAATGTCAAGAAATTTTAGAGATAGTAAGGTTGAATATTCGATATTCGATAACACGATTCGAAATGTGTTAACGGTTCATTCTTGAGTTGATATAGCATGGAACAAGTGACTAGAACGGAGTTTGACAATAAAACATGATGATAACTAGACTACTTGCCACGAGTCCAAGGAAAATGCTTGTACGAGAACAAAAAGAGTGTACAAGGTACTTGCCTTATAACGTGACGATCAACACCCTAATCATCTCTAACCCTTCATTTCGATCATGATTAATCAAAATAAGAGATATTTTTTCAAAATCACATACTACATGATTTCGTACAAACGTACGAAATCGATACAGTACATATACGTACCTATATCTGTCTATACAGATAATTTTTATTCGTTAAAACGAATAATCTGTACAAAAAATATTTTAATTCAGAAATAATAATAAAATTAATTTTATTACCGGTTCGGAAGATTATAGTACCAATTTGATACAATACAGATGTATACAGACTGGTATATATACATAGATAATGTTTATTAACAAAACCGGGTAATATCCACCAAAATATTTCAATTCTGGAAAAAAAAAAAATTTTAATGTCAGACCCGAATATTTCAGATATTTTATCAAAAATGCATTTTGCAGGATTTTGTACAAGTGCACAAAATCGATACAATACATATATATATACTTACTAGTATATATATACAGATAAGTTTTTATTAGTAAAACCAAAAATTTTTCATAAAAATATTTTAATTTTAAAAATAATAATAATACAAATATAATATCTGAACGGGATATTACAGACTGCATCCAAATGCAGTCGACTGCAATGTACAACAACAAGTCAGAGAGTTGAGATAGTCGATTGCAGTATATGTAGCAGACCGCTAGTTGTTGTGGTTGTTATTATCCTATTACTGCTATTTCTTCTTCTACCTGGGATGCTTCGAAGTTCTTCTCGCTTCCTCGTATTCTCTTCACATCGAACCATATCATGCAAAACGGAAACCAAACAATGGAACTACAACCATCTACGGAGCATTTTATTTTATTTTATTTTATTTTTTTGGAATAAATTAACCGAGAATGTCAGGTAGGTATTTGTCGAGCATAACATCTCATTCTTTGTAATACCTAGATTTTTGAGGAGCTAATTGTTATACTAAACAATGAGAGGGACTAATGTGAAATATGATGGTAGGAAGAGTCATTTTGTAATATTAGAGTTGTGGAGGGAATTTTCTGTAATGTGGTATGAGGTTTTCTAAGTTCTAACTTTCGCTAAACACAGATAATATATTACGTGCCCCTACTCTTGCTTACCTGGTAAGTGTTGGAGAAGATAAGATTTCGTTTGAAATTTAATAATGCATAAATGAGGATGATGTTTTAAAGTTAAGTAGCTCTTCGTGTTTTGAGAATACAGAAGGAAACAAATATGGGATATGAGAAAATTTAATTTTCTCCAATGTGACACCTTAAAAAGTCTTGTCCACTCCTCTCAAATGCACGATATGCACCGTTTCAAGTATTTAATATCTCTGATCTCTAATAATATTATAATGAGAGAATTGGTGTTGTAATTTGTTGATAACCTATTATATGTAACGATGGCTGGGACCATCTTCTTATCAAAAAATAAAAAACCTATTATTTGTAGACAACTATTCAACCAACCATCTAATCTCAACAATTTATTTTTAAGTGAGAGTAATATTAACCATTCATTCACTTAACTGTTGTTAGTTGCCATAATACCCTCAAAGTTCAAATTTATTTACGACATAATTATTACAAAAGTGTCACTCATATAAATTAGAAATTGATGCCACTAGAGGTAATTTGTAAAAAGTATGTGATGAGTAAAGTGAGATCTCAGGTTCGATGTCAGATGAATATAGGAGGAGATCCGGGTCTTGATCAAGACGCGGTTGTTGTGCGAAAAAATGGGGGTCTTGGGCTCCTTGAGGTATCTTCATAAGGTATCTTCATGTGAAGATACCCTTGTTGTGACTACCCTCAGAGCATCTGTAGTCGTTGGCCAGATATTCAAAAAATAAATAATTTGGCCAAAAATCATCTGCAGTCGTCGGCCAAATACCCATATTTTGGGTGAGAAGTGAACAGTAGAATGCCAAATTTGAGAGAGAATCAAGCTTTTTTCATATTTTGGAAATCAGAACATGATTTACCGTTTAGAAGTCGGACGGTAGATGATATGTCGTCTGATCTGATTTTTTTTGGTAAATGGTTGGACGGGATATGATATCCCGTTCGGATTATTAATTTAAAAAAAAGGGAGATCATCTTCCATTTGAAGAAAGAAAAAAAAAATAAAGTTCAATTGTGTTGGATGATGTGCCGTCCTTCACAAAATTTTAATTTTAATTTTTTTTAATTCCAAGACGGCAGATCATGTGTCGTCCTTTACAATATTAATTTTTTTTTTTTTAACGCAAATCTTCAAACGGTATATCAACTCTCGTTTCGTCCAAAAAAACCCAATTTTTGAGTATAGACGATTGCAGCGTTTCCGCTATTTGCTATTTCCAAAATTGCCATATACCCATTTTTAAACCAAAACGACTACAGATGCTCTTAGAAGTTCATAAATATAACAGTAAGTGAGAACATCAATTGTTCCTTGACCTAGAAAACACTTCTAATCGTAAAAAAAAAAAACTCCCAAAACTCCTTCCCAATTTTTCTTATCCAGTCTTTACTTTTAATAATAATAATCATCTTATAAAAATAATAGTAATAATAATAATAATGATAAAAATAATATTATTAATATTATTATTAAAAGTTGGAAGGTATTTACCTGATTGTGGGTGAAATAGTGGTGGGTATCCCAAATTCAAATTTTTGGGAGACAAGTGGTGTGGCACGTGAAGATACCATACCAAGACCCTCCTTATTGTGTGCAACCTAACTGACATAATAATACAAGAAGATATAGGGGCTCCTATGGCTTAGGAGGAAATTTTCTTCTATAGTGCACTAAGAACATATTATCCGCAAACAAAATTGATCAAGTTGATCTTCATATCATAAAACATAGAATAGAGAAAAATTATTAAATTTGAATATATTTTCCTCATTCATCATGAGGTTGTAAAATGAAACAATACGACTATTGCTTCAATTTTGATAAAATTTTATCCTCCTATTTTTATGATACTAGTAATCTGCACAGTCCTCCTTTCCTTCTAGATATGTGCCATCATCTCTATATCTGTGACTTTCGATCCTCTTTGCCTAGAGCTTCTCCCCACTTCGTCTTGTTCTTGGTTTATTTCTTCTAGATCTAGACTCCTTTCTTGCCTCTCACGATATCTTCCTCGCGCGAGAGTTTAGCTCATGTCTCCTCTCCCCCTTCTATTTGTGGCTTATTATTTGGATGTGGCCGTTCTTCGGTTCAATTTTTTTCATTCCACACTGTGAGTCACCCTACCTTGTACTGTTTTTGCTATTTATTTTCTCAATTTTTCTATTGCCCTACTCTTTGTTCTTGGGTTGTGTTATTGTGTTTATTGGATTTAAGCCCTTCGGGTAGATCATCTGCCATTTTCTGGCTGGTGGTATTTTCTCTTCAGATTGTTTACTTATGATTTCCTATTCTTTATTTTAAGTAATTTGTTTTATTTGATTTTGGTTATTTTCGTTATTTTTTCCTCCATCTCTATATCCTACTCCTGTGTTTCTGCTTCTTCTTTCCTACGTTGATCCGATCAATCCTATTGATAACTTCTTCAGCCACCATGTTTTACAATGGTATTCTACAATGGCATTTTTAAAGGAAAAGGTGTAGTAGAGCCACCATGTTTCATTAATAAGGGGTTAACAAAACAACCCAGAATATTAGGCAATTACAACAAGCTAATATACTGAAATAAAACATAGAACCTCTACCTAACTTAGGAGGTTGGGATCAACAACAAAGTACATAAAGTAAGGAGTATAATAAAACAAATGGGGTCCATCCAACAAAACCTTGGAGGGTGGGATCAATAAGTGTGATAAGAAGCTCACTCCAGAGTCGGCTCAATCGTAACTTCCTCATCGTCATACTCCTCCACCTGGAAGGCTCGGATAATCTTGCCTCTCGGACCTATAGCAGCAATTGTAGCCAAAAAAAAAAAGATGCATAATATTAGTTAATACTATTACTAGTTCCACGAAAGTAACAATTATTTCTATCAAGCCAAAAAATCCAGGTCGTAGCGACAATTGCGATGTACCAAGTTTCCCTCATTAATTTTCTCACCGAAATGAATTTAGGACCAGTCCATAGGTCCTCATATACAAGTGTATAATCATTAGCACCGAGCGCCCTCAAGACCTCCACAAGGACAACTTTACTTCTATAACACTTTATGTAAATGTGATCTCTGGACTCCACGTGGCTGTTGCAGAAACCCCATGAGGTGATTGTATTAGGTTGTCGTTTGGCAAGGTTTTCCCTAACTAGGTTCGCATCGTTCAACATCAGCCAATTTAATTTTTTTTTTTTTTAAAGGAGCCTTGGCCTTCCATATCACCGTAGACCACTGCGGTCTACAACCTCTAAAGTGAATTCGATTGTACATGGACCGTACGAAAAATTTCTCATTCTTTCCGCACCCCATGCTTTCTGGTCCGAGCCAAAGGAGCATTTCACCCTAACTTGGGCAATATACTATTGTAATTACCCCATCCATAATTGGGAAGCCTGGTTCAATCTCCCTTTAAAAGCAAGTTTCCAGACTCTCCTCTTCCAAGTTTTAGCCACTGTAATGTGGGGTTGCGTCGTTCATGAGTACAGGTCCGGGAACAACTCTTTGAGCGGGTGTGCGTCGCACCAATTGTCCCACCAGAATTTAGTCAGATGACCATTACCAATGAACGATGTAACACAACACTTAAACGGTTCAAAAGCTTTAGAGATCCCCCTCAAACGCCAAGAAATTATAGGTCCCACCCTGAATCCATGTGACGCGTCCCTTTTCCTTGCAAGTAAGATTGAACAAAGTCCTACCAACCTTCACCATTAGGATGAAACACTTTCCGCCATCATTTATCGAGTAGGGCCAGGTTCATGTCCCTCATGTCGATGATCCCCAAACCTCCATGTATTTTCTTCATACATGCCTTTTTCCATCTGATCAAGTGATAGCCACCTCTGTCGGAGTTAGCCCCCTTCTATGGGAAACACTTTCAAATCCGATCAGTCCTATTGACAACTCAATTTGACATTTCAAAGACTGACAAATAATAGGACGGGAGATTGGAGAGAACTGAGTTGATAAGGGCCACTCTTCCTCTTAGGGATAGGGATTTTCCTTTCCAGCTGGTCAGTCTAGTCTCGATCCGGTCAATGATTGGGAACCAATCAGATTTTTTCAGTTTACCAGGTCTAACTGGTAAGCCTAGATATTTGATAGAGAAACACTCAACCTTACAATTCAGGGTGGTAGCATGTTCCCTGGCCTCTTTGACGGACATGGCAATGAGAACAAGTGCACTCTTGTGGAAGTTGACCTTTTTCTCTGACCATGCTTTGAAACAATAGAGAAGCCCTTTGAAAATAGTGGTCTCTTCCAAATCACCATTACCAAACAGAAATGTGTCATTCGCGTATTGCAGGATAGTGCAACAATGACGGTTTCTACCACAGGCCACAGAGGTGATTCATCCCACTTGCTTATATTTGTCAAGCATAATTTTCAGCGTGTCTCCTACAATGGTAAATAAAAAGGGGATCACACTTCCTTAGGCCTCTCTTGCATGAAAATGGATGCCCCGTAGTACTGTTCACAACGATGGATGTACGATTGGTGCAGAGGTAGTGCCGAATCCATCTATCCTCGAAAGCCACGTGCCTTGAGCACCTCTTGTAAACAATCCCAGTCCACCTAATTGTATGCTTTCTCAAAATCTAATTTCAGCAGACAGGTCTTAGCATTAGTCATGTGGCACTGATGCGTAACTTTTTCGGCCGTAGCAACACAATCCAAGATACATCGACCTTTAATAAATCCATTTGGTTCCCTACTGATCAACCTATCCATCACTTGACCTAAGCGGTTTGTGAGAATTCTGGTAATCATCTTACTCAAACAATTAAGCAAACTGATAGGGGCGGAAATCCCCCACTTTAATAGCTTCATCTTTCTTGGGGATAAAGACTACTTCTGCGTAGTTCTGTCTTCCAAGTTTGAATTTGTGGTTATAGAACTCAGCAAGTATGGCCAGAAAGTCATCTTTGATTTCTTCCCAGAAGGATTGATAGAACATGATCGAGAATCCATTAGGGCTTGGTTCTTTCTCGCTCCCCATATGCGTGATAACATCCTTAACCTCCTCCTCCATGAACGGGGCCTCGATCGACCCTATTGCACATCCTACGTCCACCGAGCTAGCTTGCCAGAAATCAGTACTGAGAGGAATTCTAAAGTCTGCTTTACTTCCTAGCAATGCTTTGTAGTAGTTATGAAAAGTATTCCTCACTTCCACTGCACCTTGAGACACCCCATCCTCGGATTAGATCGAATGGATTAAATTGGATCTATGACGGGCACTAGCTACCCTGTGGAGAAGGCATTATTCGCGTCTCCCTTCTTGAGCCACGAGATTCCACATTGTTGTTGCCATTTTAGTTCTTCCAACTTATAGAGTTGAGCGATGTCCTCTCTTAACTTTAAGAACTTATTTCGTTCCTCTTGAGAGAGGTCTCTTGTTTCCTCATTTCTCTCAAGCTTATCAATGCTTTCCAATGTTGATTCTTTGGCCCTTAAGACCTGAGAAAATTTAATTCGATTCCATTTACGAAGTTTGCCGATTTTTTCACACCAAATCGCTGTAGTTTCGGACTCCCGAGTGGGAAGGGCCCAACTTTCCTTGACCATGTGGTTGAAAACCTGGATTTCCAGCCATGCCTTTTCAAATCTGAATTTTTGCCTATTTCGATCGCGCATTTCTCTAGTAGAAAGGACTACAGGAACATGATCAGACGTAGGTCTAGGAAGGGATTTAGCGTATGCTAACGGGAAATTAGCCTCCCAATCCAACGAGATAAGCACTCTATCTAACTTTTTCATGATAGGGACAACTTGCATGTTAGACCACGTAAAAAGTATGTCCGACGCTGGGATGTCAATTAAATCAAGTTGAGAGATGACCCGATTGAACTCCTCTCTGTCCATATCACTAGACCCTCTACCCCGAAGTCAAACACATATCTCATGATGTTAAAGTCCCCTCCTAGAATCTAGGGAAACTGGCAACATAGTAGGATGGATTGGAGCTCTGCCCAAAATGTCACTCTGGCAGAAGCAATGTTAGGCTCGTAAACGACCGTAACTAATTGACTCCAGTTGTCGGTAGGACGTTGAAATATGACCGACAAAGAGAAAATACCGGGGAGGGTATCCAAACAGGAGTAGCTATCTGAATTGAAACCAATAACAATACCTGATGAAGACCCGATAGACGGATGAATTTTTCATTCCTTGATCCTGTTACCACCTAGCCTGCAAAGTCTATATTCATGATCAAGCTTAGTTTCTTGAAGTCTCACTATATCGAACCTAGAAGTCGAGATTAAATCCCTGACCATCTCCCATTTGCCCCCCCCCCCCCCCCCCCCCCCCCCCCCCCCCCAACATTCCAAAGAAGAACACTCATTAAAAACAGGATTGGAAATACTGACAAGGATGGAATTAGTAAGTGTGCCGAATTGCATTATTGACAATTCCCGTCTTTTAATCTTATTGAGGAGAAAAGTGGTACGGTCCGCATCCTTAACCGCTAGACCACAGGTTTTTGCAAAATTAAAAACTTGAGAATCAGTCATATAATTAAAAATGGAAGCTAACATACAACGCATACCTTCACCGTCGATTTTGGCCAACTTGGCCGCGACAACAATCTCCAAATAATCATCTGAGGACTCCTCGTGTGATCGCTTCACAATCTTCTGCACGAGAAAACCCCTAGCAGGTTGTGGTAACTCCAATGAAGACTGAGAGGCGGATACAGGAAAGGTGGAGGGGACCACATCAGGGATAAGGGACACGTTCACTGTATCCTGCTCCCCTCTAGACAACTGAGTATCTGGCACAAACTCCAGAAGATCAGAGTCATCTTCCCAATATGGATTGTTGTCCTCAAGATTAAGGTGAGCCTCATCATCATCACTATATGGCAAGTTCCGCGAAGAGTAAGGAGCAATCGAAAGATTAGGCAAACCACCTCCCGGCCCCTCTTTGGACTAAGGGTGGCAATTGGCCCGAACACGACCCCAGCCCGCTTAGGTCCGATCCAATAATTAGTGGGCATGGGCTAAAATTTCTCATTTTGGGTTGGGCTCGGGCTCAAAATTTTTGGTCCGAGGAAAATTTGGGATGGACTTGGGCTCAAGTGCTTAGGCCCGATGGGCACGAATCAAACTTTTATATGTGCATGTGTATGTTTATGTATACATCATGTATATTTATATATGAGTTTTTTTTAAAAAAAAGAAAATATTCATATAAGTAAGTTGAAATGAGTGTTCAACAGTTCAAGTTTATAGATAAAAAAAATTATGTCTTGTATATAAAATTAAATGAAAATAGACAAAATTGATGTAAATTCCTCAAAAATTGTAGTATTCCTATTATTGTTATTATTTTATCGTATATTATTTTTGATATAATTTTATTTTATGGGAAAGTTATATATTAGAACATGCATAAGTAGTTTGGGCCTAATTCAGGCCCGAGCTCGGGCCCAAATTTTTAGGCCTAGGGAAAACTTGGGTCGGATTTGGGCCTCTGTTTTAAAATGCACAGATGGTTCTACAATGGATTTACAATGGTTTTTACCATTGCACAGGATCCAGATACCATTATTCTATTATTCTCATTGTTCGACTTTGTACATTTTGTATCCATTTATAAACAGAATGGTAACAGATATCCAACTAAAACAAACTCGACTTCATATTAAAGTATTTGTATCCTGTCCAACTATAATTGCACTTGCAATAAAAAAGTAGTCCCCCAAACACAAACACATCTAATTACCCTCCGAATTAAAAAGAGAAAAGGATACCTTCCAAAGTTAATATTATTGTGGCTTCTGGGGGAACAAAATGCAAAATACAAAATACTGCAAAAATGAGACAGTGCCACAACCAATCTTCTCTGGAATTACCAGACTATAAAAATCACTGGGCAAAATGATGCAGACAATTGTTCGTACAGTGTTAAGTTAATCATTTAAAATCTTGGAGTTGGTTTTGCGGTTTACAGTTCATACACATTGCTGAAGCTTTGCTCAAACATCATGAACTCTCTCACTGTGTGCTACTGGGAGATCTTGGGTTCACCCAAATGCGATGGCCATGGTGATTTTATAGAAAAAACATATTTGTAAGATACAACAGCGATGAGTAGGGTTCAAAAGTCCCTGTCCTATCTGCTCCAGGTTTGTCTATTTTCTAATAAAGATTTCTCATCCGAGTGGAAAGATCATCAGCAACTGTAGAGGAACGTGATGAGATGAGCGCCTTAGCATTTAACGGCGGCGCAGATCTCGCTGAAAGATGAAAAATAGGAAAGAAGAAATTCATTAGGATCCCATGTTACCATTTCCACTAAGATATGCTCATACTATGACAAACAGTTTTGATGAAAATAATGTTAGTAGGTAATATACAACCAACCATTCAGCTGCTAAATATATAATGATATAATATTTCGTTGTAACTGCAACAATGGAGTAGACTAGACATACAACGAAGTGTTAAGTTCAGGTCATGGCATTGATTCTGAGGCTGAGTATATTAGCAAGTATAATGTTAGTTAACAGGATCCCAAATGTGAGTAATTTACAACAACAATTCTTCCTGCAAATACTAGCAGGCTTATCCAACAACTTTCCATGCAAAATAGATTTACAACAGTGATTTTTCAATGTAATACTAACAAACATATAATTACATGATTCAATTTCACGAACAGCAAGCAATTTAACCAGTATTACCATGATTTATTGAATAAGCTTGATTATAAGGAATATGTTCCCTGTTCAAGTCAAGTAAACAACTATAAAGTTTTTCTATCCTGAATCTTTGGTGCCCATATGAATCTTTCCCTTCATCTAGCTTGTTAAGAGAAATCTCCTTATTATATATAAGGTTAAATCAAAAGAAAAATCCTTCAACTATGGGTGGGTTATTTTATACCCCCCTCAACTGTAGTATCAATTAAAAACCCCCTTCAACTCAATTTCTCAAATACCCCCACTTTTTGGAGACGAAAATACCCCCTCTTTTAAAATGAAGGTTTTTTTTTAATTTAGTCCCTTAATTAATGGATATATACGATTTACTCCCCCAAATCATAGTATTAGCAATTTAGTCCCTCAATTAGAATGACTTAATTAAGGATTTTTACAATTTATTCACTTAATTAATGGATATTTGCGATTTAGTCTCCCATATTAAAGTATTTGCAATTTAGTTTTCAAATTAGAATGACTTAATCAATTTAGTCCCTAAATTTTTCACAAAATAAAAGAAGCTACTGGCTCAAGATTATTGTATTAGCAAAATCTAAGGAGGATAGTGAGAAGGAAAATTTTGAAAAAAAAAAAGAATAACACTTTAGTTTGATTATTTTATTATTATTTTGATTTTTTAATTACTATTGGTTTGCTAACAATCTTGACAAAATTATCATGTTTATATCTTTTAAGGTTAAAATTGTCGATGCTGCCTGCATGGTTGTACATTCATCATGTGGAAATGTTATAAACTGTTCAATTCTCTCCTTACTTCCCAATTGTTTTCTGAAGCTCCACAAAAGTAAGACTTTCTATCGATGTAGACTACATCATATTATCAAACAAATTAGGGTACACAATGAAACCATTGACAATTACCAGTCTCACATCTCTTCTACATCTTCGATATTCGTGAGACATCACCAGACGTACTAAAATTAGGAATTTAAAAAGAATTTAAAATTTGGGAACTAAATTGATTATGTTATTTTAATTGGGGACTAAATTGCAAATGTTATAATTTGGAGGACTAAATTGCAAATGTCCATAAATTAAGGGACTAAATTGCAAAAAACCCTAATGATGTCACTCTTATCTAGGGATTATGACTTGAAAGACTAAATAGCAAATATCCATTAATTAAGGGACTAAACAGTAAACATTCTTAATAAAGTCATTATCACTGAGGGACTAAATTGCGAATGCTATGATTTTGGGGGACTAAATTGTAAATATATGTTAATTAAGGATTAAATTATAAGAACTCTTCATTTTAAAAGAAGGGTATTTTCGTAAAAAAAATGTGGGGGGGTATTTGAGAAATTGAGCTGAAAGGTTTCTTAATAGATGCCAGAATTGATGGGGAGGTTGGGGGGGGGGGGGGGGGGGGGGGGGGGGGGTTAAAATAACACCCATAGTTGAGGTTTTTTTAAATATTTTAATTTAGCCAAAAAATAAATTGAACGACGATTTGGGTAGAGCTCCTATGCAATAACTGTCAAAATGTCCAACATATGAATCATTCCAACTAGAGACAACAGGAACCTAAATGCTCTATGGACTGATGACCACCACTAATAAACTACATCAATGCTCAAATTTTGATGTGACAAAATGGATCACGCTTAAAACTAAAAACTAAAACCATAAAATGTTTTGATTATTGTTAAGGATTGAGAAAGGCAGTGGAAATAATTCATCTATGTTAAGAATAAAAATAATATAATAGATTGTGGAGAAAACAGAAGGTTAAGGTTGCATTTGGTTCGTTGTTATGAAAATCCATTTTAAACTTTAGTCTTTGAAATCCATTTTTATAAAGTTGTTTTTTGTGATTTTCGAAAACAGAGTACTGTTCGGTAAACCGTTTTTCAAAAATAAAGTATAAAAGGTGTTTGGTACACTGTCTACAGTGTGTGTATATATATATATATATATATATATATATATATATATATATATATATATATATATATATATATATTCCCCTTCCATTATGCACCACCCATGGTGCACACGACGTGTGCACTCGGTCGTTCATATCGACGATCTGAACATTTCACATTGATCTACACATCTAAATTAGTCTAAATATGTAAATTCAAGTCATTCGAAATTCTTTTGCCCATGCGTTGAAGTGTTGTAAAATTATATGACTGAATATCGTTTTTTTATAATGACATGATGGATGAGCAAATGAATTTCAAATGACATGATGAATGAGCAAATGAATTTCAAATGACTTATTTTTTACATATTTAGACTAATTTAGATGTGTAGATCAATGTGAACGGTTCCGCTCGACAGATCGTCGATATGAACGTCCGCAGACCGACTGCACACGCCGTGTGCACCATAGGTGGTGCACAAGGGAAGGGGACTATATATATGTAAATACGTAAATACTGTTATATCTGTTATATATACAGTATGTATGGGTATGTATATACAGTATATTCTCATACATACTGCATACATATTGTGTGTATAATAAAAATAGTAATAATAATAATTATTATTATTATTAAAGAAACATTCCGTTGTGCACTCGCCTCCGTGTGCACTTGGCCTTCATATCGACGATCCGAACTGTTCACATTGATATATACGTCAAAATTAGTCTAAATATGTAAATCAAGTCATTTGAAATTTATTTATCAATCCATCATGTCATTATAAAAAGAACAATATTCAGCTATACAATTTTGTAATACTTCAATGCATGAGCAAATGAATTCAAATGACTTGATTTTACATATTTAGACTAATTTAGATGTGTAGATCGCTATGAATGGTTCAGATTGTCGATACGATGGCAAAAAGGCTGAGTGCACACGGAGGCGAGTGCACAACGGAAGGAGACTCTATATTAATAATAATAATAATAATAATTGACAGATACTTTTTGGTCGATGAATGGTGGAGTTTCTCGGAACATTCTCATCGTCATGCCTCCCCCTTCTGGAAGGGGACCTGGAAAGCAGCGGCGGCTTTCCATTGCAGATTAAGCCACGACTGTGCTGATGGATCCATGACCAGATTCTGGACTGACATTTGGATCGGTAATTCTTCTTTAACTACCGCTTTCCCAGCTATCTTCCATCTGGCTGCCGATCCGCTGGCCTTGGTTGCAGATTACTATAGCAACAACGTATTACAAAGGCAATGGTCGATTCCCCTCACTTCCAATCTTCCCCCTCATCTAGCCCCAGTTTTTGATAACCTTCTTGCCGCTCTCAACAATGTGGCTTGGCATGATAAAGAGTTCTTTTGGCATTGGAATTCTTCAAGGAACTTCTCAGTTCGTTCCTTCTATCATTTTCTTAACTTTAGAGGCATGTTATCGCCTTTTTACGACCTGGTTTGGAAGTCTTGTGCCCCTTTGAAGGTGAAAATCCTCGCGTGGCTAGCACTCAACAATAAACTTCTGACCGTTGAAATTCTCAATAAGAGAAATCTAGCATGGGGACAATTGTGTCCGCTTTGCGCTTTCGTTTCTGAGAATGTGAACCACTTGATCGTAGAATGTGAATTTTCGCGTCCTCTCTGGAAAATTACAGTGCTGGCTTGGGAATCGTCTGACATTCCGGCCAGTCTGGTCGAATGCTGGACGAAGCGTCCTCCTAATCGCGCATTCCACAGATCGTGGTTCCTTTCCTTTCAGATCATCGTATGGATCATATGGAGGGAAAGGAATAACAGAATTTTCCGTCAGTTAGCTTCTTCCCCTCGTTCGATTTCAGACGAATTTTTGTTTTTATTCAAATTTTGGTCTTCATCTTTAAAAGTTGAAGCAAGAGAAGCTCTTAAGTTTGAGAGACCGGAAAAGGCTTTCCATTGTCTTATTACTCTCAACGCTATTTAACGCTCACAGCATCTCTCTTTTGGATCTTTTGAAGTTCAGCTTATCATAAAGTCGTTCTTTCAGTTTCTTATCTGAAGCACTCTCTGTCTACGTGTTTCTACTGTTTTGGTATTTTCTTGTTGGTTTGACGCATGTTCCCATGGTGTTTATATGCAGGGTTGACGAGTAGGTCTGCCTGGCTCTCAAGGTGGTTTTGGCAGCAGGTTAGTCTGCTTTTTGGTATGTTGCTTGTGGTTCTGTTGAGTAGGCAGTCTCGGTCTTCAATTGGGACTGACCTTATCATCCTGCTCTCCTTCCCTGTCATACCTCAGCTCTTTCTGTTATTATCTTTTGGTGATCTCATGTTTAGAGATCTTTGGTATGCTACTATGTCTTATTACTCAATAAGTATCTTATGGTGTATTTTCTATCTATTGTTGGGTTAGCTTGTTATCTGAATTGGTTTTGAGAGTTTCTGGCTGTGTTTGTATCAACTGGATGTGTTGGTTTTGGTAGATGATCGCTGTGAGCTTGTCGTTCGGATTATGGGTCTGTTGAGTAGGCAGTCTCGGTCTTCAATTGGGACTGACCTCTTCATCCTACTCTCCTTCCCTGTGGTACCTCAGCTCTTTCTGTTTTTATATTTTGGTGATCTCATGTTTAGAGATCTTTGGTATGCTACTATGTTTAATTCGCAGTTTGTATCTTATGGTGTATATTCTACCTATTGTTGGGTTAGCTTGTTACCTGATTTGGTTTTGAGCGATTCTGGCTGTGTTTGTATCAACTGGATGTGTTGGTTTTGGTGGGTGATCGTTGTGAGCTTGTCGTTCGGATTATTCCGATTGGTTTGTTCTTCTAGTCGCGCTGGTGCCTCGCTTGTAAGTCATCATTTTTTAGCTAACGTTCTCTGTGCGGCTTGGCTTTCCTAGTTTCGGCACTGGCAGCTAGGATTCTGTTTTGTCCCTCTCCTGTTCGTATTGACTGTGTTCAGTTGGACGTTGGCGCGGCGGTGCTGGGCTTTTTGATCGATGGCTGGAGTTCGGGATCGGATGGTCCTTTGTCTTCCCGATGCCTTGTTTCAGCGTTGCTTTCTGTCAGCTCCGTTTCAGCCGCGGCCTGAGTTGTTGGTTGTTGTTATTATAGTGGTGTATCGCTATTTCTTTTTCGGGTCCTGATGGACTCTGTTTGTGTTGTAATTAGTTTTGGATATTGTGTGTTTGTTTTACATCTTGTAAGACCTTTTGATTGATTAATGCATGGCTGGAGTCAGTTGACTCTATCCGTATCATCAAAATAATAATAATAATAATTTTATATATATATATAGGGAAAGCTTCAGTTGAGCACTACTCTAGTGCTCACCGCGTGAACACTAGGCCTTCGGGCGTTCATATCGAAAATCCGAACCGTTCACATTGATCTACATATCTAAATTAGTCTAAATATGTAAAATCAAATCATTTGAAATTCATTTGCCTATTCATTGAAGTGTTACAAAATTGTATAGCTGAAAATCATTGTTTTTATATTCACATGATGGATGGGCAAATGAATTTCAAATGATTTGATTTTACATATTTAGACTAATTTAGATGTGTAGATCAATGTAAACGGTTCGGATTTTCGATATGAACGCCCGAAGGCCTAGTGTTCACGCGGTGAGCACTAGAGTAGTGCTCAACCGAAGCTTTCCCTATATATATATATATTAGTATACAGTATGTATTCATACTGTATACATATATATATGTATACAATATGTTGGTTGGGAATTACCCTACTCATCCCAGAAAACAGGTTTTATCTGTTTTCCAAAAACACATTTTAAACATAGATATTCAGTGTAAAATTTTAAAATGATATTTGCAAAATTTTGTATCCAACACAATTACCCTATGTTTTCATTTTAAAAACCGTTTTTTTTTATAAAGCCAAACCAAACGCAGCCAACTATTGCACAGAAGATTGGGTTCCTAAAAATTACTGGTATAGAGTGGCCAAACAGAAGTCAGCAACCAAATTGTATCTCAAAAATCAGTTTATCAGATGAACTGCCTGATGTAGAAGTACTGATTTTGTGGAGTAACCGAAAAGGTTAAGGTTCACCTATTCAATTATCAATGAACAGCTCTACATAATTGGAGGAACCTGGCAGCAATTTCGCATTAAATTGAGAACACTCACTTTCTTATATTGATTATGCAGGACTATCTTATCAGAGTATAATTAGCGGTTAACGAAGTTAGCTTAAGATAAATTTCACCTTCCAAAAAATCCATGCGGACACAAGCAAATCATAATAAGACTGACAAACTTGACAAAAGATCTGCACTTACCCTTGGGCCCCGATCAACGACCTGTGGTGGTCTGTTCCCCATAGGCCCTGATTGCTGAATCACTTGAGGGCTATCATGCTTATAGAAAGCCTGCAAAGCTCTCACCATAAATGGCCTCACGATGTTTACTTCCATTGCAGATAGATTTTTGAGCTGCAAGAGGGAAAAAGATAAAAGGGCACATAAGCATTGTCTGATTTTTCTTCTTGTTAGTACCGATGAGATTAGTAGAGACAATAAAGGATGTGATATAAAACATAAGATACCTGTAGAAACAAGAAACTACACCTTCGAATTATCATTAAGGATCAAAAGATCAATCCTTGCGAAAAATTCAAATTTCAAAAATATCGGATCAAACATCAATGAAAGAAGAAAAAATGTTGCAGCTTTCAAACAAGTACAAAAGACAATGAGACAAGGACGGGTAGTGGTAATTTACAGACTGAAACATAATATATCAGATGTAAACCTAACTTGTGTTGAGAAATATGTCAATTGGTACTCTCCTAGGCCAATATTAATCTGAGGCATCGACACAATAAAAAGTAATGCTATTTTATGCACAATTGTGTTTAGAATGATTTTATCTGATCAGCATGTAATAGCATATCCTGTAGCAATATCTATAGTAGAACTACGAGAAATAAACTCATCTAACTCCAGTCGAAAATATTTTAAATTGAAGTGGTGAACAGTGCAGGTTGCTGGGATCTAGCAGTTTGGTTAGTAAATGAAGACTTGGACCTACCGTCCTCTTTGCTTCGAAAGAAAACATCACTTTTAGCGAATTAGAATTTATGAACAAGGATTTTTGGAATGTTATTAAGAAAAGAAAAGAAGCAAACAAAAGACCAAGGTGGCGTACTCTCTGAGTCCCAGTAATTTAAAAACTTCACATAAGGGTCCTTTTGCAATCACTGAAGTGGTGAAGAACCAGATTCAAAGAGCAGCACGCAAAATAGAAAGACAAAAATAAAAAAGACATTTAGAAATATATTAATTTAGAACTATACCTTTACTGCATGTGTTCGACCAGATATTGTCTCCAGGCCAGTTTCAACCTTATGAAACCGAACATCTCGGATGTCCTCAATCAAAGATCTCACCTGAAAATTACACCTTAGAATATGGACTAATGAATCATCAATTATATAAAAAGCAGTGTAGAATGCTAAGAACTCACTATGTATATATTTTGAATGTCATCACGGGCACTGAATCATTGGCAATTTAGTATTCATTAAAACGGTATTAAAAGTAGTAAAAGGTAACAAAAATATATATTCAGATCATCATATACATACTGGTCAAACAAAAGCTTTGAAATTTCAATATAGTGGAACGGCAAGGGCTGAAATTCTCTAGGAGACTCTCTTTCTGCTTCCAACACCTGTGTTAACCTATCTGGCAATAGAAACAATAAATTAACTACATTATGATAGCATGTAAAAAAAATCTTAAACCTAATAGCAGTTAAATATGAAAAAATTGAGGAAAAAACACCATTACATGTTTATAAAATAGCTGGAATTGCCTCAATGAAGAAGGTTTTAACTACTTGGTAAATTTAATATACAAGCTTAAAGCAATCTTTGAGAGCACCACTTATTTCCTCCACCCCTCTCCTACCACCTCCAACTTTGTCATTTTGTTGCATTTTTCTATGAAGAATTTACTTAATTGGAACTATTCTAGTAGATAAGCTTGAAAGGAAAATTCAGTATAATAATCCCTTAGCCCCATATTAACTGTCCACTTACCATATATATATATATATATATAAGTTTGCCATGTATCAGTATTTCCATTAGTTGTTTGTCGTATACCAGTATTTTCATCAATTTTTTGGAGGGCTATACCAAATATAAAGTGATCGATTCTACATAACCTATTGATAGTGGATTTGGAGGGCTATACCAAATATAAAGTGATCAATTCTACATAACCTACTGATAGTGGAGGCAAACTAACATCCGATCAATCACAGCCCAAAGACAAACAAATATCTTGCACAAAAAATAAAACCCAGAGATTGTGTTGATTGAGAACTTCCCTACATCCACTGGCATATTTATATTCAGTTTATGCAACAAACGTACAGTTCCCTTTTCGTTTCCCTACATATGCGTCACTTTAAACATATTAGTAAAAACCACAAAAAAAATTAAAATAGAGTAATCCATCCATCGCTGACAACCATGGTAGGAACTCCATGCTGACACATCGTTGAAAAATAAAGTGGCATACTTAGTGTTCAAAATTGTCTCAAGGTAGGTTTTTTAAATAGGAGAAATAGTACAGCTTTGACAAAAGAAATGGATACTTATACTAATCAAAGTCATTGGATTTTATGCATAATTTGTGTATTCTTGCCAAGTTCTATGGTACAGCGTGGATCACATCCGCATAATTTTATCGTCTAAGCACATCTCCCACATTATTTTTCTATAGATTATTTTTCTTCAGATATTTGCACATAAATAGTGTCACAATATGTGTCATTCAATGTTATGTTACTTATGTAGATCTCTCGAACTTGTATAAGAGATGAGATCATCTACCACAAATAGTGCTTGAAAAAGGATATATAGATGTCAGGATGACTGAAGCCAAGGAAGCAAACATGCGGCCGCGGCACCCCCCAACGGCACCCCCAACAGCCATGGTCTAGGACGTTGGCTGAAACATTTTCTAATGTTATAAGTAATGACATATTTTGTTATACTCTGCAGGATTACATGGTTTTTAGAGATCCAGGGAAAAAAAAGTGACTTCTATTTTTATGAGAAGAGCATAAGCCACCTTAGCATAAAGGTGGATCTATAAATTAATTTTCAATTTGAATATGTTTTGGAGGTTTTATTATTAAAGGAAGTTTCCATTGCCTTTATTAACATTTTTATGCCTGATATAGTTGTACGAATAATAATTACGTAAATTTAACAATGAAGATTTCCAAACCAAAGCACTCATCATCCCATGGTAGTGTACAACTGTACATAACCTTATAAATGATCGATACCTCAATTATATGCACAATCTTATACATAATCTTATAAATGAACGATACCTCAATTATATGCATGATGATCTCAAACAAGACCAAATTAAATTATTTAAAAAAAAGGAAAATAACAAATTTTGCTGGAACAAAGGTTTCCTTCTCTTATTATGCTCTTTATAAGTGAATGCAATCTAAAAGCATTTGCTAGGTAACCATGGCATGATTCTACCTTTTTGTCATTTAATTCAAGAACGACTAAATTGTAGAGTTCCAATTATAAAACCTAAGTCACCATACATCTCAGACATCGTTTTTAATAACTTCTCTCTCCCCTATCCACTAACAATATGGAGACTGAATGTAGCAGCTTCAATCCCCCCGTAACTACTAACAATATGGAATGATTCAGTCCATTACTAATATATTGTACGAAGAATTTACAGTCGCCAACTAGTTCCGCTTCGGATTTGAGGCAAATGTCTACCATAGACTAGGGAGAGAACTGCACATTATACTAAAATTAGTAATTTACACGTGCGATGCCCGTTTTAATAATTTCAAAAAATAAAAATAAAAACTCTGGCGTAGGGAGGATTTCCTTTATATTAGTTTTATACGTGCATTGCACATGTTGGTAGAATGACAAAATGACAATGATACTAAGGCCTTCTCCCATTATAATAACTAGTAACTAGTAATTTACACGTGCGATGCACGTTTTAATAATTGCAAAAAAAAAAAAAAAAAACTCTGAAGTAGGGAGGATTTGAACTGGAAACCTCCTTTATATTAGTTATGCAAGGGCATTGCACATGTTGGTAGAATGACAAAATGACAAATGACACTAAGGCCTTCTCCCATTATAATATTAGAGATATATTATTATTATTATTAGAGATTAGAGATTAGAGATTAGAGATTAGAGATTTGAGATTAGAGAGATTAGAGATCATATAATAACCAACTACCAAAAAAGTAGTAACACAACATCCACTATCCAAATTCATTGCAATTTTCATGCTACAATGAAACAACTAGTTAGCTACAAACGCAGATGCTTAAGGAGCGAAAAACACACATTTATCACATGATAACAAACAAGAGGACTCACCCACTGACATCCAATCGGGAGCACGAATTGTGCACTTCCCACGCCTCTTCAGCGCGACGGCGAGCCACAGCGGAACCTTGGTCGCAATTTGGGGGAGAAATGGACCAAAATCACCCTAATTTAACCAATCAAACAAATAAATAAATAAATAAATAAAATCAGTTGATAATTCTCCACAAAATAACGCATTATTAACTAATTCATTGCAACCAAAACAGCAAGACTCACGCAGATCATGTTCAGCGCATCCATTCGGATGTTGGGGACGATCTCCACCGTCTCATCCTCCGCCAAAAACTCCACCTAAAAAGAAGGAAAATCTCAACACCAAAACCCATGAAATTTAGAGACTGGGTGCTAATTCAAGAAGATGAGGGAGACGACCTCGGGAGCTGAGAAGAGGGAGAGTTCGGGGTCGGATTGGCCGGCCATTGGTGACTGAAGTCGAGAAATCTAGGGTTTCTTTTTTTAGTTAACTCGTGTTTAGTGATGAAATGAAAGGGGGAGCCCAGAAAGTGCGTTATGCACGTGTTACTGGGGATTAGGCATGGACTGACTAATCTGCCCTCATCATCGTTTCATTTCTTTTATACCAAGACAGAATGAAGGGCGAATTTTTTTTTTGTCTTGCTGAATAAGTAGGGGTATTATTGTAATATCTGTGGGCTGTTTGTGATATTTATTGTGATATAAAGCAGAATCCGATCGAACAAACGAAAGGGCATATAGATCTGAAGGAAGGAAGGAACGAACGAGCTCGCATTCGCTTTCGCTTTCCGTTGTTTCATACTTTGATTCTTGGATTTCGATTTCGATTTCGATCTCGATCATGGGTAGAAAGTTCTTCGTCGGCGGCAACTGGAAATGCGTAATTCCTTGTCTTTCTGATCTCATCGAATTTGATCTTCTTGTTTTTTTTCCTAATTAAATCACCGAGTTTTATGCTGATTTTTTTGTGATTATTTGCCTCGTCGAATATAATGTTTTTTTTTGTTAGATCGATGATTCTTGATCTCAGATTCTTGAACTCATATTGATTATTATTACTACAGTATTAACTTTAATTCATTCATTGTAGTAGTGACCGATCTCATCGTTTTTGATAATTTTCCAGTTAAATAATTTGTAGAATTTTAGATTCATGGAACCTCATAATTTTCACTTAAATCGTCGTCCAACGTTAGATTCTTGTTCTCATCAGATCTCACTGATTTTCATTTAGTTCAATGAATTTTCAAATACTAGATCTAATGGCATATCATTATTTCTAATCAATTTGGGTGGAGTTCTGGATGATTTGTTGCATGATTGTTAGGTTAGATCAGTTTTACTTTTTCTTTGTAGATAAA
Source organism: Hemerocallis citrina (assembly GCA_017893485.1). Lineage (NCBI taxonomy): Eukaryota > Viridiplantae > Streptophyta > Magnoliopsida > Asparagales > Asphodelaceae > Hemerocallis > Hemerocallis citrina. The sequence continues at coordinate 258,477,932 of CM030360.1, read as the reverse complement.
AAATGATGTATGTGGAATTAAACTGTAACGGCAATTTTTGATTTGAACTTTTGTACAGAATGGGACAGCTGAAGAGGTGAAGAAGATCGTGAGCACACTGAATGCTGCCAAGATCGCCTCACAGGATGTTGTTGGTATGGCCACTCTTCTATTTCATTCTTGATTTAATTTTGTGTTTATATTCGGAGATAATCCATTGGAACTGTATTTGCGATATCAGTAATTTTGATTTGAAGTCTTGTGGTTTTGTCAAGATAACAATCACATTACTACTGGGGAATGTCGTGAGGTTCCTTCACGTTTTATTTGAAAAGTGAAACCGGAGTGAAATAATCGTTAGTAAAAGTACATATTTCTTAAGTTTAGAATGAAGATGCAATGAGTCTAGTAGTATATGATTCGGGAGTAATCATTTTTATGTCTTTTGTTGTTCTGTCTATCAAATCAATTTGGTATGTGGATGGTTAGTCAGTTGTAGAAATGAATCTAGGGGCGAGTTAGAATTTTTAAAGTTTTATAATATAAAATTTTCAAAGAAATACAGGTTGGCTTCGATGACCCTTGGTCTCTGTAGCCATAAAATATTACTTGCTATATTGATAACATCATACATGATCTAGTGCATGTGTAGTTTTATGTTTATAATTTGAATGTACATTGAAGGTTTAAGATGTGTAGTTCACCATAACATTTTCACGTGTTTCATATTGTTTTCTCCTCCAGAGGTTGTGGTAAGCCCTCCCTATGTGTTTCTTCCATTGGTGAAGGATTCACTGCGCTCTGAAATTCAGGTTGCTGCACAAAACTGCTGGGTGAAGAAGGGTGGTGCATACACCGGTGAAGTTAGGTACAAGATCAATTGTGCAAAATTAATCACTAGTTAATCTACTTTACTGCTTAACATATTTTAGTATCAAGTAAATTCGTGTTCCAAATATTAAGTTTCTGACTATGGGGATGTATTGCATAGGATTATATCTTTATTTTGTTCCATTTAAAAATTGGAAGTTCACAGGGTTTGATGGTGCTTCTTGTTGCTATATCATACTTTTTGATAAGGCTGGATCTGCATTTTCTTTATCATAACCATGTTTTTGACGTTGTCTTACTCTTGCCTAGATTAAATATAATCTCGGTACTAAGTTCTATTCAGAGTCTTGGCTTTATCTCCCAGTCATTTTCTTTTCAATGTATGCTGCATCTTTGCTCGCTAACTGTCATCTTCTATAACTAATATGATAGATATTTGCCTACTATAATGATGCACACCTATTGAATGTAATAAAATACATAGATTAACTAAAATTCTGAAATATGAGTCTCCACTTGATCATCAGTTAACTTCTGTTTTCCTTATTATATTTTCACTAACAACTTTCTTATGCTATTTCTGTAAAATCTGTTATTCGGTATTCTGACCTCGTCTTTTCTTTTTCTTTCTTTTTTCTAATTGTAGTGCTGAAATGCTTGTCAATCTGAGCATTCCTTGGGTTATTCTTGGTCATTCTGAAAGGAGAGCTTTGTTGAGCGAATCAAATGAGGTAAACATCCAATGAATATATACATGCATAGAAAGTAATTGTATGATCAGGCAGCATTATGAAATTCTTTTGGTTGTATAAGCTGAACAGTGTCATTTAGATGATTATTTAGTTAAGCATGTGTATCAAATGACCTGTTTACAAATATCTTCATGGTTTCCTACTGATGTTAAATATTGTAATTGCTGACTGTTCGACCACAACTGGTGAAATTTGAACTTTACTGGTGGAGTCATTCTGAATAGGTGGTAGTAGATCAAATTATTTCTGTTATTATCTGGGTTTTCTTTGGTTGACTGCATTCAAATTGCATCTACTAAAAAGAGAACAGTACAATAGCTGTGCTGGAAATATCTGTTATGATTTGTTTTAGACTTTCATGAGCAGTCAACATTTTGCATGATATTTTATTACAATTACTTGCATCATGCATTGCAGATATAGTGTAATACATTCTACATGTTATTTTTTTAGTAAATAAAACAAAAAGGTTATAAACTTCTAATATTACTTTCAGCACTTTAGGATGAATGTTCTGAGTGTTTGATTTGGCCTCTCTTAATTGTTCTGTAGTTTCCATTGAGTACTCACCAGATATAATTTATTAAAACAGACTCTTGATGACTACAAAAGATACATGTGAGTCCTCTCCAAGAACAGGGAACCTTGAAATAAAGGAGAAATTTTTACTACAAAGAAACAAACTGATTTTTTTTTTCTTCTGTAAAGTTTAAATTTCTGATCAATTAGAAATATCTATTCCTATTTTTTATAAGCTTATTTTCAGAGTTGAATGAGACCAATACTTTTCAGTAAATATTAGACCATAATTATTCCTGTCTCATTATATTTCTAAGTATGCATTTGTTTGGTAGTGACTAAAATTGGCATTCGGGTTTTAAGGAGTGAAAACAAAATCATTAGTTTTCATTATTTTGGTGTTCCTTGTTTGTTAGCAAGGAAAACAATATGAATTCACATGTTGAAATATCCTTTTCTCTTTCCTTTGCTTGGCAGAATAATTAAAAGAAGAAAATAGAGAGAGAAACAGAGGAATAAAGCTTTTCCAAGCCAATTCACCACATTTTGTGGTGAATTGGTTTTCTGCTTTTTTGATGAGTTGTCATAAGACTCATAGCTTTTAGCAATTTTAATTCCTATCAAACAATCAAAGTATTTTAAAATATGAAATAGTGGAATTGAAAATGTGGATGTGGCAAGGTAGAGAAACCAAAACCAATGTCTTTCCTATCTAACAAACACCCCCTAAATGTAAAGATGTGTAATTTACTTTTCATTATCAATAGATAATGATCCTTTATAATCTAATTTAAACAAATTAGATGTTCCTTTTTTCTACCCGGTGGATTTCTTGCACAATGTTTAATGAGAAATTGATCGATCATTTAGAACCTTTATTTGTTATGATTATTGAGGTAGAAACATGTTTTTTAATGAAGTCAATTTTTTAGAACATTATTAAGCAATAAATTCAGTTTTTTCAAAGTAAACTTAGCCAAGTAAAGCAACATAGTACATTTAGGGGATAACTAAGTGCTAGTCATTATTATTGTGCACTGCTCAACCATTATTTGGAAGTTTTGGGTTTAATTAGATATGCTTTTTTGAGCTGTGGAAATAAAGCTTGTGATCTCAGTATGTTGTCTACTTGATTTTCAACACCTCTACTCAGAACTGCATTTAGTAAAACAAAAAGATAAATACAATTATACTGATGTACGCTCTTTTTTGTAGTCAGGAAATAGGTGCTTGTGTTCTACTTTCAACAATTAGAAGGATTCCGTCGAATTTTACAAAATGACACTGAACATATTGACCATGGCAGTATCCACGACTTTAATGATATTCATTTGTCAATTTTAATCTATCATCTTTTTTCTGAATCTATGCAATTTAGGTGGATATTATTTTTGTGTTTCTTTCATGAAAGATGACTAGTACTTTGTGTATATACTGAATTCTTTTTTTGCCTTAAATAACAAGTATGCGTAAAACTTATGACTAGTACTTTTAGGTATATAGGTTGCATTAAAAAGTAAGTCAAGATGTAATTATTAACATTGATTTAGGGATAATTTTTGTCCAATTAAGTCACATGAGGCTATATTTGAGGAGGGTGGGCTCTAATTTCCTTGGTGTTGGATGAAAGTTTGTGGTGTTTGTAAAAAATCTCAAGTTTTTGGTTTTCTTATAAAAAATGTTGAAAGTATGTCTTATTTTTAGTAATTTAGCCTAAGCTTTTGGTAATAATGCTAATCTAGTTATGCATATTTCCCTTTCTATCGTCCGTGCAAGATTTCATTAGCAAATAAGGAGCAGTTAGTAATTTAAATTGTTTTGTTTCTTCATAGTTGGCATATACTCATTCAACTTGTCTAAATTTCTTTTATTATTGAATGCAGTTTGTTGGTGATAAAGTTGCTTATGCACTTTCTCAAGGTCTAAAGGTAATTGCATGTGTTGGCGAGACTCTAGAACAGCGAGAAGCTGGGTCAACAATGGATGTTGTTGCTGCACAAACCAAAGCAATTGCTGGTAATAATATTTCCTTACCATAATATGAGCTCTCTTTTTACTACTCATTTGGGTTGTCGTTCTAGATAATCAAGATATCCTAATAAGCAGTGTAGACCTGATCTATATAGAGATTAAAATGGCTTCCCTACATTGCATATTTTAATCATGTTTTTTGCTTTTTATGAAGAAACCAAATTTAGATATTTATTTGGTTGTTAAATTTCTTTATCACAAAGTCAATAGTTATCGGTCTTGAGACCTATGGAATCCCAACAAACCCTTTGGCAATCAAGGTCAGTGGAAAACTGGGGATGAGCACACAAAACCAATTAATTGATCAACCAACAAAATTGTTGGGGACAGGGTGAGAAGACCTTTAATGATTTGAGAAGTTTACAAAGCCCCAGACCCTCTTGACCTTACCTCTCCTAAAGGATAGAAGTTCTCGATTCCTCCTTTTATCCCTGAAGTATATCTAGTAGTCTCATTTGGAATATAAAACTTATGTTTTGTTTGTTGACCCCAACCTGCCCAATATCATAAATTGTGCCAAGCTAGATCAAAATGACATTCATCAACTTATTTCAAGTCCATGTCACCTTCTCACCAATTTTAGGAATCCAGACATCAGATGACTGACCTGGACTAGTTGACTACTCTGCTGCACTACTGCATTGCAGCCCACTGCATCAGGCACGTAGGAGGCTACCAGTCGGTAGTGGATTGATTTTATTTCTGTGGTCTTTCTGGCCTTGTATACGATCAATTCAGCTGGTTGGAGTTTCCTGCTTCATTCTCTTCACTTCCCATTTTGTTTGAATGCAAGATTGTAAATCTCTACTTCTATAATGGGAGAAGGCCTTAGTGTAATTTGTCCGTATCCCAACCCGTGCAATGCACGTTTAATTAAACTCTACAATATAAATCAATGAAATACGTACAATACACGTTCAAATTTATTACCCTCTCCCTATCTCTCAAAAAAACTAAAAACCATACCCTCTTCATCTCCCTCTCTCTGCACTTGCCCCGTGGGAGAAGGATCATGAACAATGAATGTCAGTTTATTATTTTACGTGTTCTGCACGTGCTTCTCCCATTATAATATAGATAAATAGAATATATAAAAAATTTGTTCAGACGTGCATTGCACGTGTATTTACTTGTCTGCAAAATTAAAGAAAGCATTAGGAAGTGTCTAGTCTACTCTTTCTTTCTCCACCTTGGGTCCACAATCCACTCCATTGCTCTATCTAGCATTCTTGTGACTTTCAGAAAAAAAGTGTTTTTGACTCATGTTGCGAGTAGAAATGATACAGAGAACAAGTGTGTTGATTATCAGATACTTTCAGTAGTTGAAAAAACACTTCTCCAAAAATCTTAAAGCACCCCTTGAGGAGGTGTGGTAGGGAAGAGGGGACACCCAGTTTTGTCAAATTGTTTTGTGCCAATCACACCTTTATCTAGTTTTACTTTTACGGTTTTACTTATCAATTACAGTTCTTGCACCTGTTTCGTGGCTAACATTTTGTTAATGAATCTTTTACATAGATCGGATATCGGACTGGACCAATGTTGTAGTCGCTTACGAGCCAGTCTGGGCTATCGGAACCGGCAAGGTTGCATCTCCAGCTCAGGCCCAGGAAGTAAGTTCTATTAGAAGTTTCCTTACCTGCTTGTATTTTTTAAAATTTTTTTCTTTCATGTTTTCATAACATGAGATGCTATACCCCAATTGTGTCCTGTTCTGCACTTTCGAATTCCTGTTTTGCACAGCCTCTGGTTATTCATACTCTATGCTGAACTACCTTGCTGGAGTACCTTTTTCACTGAGCATTACCTTCTGCATACTTTACATGTAGTCAGATGACATACAGAAAATGGTTTTGTAATCAAAAACTTTCAACTAAAAATTTTACTTACAGGAAAAAAACTTTAAGGGGGCGTTTGGTACAAGGATTTTTTTTGTTTCCTGGGAATCTTAACTTGGGAATTTAGTTTCCCATTGATATGCTAATTTTTAAATTTAAATTCCCAGGAAACTAACATTCCATGGAATTTTGTTTGCCACAATTCCCACAATTTTTTTTTTTTTTTTTTTGGGGGGGGGGGGGATTCTTGGATTCCCAAGTGCTTGGGAAAATGTTATATCTTTAAAATTACAATTTTGCCCCTAAAATAAACAAAACCCTAAACCTTTGTTTCTTTTGTGTTTCTAAGTATTTGTTTATAGAGTTTAACACTGATTGAGCCTTGTGTACGTTTGACTAATGATTTGGTGTTCGGATCTTTTATTTTTGTCTCTCTTTGTAGTATGACAAGTTGTTTATCATTTGTGGGTGTCATTGTAATTTGATGTGAAATGTTTTGCCATGCCATGTCTGATGCTCATAGAATTAGAGCTCTTATGAAACTGTGAAATAAAATGCATGATTTCTGAAGGTCTAATTACAAACATGACACTAAACAGAGGCTCATTTTTCATCCTTCAATACACAATTCACTTCAATAATACTAATGAACTGTATCAAAACCAAACACAGAACAAGTCTGGCCATCTAAATGCAACAGGAGTCCCATCCCATATACAGGGCATTGCATTTGTTTACAGATCATCCCATGCATCTTCCAATCTTTAAAATAGAACCATGTCAAACCTTTCGCCGCTCCTTTTTTCTATATATCAACTTCCTTTATTCTTGTAGCAACTTCTTGTTTGTTTCGTTATTCATAAAGACCACTGTTCTTTTGGCAAATATATTGTCCTCTTTCAATTTTAAGTCATGATACCGCTTTAAATTGTTTGTATTTTGTGACCCAGATTTGCATCATTTTTTTAACTCAGGTATTTCATCAAATAGTTTGTTTTGTTATTTGAGGATGAGAGGGGTATTTTGAACAATAATATTAAGATTCCCAGAAATATGTAGCTCAACCAAATATAGGAAATTAAGTTTCCAACTAACATTTCCAGAGATGTTTAAGACCTACCAAACATGTTTTATGATTCCTAGGAATCATAAATCCCAGGAATCATAAATCCCTAGGAACAAAAAAAAAATCCTTGTACCAAACGCCCCCTAAAGGAAAATGGTTACAGATGTGTCATTGTGATTTTCTCATTGCTTATATTTACTCACAGATGACACATAAAATGTTTAGTAATCAAGAAAACGTTCATTGAGAATTACTTCAAAATATTTTTAATGGGGCCATGGCCCATGAGGTAGGAAAATTAAATGAATGGCTAATATTTTTAATGAGGTGTAAATCAACCACCAAGTGGAGTTATAGTAGTATAGATTTATGTATTGTTTTTATATTGCCATGTTGCCTTGTCTAGTTTGTTTAGAAATTATGGTGTTGCTGTGTCTGTTAGAGCATCCACAGTCGTGATTGTCAAAAAATGGCAAAATGCATATTTACATATAGCATTTCTAGCTTTGCTGCAGTCTTCCAATGCTATTTTATAGCAATTTAAGATAAAAAATACTAGACGGACTTTGAAGTTGTGTTGGAAGGGCGAAACTAAGCAGTTAAATTCCCCAAATCACGCCCGATTAATCCCCGATTAATCGCTAATCGGAGGCTAAGCGATTATTTTTTTAGCGATTTATAATATTTCAATAGTTAGCGATTTAATCGGGATTAATCGGCCGATTAGTGGTTAATCGGCCGATTTTAAGTGGCCGATTAACCGATTAAATCTTCTTCTCTAATTTTTATGCTCGTTTGCATTATTTGGGCTCAATTCGACCCAAATTCAAAATCCAAATTTAAAATTCAAACCGCTTCTGGTCCTCATGCAAACCCAAATTCGACATATCGCCGCTCTCTTCTTCCTCGTGCAACCCCAAATCCAAATTGATTATCTTCAAACCCAAACCCAAACTGATTCTCTTCTTCTTCCTCAAGCAAACCTAAACCCGAATCGCTGTCGCTACCCCTGTACCATCGCATACTTGACTCGGTCCGTATTTGCTCCTCCTCTTGTTGCTCGCACTGCTCTTCCTTCCTGATTGTTTTTGTTTGATGGAACCCACCAGCAAACCTGACCCAACCCACATCTAAAATCCAAACCCAGCTCAAACCAAGTACTCTCTTCTTTTTTTCTATAACTACATGTTCCTATTTGATAATCTCATCTAGTTTTTTGTTAGGATTTAGGGTCGCTACATAATGAGGATATATCTTTTTTTAATTATATATATAACGATTTTTCCCATTTAATCCCCGATTATTTTCCGATTAACCGATTAATCACTAATCGCTCCAAGACCGATTAGTTCCAAAAACCGATTTTAACTGCCTAGGGGCGAAATGAATTATTTAAGTAATTTTTTAATGTTAGACGCAAAGTGAAGTTGCGTCGGAAGAAAAAAAACTCAGAAAAGTGACAGACGGAAAGTGAAGTTGCGTCCCACGGTTTTTTGAATTTTTTTCGAATTTTTTAATATTTAAAATCAGTTTTTAGTTGAAAAGAAAAAAAAATTAATGGCCCCCCATTGGACGCAATGTGAAGTTGCGTCGGGGGGGGGGGGGGGGAGGATTTTTTTTGGGTTTTTAATTACGTTTTATTAAACTTTTTTGTGAGCGACGCAAAGTGAAGTTGCGTCGGAGAATTAAAAAATAATTTTTTTTCGTGGGACGGAAAGTGAAGTTGCGTCCTGTATAATATGCATTTCTCTCAAATCCATTGTCATTTATAGCAATGCTGCCAATGCATAAATAGCAAACGATTGCACCTGGTCGTTTGCTATAAAATGCATTTTATGCATAGATAGCACACGACTGTGGATGCTCTTAGTGTTCGCATATCACAACTTATCGTCTTTGGATTTTAAAGAAATTGTCTTGTTATTGTGTTTGTAGTGTCTGTGACAGGATTAATGAATTACTTCTTAGCCTCCTATGCAAAAAGAAAAAAAATACATATATTGTCTATTACCAAGGTCTTCAAAGAACCAAACTCAAAATAGGGGAGATGGCTGGTAGTTTAATAAATCTCCACTGTCAGATTTTCAAACCCTTCCATCATATTAGTACCAAATCATCCTAAGAAAACGAACTCACAGTTGACACTCACGCACGAGCTGAAACATTTTATATGTGCGCACAGATAAGCCACAATTAATGTCTTTACCTAAACTAACCGATGAAAATATTTCTCTTTGTACTCTGATCTTTGCTGTCATTTTGCATTTCCTCAGCCAACATTATTGTCCTAGATCTAGCATTGTTCTTGTGTTTTCTCCCCTATGTATTTATACCTCATCTGATTACAGGGTGTTCTTTTCCTTGGTAACCAGTAACCAGAAAGTACAAGTAATGAGGCATAATCTTAAAGAACAACTATTAAAGATCTCTGGAGTAAAAATTAAAGCTTGGTGGTTACAACCAAGAACTCAGTATCTACCATCATAATAACCTATAGCGGGTGTATAATTTGGTAAAGCTATGGCAGTGCATATATTCCTGCTACCCTTCATGGATTTTATTCACGTTGAGAGTTACAATTCCATGCCTAGTAGCATAGTCATTTCTGGGTGTTACTAGGTTAACTGGATAATTGAGGAATTCTTTTGTATTTATCTAAGCATCCATCCAAAAAAAATGAAAAAAATAAATCTAATTTTCCATAAATTGTTCCTCCAACTTGTCGATGTCTGCAGACCTCTCCATCTTCTGGCTCAACATCTAGTTTTTCAATATAGGAACTTATCAACATTCGATATATAAAACTTTTCTACCATATTATTTAGTCTTTCATGCATTTATGTGATCTATATCATGGGTAAGACCTTATATGAAATTATAGTCTAATTTGGTGTATTTTGAAGAACATGATATGTGCTCAATAAGAGGAATTCCCTCCCACGCCCTCCATTTTTTTCCTTCTTTTCCTTCAATTTTTAAAGGCTTTCCCCCCTTTTTTGTAACAATAGTGTCTAGCACTCGCACATTTACCCGAGACCCGGACCTGGATCCGGACCCGACATTGGACAGGAACCGACCCGATTATACACGGGTAGGATTAGGGTCCGATGATTTTGGACCGGACCCGACTCGACCAGGACCCGATAGTAGAGCAATAACTTAAAATTTTAGTATATTAGAACAAGATAGCTGTAGCTATTTCAATTTTTTTATCTTTTTGATAGAAAATAAAGTTTTATATGTTCATATAACTTAATAGAATGCATAGATTAAATTTCCTATATCCATTTACGTATTAATCAATTTTACTTTCACTTTCGCTATGAAGCTAATTTAAGTGGTCCTGAAATGAAAAAAATATGTTATGAATTTGAATATTATTATCTTTAGTAAACATTGAAAATAATAATAATATTGTCGTGTATTATTAGATCCGTTGGCTACCCTGGAACCGATCGGACCCCACCGAACCCGAAAAAAATGAATGGACCCGGATCTGGACCTGGACCCATCGCCATAGTGTAGGGTGACTAGGGTCCTCACTACCCGAACCGACCCGACTAGACCAGACCCGATAACAGTGCTAATAGTGTCATGATCTTGTATGTAGCAGACTGTTATTACTCGAAGCTTGGCTCCTATAAATCATATTGGGTTAAGCTGGTACTTGATAGCTATGAAGAAGTTAGTAGCTTCTCCTTCTAGAATAGTTTTGATTATTAATCCTAAATTCTTACCGATTTATCATTTATGGTATAACCTTTCATTTTAAACTTTCATATTGAACCTAACTACTTGAGATTTTTATTTCACCCATATTTTAATTCAATTTATCAAAACATATACAAAATTCATTACTTGTTTATGACATCTCACTGTTTTCTATGTGTAGAATGCATAGACGCTTTTAATTTTCTGAAAATTTTATTTTACCTATGTGGAGATCTTGTATGGTTTGTGGTTAAAAACTGTGCTTTATATCATAGTTATTTATTTAATCTGCACAGGTTCATGATGGTCTGAGGAAATGGCTTAGCAAGAATGTCAGTGCTGAAATTGCAGAATCAACTAGAATCATCTATGGAGGTATGCCGAATAGATATTTCTACATCTATGCTCATGCTTCTATTTAGCACACACAAAAAAAAGAATCTATGCCCATGCTACTGTTACTTGCAAATTGATACTTCAGTCCTTGATACTTATTTCACCAGAGTTTTTGAGGAACATTATAATTCAAACCGCCTAATCCTCTGAACATTGACATATGATCACTGTAGGTTCTGTAAGTGGCGCAAACTGCAAGGAACTGGCAGGCCAGGCTGATGTTGATGGATTTCTAGTTGGCGGAGCTTCCTTGAAGGTTTATGCTATTACAATTTACTCCCTGAACCAAATTAACTCCTGTCTTCTTAATCACTATTTAGTTTGTGTTGGTTATTCTTCTCTTGCCACAGTTCTTCTTATTATTTTCTCTTGGAAAAATGATGATATAAAATAGAAAATTATATATATTAGAGAAGTGAGAATTCCTGTGTCCTTGTGCTGCTGAATACAAAATGTTTTTATTCTTATGCATGTGGTTGTTTACTAAATATGTTTGTAACTGCTTAATGTTTTTGAGATCACTAACCGTTTTTGTTTATTTGTTTCAGCCGGAGTTTGTGGACATCATCAATGCTGCTACAGTGAAATCATCTGCTTAAGCAAGGGATGGTTTCGAACGCTTTTATGGTGGATACTAGTCTGTTTTGAAGTTGTGTATCTTGTGTCCTTTCTGAACATGCTTGTTTTAATTTTGACCCTCTTTTAGTATCTTCCTGAAACTATGAGTGAAGCATGCATATGCAAGCAGGCTGCAGAGTATTAATAAAGAACTTTTTTGTACTCAACTAATCAAAGTCCCCAAGTTCTTGTTTCCTTTTGTAAAATGTCTGCTTTCTTTTGACTCTATATCTTAAATAAATATAAGGTAAAGTCATGAAACCCCCAAATGTTTGGGTTTGAAATTAAGAAACCCCCGCTGTCAAATTTCACTCACTTAGCACCACACCGTTTCTCTTGCACTTTTGGTGTTAAATTTTATTTGTGTAATTACCTAATGGCCCCTACCTAATATAGAAACCACTTCAATCTAATTAATGAGGAAGGGAGTAATTAGGTAATTACATGTTTTAAATTTAACGTCAAAAGTGTGGGAGATAATGATGGGTGTTAACTGAGTAAAATTTGATGGTGGAGGGTTTCATGACTTTACCCCCAATAAATAATTAAGAAAGATGACAATGATTTCTACTGTGATAATGGTTTAGAAATAATTGAACAGTTTGATTGATGCTTGTGAAACTACTACTTTCACTTGAGATGAGTTGTATTCTTTTTTAGGGGGGCCTCAGAGATTACTATTGTGTGATTGAGTTTGATGACCCGATATTTGGTTTTGTTAGGATGTCCAAAGATGCTGGTAGAGTTGATGACTATCTATGTTGTTCGGACGACATAATAGGTCTCGTCAAGTATCTATTTCAGCTAGTGGAATGGAAATACAGTTCACTTGAAAGTGTATTTTCTTTCTGTTATGTGAAGATTCCTTTTGTTGTGGTATTAGTTACGTGCTGTGGGTGCAGGTTCAGGTAAGCTGAGTAACTTGCAACACACTTGAAATCGTCACACAGATTTAAGTCTGGATTCAATTATGTTGGAAGGGGCTATATTTTAAATTAAACCAGAAATGTTGGGGAGCTCTGCCTGGCTATTGATGTCCCACCTCCTGGTTGTCATCGCTCGATCACTTCTCAATATTATGATCCTTAATGCTTTGTTGTGAATAATTGTTGAGACATATATTGTTATTGTTGTTGCTGCTGTTGTTCTTTCTTTGCTTTCAGTTCATTTTTTGTTGCTCTGCATTGACTAGTTAACTTTTTTTCTTCTTTCAGCTTAACTTTGGTTGTTCATTATTCGTTAAATAGGCGTTTCAATAGACACAACCCCCTTACCGTGTTCTTCCATTTTGGTGGTTGTTTTCAGAGGTCTTATCTCAGCGTTGGAGAATTGTTTTCACTGTCAACTCATGTCGAAGGATTGATCAACTCCCTGATGAAGGAGATGACTAGACGATGCATGAGAATTGTGCAGTTCCTTCAACTCTGTTTATGATCTGAGGTAAGAAAGATACGCATTCTGAATTTATGTGAAAGTGATGTATGCTACCAATTCACCCTAATCCCAATATCTCATAGCATAACGCATGCGATTTGTAAAACATCGTTAAGTAATGCTTATTTGATGATTTATAGACTGATGGTTGTTGCCTTGTTTGGTTTTTTAATTAGGTGTCAATTAATTGAGTAGATAACTAGGTTTTATTTTAACCAATTAAAGCAACATAAACAATGCAATATAGGATGAGTACGTTTAGAGTATAAATTATTGAGTATCATTAGCATGACTCGGTTCACATGTCAATTTTTTTTCTTTTTTTTTTTCCATCCACCTTATATGAACATTTTTAAAAAGCGCCCATTTTCTATCAAATATTAATCAAATGTGCACCATCCTCCCCACATCCCAAAGAGGCCCAAAGGGCAAAGGCTTTATAAAACTAAAACCGATCACATGCACTATAAAGGGGTGCAATCGGATAGAACACGGAGACATCCTATGGATGTAACCATATCCGTATCCGTTTTCTTTTGCAGGTACGTTTTCTTTTTTGGTCAAAATACCTTGTATAAGCCATTTTCCATGAACAACTCTTTTTTTGATGATACGGATAGAGTCAACAGACTCCAGCCATGCATTAATAACACAATAATAACAATAAAATGGTCTTACAAGGTGTAAAACAGAATACCCAACGTCACTACTCCTAATTACAAAACATCGAGTCTATCTGGACTCAAAAATGAACTAAAGACTACATCCCAAGATCAACAAACACCATATAACAGACGCAGACTGCGCCAGAAAATAGAGTTCATCACGAGCAGCGCGGACCGCAAGGCCCTGGGACGACGAAGGCCCCTTCGCACCCGAATACCAGCCTTCGAAGACTCAGAGAGACAAAACGAGCCTACGAACGAGGACACCGCGGGAAACTGAAGCACCGCATCAGCGCTCAGTGATCAATAGATGCAGACCAAACAGATGGCAACTCAGAGTAGTCAACACCTCCACAAAACAGACACATCCAGATGAAACCAATAGATGCAGCCCAGCTTAAAAAACAAAACAGAAACAGAGTAGCTCCGCCCAAACGGGGCTAAATACCGGCGAATACAGCTAGAGAAAGGCTTCATAGAAGCAAATTAGTATCAGTCGAAATGATCTCACAAAAGAATAGAAACAGCCAGTCTGAGAAACGTAGAGAACTAGCAATATGGCAACATCAGTTCTCAAAAAACTAGCTCACAGTGAACCCCCAAACAAACATAGAGAACTAGCTCAATAACATAGAGAACTAGCAATATGGCAACATCAGATCTCAAAAAACTAGCTCACAGTGAACCCCCAAACAAAGAGAAAATCCATTAGATACCTAACCAGCCTGCCACTCGCAAGGCCAAGACGGTACAATAGAGTGATCAAAGTCGATAGACTATACAACAGGAGCTACAAACTGAGGGAGTAAAACAAGAAGTTAACATAAAGATCTCTACACAAGAGATCAGTAAGAGCTATCATCAGATCGAGCTGACGTATACACACCAGCGATAAACTGAAAGAACTAGTGTACCATCGGGAGAGAGAGAAGGAAGATGCCAGCCCCTCTGTCCAAAAGCAAACATGCCAAAAAGCAGTCTAAAAACCTGTTGCCAAAAGCATAATAAGGGTAGGCTAACCTACCCTTTAATCCTGCAAACATAACACCAAGGGAAAATAGCGTTAATCCACACCGCTAAAATCAAACCAGGAGAGATAACATAGAAAGAGAGTGCTACAGAAACGAAAATTAGAGATCTACTGATGCATAAGCTGAGCTCGAAAAGTTCCAAAATAGAGGTGCTGTGAACGTTAGATAGCGTTGAGGTTAATAAGGCAATGGAAAGCTTTTTCTAGTCTCTCGTACTTAAGGGCTTCTCTAGCTTCCATCTTTAAAGATGAAGACCAAAATTTGAATAAAAACAAAAATTCGTCTGATATCAACCGAGGGGAAGAATTAATCTGACGGAAGATTCTGTGATTTCTTTCCCTCCAAATTATCCATATAATAATCTGGAATGAGAGGAACCACGATTTGTGGAAAGCGCGATTAGGAGGGCGCTTCGTCCAGCAATCGACCAGACTGATCGGAATGTCTGACACCTCCCAAGCCAGTACGGTAATTTTCCAGAGAGAACGTGAGTAAACGCATTCTACGAACAAGTGATTCACATTCTCAGAAGCTGAATCGCACAGGGGACATAATTGCCCCCATGCTTGATTCCTCTTATTAAGAATTTCCACGGTAAGGAGTTTATTGTTAAGTGCTAACCACGCAAGGATTTTCACCTTCAACGGTGCACAAGACTTCCAAACCAGATCGTAGAATGGTGATAAAATACCTCTAAAATTAAGAAAGTGATAGAAAGACCGAACTGAGAAGTTTCTTGATGAATTCCAACGCCAAAAGAAATCCTCTTTGTCATGCCAAACCGCATTGTTAAGAGCGTTAAGAAGGTTATCAAAAACAAGGGCTAAATGGGAGGGAAGATTGGAAGAGAGGGGAATAGACCATTCCCTTTGACCTTCGGTGTTGCTATTGTAATCTGACACCAATGCCAGAGGGTTGGCAGCAAGACGGAAGATAGCTGGAAAAGCGGAGGCTAAAGAAGAATTACCGAGCCAGATATCAGTCCAGAATCTGGTCATGGATCCATCGGCACAACTGTGGCTTAAACCACAGTGGAAAGACGCCGCTGCTTTCCAGATCCCCTTCCAGAAAGGGGATGCCTGCCTATGAGGATGCTCCGGGAAACTCCACCATTCATTGACCCCAAAGTATCTGTCTTTGATACATTTGATCCAGGGGAGGTCCTCCATTTTGAGGAATCTCCAGATCCATTTGCCCAGCAAAGCAAGATTTTGGTGTCTAAGGTCCAAAACCCCCAATCCTCCAGCAATTTTCGAAGAGCAAATGAGTTTCCAGTTACAAAGATGTGACCTGGGATTGTAGAGCGATGATTCTGACCAGAGGAAATTACTTCTGACCTGGTCGATTCTTTTGATCACCCAAGAAGGGATGAAGTAGAAAGACATCATGTACAGAGGTATCGAGGATAGAACTGAATTGAGCAGAATTAATCTTCCGCCACGGGACAGCTGTCTCCCTGACCACACAGATAGTCTATCACAAACTAACATTGTACTTGTACGATGCCCGAAAGGCCAAATAACATTACCTGTGATTGAAAGAAAAAAAAGTGTGCTTTTGCTATATTAAGATTTCAAATAGCATGAGAAATAAGTTACATAATTTTTTATATATATGCAATTCCTCTAGATCATCTATAGCAATAGTAGAAATTTATTTTTATTTTATATATAACGATTTTGAGTTGTATTAAATAATGAATAAGCTATTGTCACGCCACAACAAATACAATGTTAAAGAGTTGTTCATGGACTCTTTCGATCGCATCAACTACGCGCATATAGTGCTGATCCCTAAAATATTAGGAGCGAACTCCGTGGCGAATTTTAGGCCGATTAGTCTTATCAACTCCACTTTCAAAATTATTATGAAGGTCCTCTCAACTAGACTTAGAGAGGTGATATCTCCTCTTATCGATCCGGCTCAATCCGGTTTCATCAAGAATCGTTTTATTCTTGATAGCGTGGCTTCTGCCCAAGAAATCATTTCCTATTGTCATAATTCCAAAACTGAGGGTATCCTACTCAAACTGGATTTTCAAAAAGCATACGATAACGTTTGTTGGGAATTCCTCTTCGATATCTTAATCCATAGGGGTTTTGGTCCCAAATGGATCGCTTGGATTAAATCCAGTCTATTTGCGGGTACCTCTTCCATTCTCATTAATGGTACGGAGGGTCACAAATTTAAAATCAAATGCGGTCTCAGGCAAGGTGACCCTCTTTCTTCCCTTCTCTTCTCGCTGGTAGCCGATGTGTTCAGTAAGCTACTTCGCAATGCTTGGGAAGCCCAGGTCATCGAAGGCCTGGGTGATTCTCGTTCCTTCAGTGGCGTACTGAACCTTCAGTACGCCGATGACACCATTATATTGGCCAAGCCTAATTCCCATACCCTCAGAAATCTGAAGCTACTTCTCTATTGTTTTGA
The DNA here is from genome assembly GCA_017893485.1 of Hemerocallis citrina. Lineage (NCBI taxonomy): Eukaryota > Viridiplantae > Streptophyta > Magnoliopsida > Asparagales > Asphodelaceae > Hemerocallis > Hemerocallis citrina. The sequence continues at coordinate 258,460,634 of CM030360.1, read as the reverse complement.
ACTAGCCTCTGGTCTTTCTATCAATTTTCATAAATCTTCTGTCGTTTGGCTGGGAGGCTCGCCTAACAGGTAGGATGAAATATCCGAATTTTTTAACTGCCCAGTCGCATCTTTTCCTATAACGTATTTAGGCATTCCGCTGAGGTGGGGTAAACTACATAGATCGGATTGGTCTCCCATGATTGATAAGGTGGAATCCAATCATGGACTAAAGAAGCGTGAGAAAAAGAATAATGTAAGTTTTCATCTTAATTAAAATAATCATTAATTTGTTGAACATTAGGTAGTGTTTTCAAGCTAATATTGATTTTCTTTTTTATATATAAAAAAAAATCAGATAATCATCACAACTTATTGATTTTTTCATGTAAAGGAACACATTTTGGACAAAAACTAGATTATTGCCTCAGGAAGAAAATCGTCGGTTCCATCGTTATTAAGTGCAACAAAAGGCAGAGATTGAATTTCTTGATTATATTCTAGTAACAGTTACTATAGTTTCCATACCAAAGTTTCCATACCAAAGATTTTTCGCAACCTCTGATCACTTGCAATAACCGTTTCGCAACCTCTGATCACTTGCAATAACCGTTGACATATACTTCTTACATGCATTTTTATTTTGACATATACTTCTTACATGCATTTTTATTTCTTGAATTTTCTCATTAAATATAAGAATCAATGATATGTGAAAGCTTCATTTGTTAGAACTAGGTAAGAAACTTTTGAGGTATCGGCCATATTATATACACTTTTTTGATACTTACAACATGACTTGTATAATAAAAAATAGGGCAAAAGCTAAAGTACCCCCAACGTTTGGCCCGAGTACAAAATGCCCATACAACGTTTGAAAAAGTACATTAAACCCATTCTTCCGTTAACTTAACCCTTTCCGTTAAGTTATAATTATTAAATTACTTTTTTACCCTTACCCTTTCATATTCAATCTCCTTCTTTCCTTTCTTCATTCCTTTATATCTTTAACTTGTATAACTGTATGAACTCATTAATAAGAGTTATTTGGAATATATGGTATGAACTAATTATATGTACAACTGTTGATTTCCTTAGTAACCATCTTTAACTTGTACAACTGAATGAAGCCAGACCTGATATGAACTAATTATATGTATATGTTAGTATGACGATTTAGCCTTTCTCCATATAGAGCCAATGCAGAGTATCATCATTATTGACTTGTAGTCTGTACTCTATAGAGGATGGACAAGATGCAACCAGAAAACCGAAGGATGGTGGTCAAATGGAAGTGAGGGCGATTATGTCTCAGTCAATTCCCATTGCTTGTGATAATCGATTGATTAATCAAGTTTATAATTAACATGATTATTGGTTTTTTTTTTAAATTTAAGAAAAGGTGGAGTATGACCACCATGTTTCATTAATAAGCTGTTAACAAAACAATCCCGTATTCCCTTTCTTCATTCCTTTCTTCCCTCTCGATCTCAACAGGTCACTAAGGAAATTGCAGTAAAAATGTACAGTAACATGGTTACTCTTCAAATCATGGACACCATCCTATATGAAGCTCAAAGACAAGGAAGAATCTCTTTCTATCTTACCTCCTGGCGAAGAAGCCATCAACATTGCTTCTGCTGCTGCATTAACCATTGATGATGCTGTATTCCCCTAGGTTAATAATTAGTAACTTTTTTTTAGAATTATATATATTTCCGAAATTATACATCGATCTAAAAGAACCCTTTATTAATTATATATCTAGTATAGGGAGCCTGGTGTTCTTTTATGGAGTGGTTTCACTTTACAAGAATTTGCAAACCAGTGCTTCAGAAACAAATCAGACTATGGGAAGGTCGGCAGATGCCAATTCATTATGGATCTAAGAGGCTCAATTATTTCACGGATTCTTCACCTATAGCCCAAGCTACTTACCATCTATTCCAAATAACTCTTATTAATTAGTTCATACAGTTGTACAAGTTAAAGATATAAAGGAATGAAGAAAGGGAAGAAAAAGTTTAAATATGAAAGGGTAAGGGTAAAAAGGTAATTGAATAATTATAACTTAACGGAAATGGTTAAGTTAACGGAATAATGGGTTTATTGTACTTTTTCAAACGTTGTATGGGCATTTTGTACTCGGGCCAAACGTTGGGGGTATTTTGGCTTTTGCCCTAAAAAATAACATCAACATAAAATTTAACATACAACTCCATAGCTTTATTGCCTTATATGCAGAATGTGGTACGCATCCGCGCGCGGTGGTAAGGTTCATTAGCTCAGTTTGATTGGATTTTTTTTTGTATGCATGGGGCTCCATTTCGTGAGTTCATCCCGAGCCCCCGTGAACTCAGTGTTGGCCCTAGATGCAGTATAAAAACCCCTCCCCATCATACTCCATCTTCATTCCATTTCTTAACAACTCCCTTACATGCAGATTCTGCACTTGTACTCTCATTCATTTGTTCCCATATCATGCAAGACATATACGCGATAATGAATCACTCTACCAAAATCGCTTTACCCATCGATAGACCCTGCCTTGAATAACCCGCAAGAGATCATGTCCCAAACTATTGAAAACCAACTCATAAAATTCTTGTCCCAAACTATTCTAGGTAACTCACGGTCTATCACAACATGAAAGAGATCATGTACATACTCCGAACAATGGGAGGTCATCAATTAATCCATAACCACTTCCAACTTATATGTCAATCCATGTAGCGACTTATTGTCTACCACAAGAAAGTCATACAAATTTTTTCTTGTATAGTATGGAATTTAGATGGAATTGAGAGTGCCCGCTTACATATAGTATTGGTTTTCTCCAATATCTCGTTTGGCTTAATAAAATAGTAGCAATAATAAAGTAAAAGAATGTAGTTTGGTGAATAGGTGGAGAAAAAAAGAACTTTAGTTTAGAAAATTCCTCTTTGACAATAATAAGAAGGTTAACCACATTCTATATAATATCATACATTTTATGTGTATTATCATACGCCTCTCATGATGTGACTTTCTTACTATTTATTTAGTCCATGATAATAATCATGGACTAAAGAAGCGTGAGAAAAAGAATAATGTAATATTGAAATTTTTTTTTAATAAAAAAAAAATCAGATAATCATCGCAGCTTATTGATTTTTTCATGTAAAGGAACACATTTCGGACAAAAACTAGATTATTGCCTCAGGAAGAAAATCGTCGGTTCCATCGTTATCAGGCGCAACAAAAGGCAGAGATTGAATTTCTTGATTATATTCTAGTAACAGTTACTGTAGTTTCCATACCAAAAATTTTTCACAACCTCTAACCACTTGCAATAACCGTTGACATATATTTCTTACATGCATTTTTATTTTGACATATACTTCTTACATGCATTTTTATTTCTTGAATTTTCTCATTAAATATAAGAATCAATGATATGTGAAAGCTTCATTTGTTAGAACTAGGTAAGAAACTTTTGAGGTATCGGTCATATTAATTGTATACACTTTTTTGATACTTGCAACATGACTTATATAATAAAAAATAACATCAACATAAAATGTAAAATACAACTCCATAGCTTTATTGCCTTATATGTATAATGTGGTATGCATCCGCGGTGGTAAGGTCCATTAGCTCAGTTTGATTGGATTATATTTTGTATGTATGGGGTCTCATTTCGTGAGTTCATCCCAGCCCCCGTGAACTCAATGTCGGCTCTAGATGCAGTATAAAACTCATTCCATTTCTTAACAACTCCCTTACATACAGATTCTGCACTTATACTCTCTGTCTCAATGTAGCCTCATTCATTTGCTCCCATATCATGCAAGACATACGCGATAATGAATCACTCTCTACCAAAATCGCTTTACCACCAACCCACAAGCAGGTATGTTCTCTTTCTGCCATGATCCCTCCTATTGGTAAAACCTGCCTGATTCAACTCAGGCTGCCTAATTCAATCCACCTTGAATAACCCGCAAGAGAATTTCATGTCCCAAACTATTCTAGGTAACTCACGGTCCATCACAACATGAAAGAGATCCTATACATACTCCGAACAATGGGAGGTCATCAATTAATCCATAACCACTTTCAACTTACATGTCAATCCATGTGGCGACTTCTTGTCTACAACAAGAAAGTAATACAAATTTTTTCTTGTAGAGTATGGAATTGAGATGCAATTGGGAGTGCCCGCTTACATATGCTCTCTAAGAATATATATAAAAACAACTTATGAAGCTTTGTTTGGTTTTCTCCAATATCTCATTTGGCTTAATAAAATAGTAGCAATAATAAAGTAAAAGAATGTAGTTTGGTGCATGGGTGGAGAAAAAAAAGAACTTTAGTTTAGAAAATTCCTCTTTGACAATAATAAGAATAAGAAGGTTAACCACATTCTATATAATATCATGCATTTTATGTGTATTATCTTTTTTTTGAGGGAAAAGGTGGAATAAGGCCACCCTGTTTCATTAATAAGAGTTTAACGAAACAAACCCAGAGTACTGGGCCCAAATACAAACTACAGACATAAAATAAAACATAAATGAAGCAACATGACTACAAACAACAAGCCCCTCCAACAGCCCTGGAGGGTGGGCCGACAACCAGCTCGGTCCAGCAAAATTGTGAGTACGTCAGTTTAGCTTCGTACAGTGCCTCCACAGCACATGTACACCTACCTGAAACACGTCTGGCAGGATTTTATCACCCGCCACTTCCTGCGTTCACCTCGCTAAGGGGACCCCATCTTTGGGCCCAAGCCCCGCAGATCGAAACTCGCAGCCTCCCACCAACTTCACCACTCATCCTACAAACACGCTAGCCGCTTCTACAGTCGCTACCAAAGAAATAGCCGTGAAGAGAATACCTTCACCTCTCACATGATAGCACTTTTCTCTTGCGATTTCTCACCAAGCAACTATCTCGCTCACCCCACCTAACACCACCCTCCAGGAGAGAGCCGTGTAGAGGATACCTTACCTCTCTCACGTTCAAGCTCTCTCCGGTGATTTCTCACCATACAGACTTATCTCACCTCAAACTCTCAATACGAGGGAAGAGGCGACGCTGTCACGAGGCAGTAGCCTAAGCTGGAAGAAGCTCAATAGCCGACGACATCGTAGGACGCACCCGACCCACCACGCCCCAACCCCACACCCCCTCACCCCCAACATACCGACTTCACATCACGGAGGGGCCCCATCTTTGGGCCCAAGCTCCACAAACGTCAATCGCACAAAACTAAAAGCTTCCTACCCAGCCCAAGCAAAAGCACCGACAAAGCACCCTCAACCACAGCAAATCAGATCGGGGGGACCCAAACCGCAACCACAGCAATCGGCATCGCCGAAATCAGCAACTCCACAATCGCGGCCTCCACCTTCTCCCTATTCGCGAAATACAATGTCTGCAACAACAACACATTCACATCCTCCACCTTCTCCCTATTCGCGAAATACAATGTCTGCAACAACAACACATTCACATTCACATTCCCTCCCTTGTTCCCCATCTCCGCTGCTCCGGCTCTCCGCCTTTCAATGCTCCTCTCACCCTTCCACCTCACCGTATTAGTTGCAACTGGCCCCAACCACCCCACCATCCTATCCAGTGCCGCTCTCCACTCCGCGGCCAATCATACATCCCTCGCCACTCCCCACCCCACCCCTCTCAATCTCCTCCTCAACAACCCCCTAACACTGGCCGGCAACATTCCATAAAGATCATCCCTAGCATCAGGCCCAACCGCCCTCGGCATTTTTATCATTTTCTCAATCACTATGATCACATTGGCATAGTGCAATGCCAAAGCCGATGCTCCTAACGTTGATTCAGGCGGCACCAACAAAATCAAGATCAAATCCAACAGTCCAATATTGTTATTATGCATCATCACTTCCTTGGTCATCATCACCAATGGACCCGACGACAAAAAATCCTGTTTCTGTGGAGTTTCCGAAGACGGATAGACAGCAGCAGCCGACATCCACGGAATTGGCGGAATATGTATGTTTGATTCATGGTTCGGGATGCCGAAGACATGCTTAATTCTTGCAAGAATCGTGAAACACGATCGAGCTAATAACGAGATGGCAGTGTCGAAAGTGGTGCCCCACAGCGACGTCTGCTTCAAGTACTTAATCTCCTGTTTCTTCCAGAAAATCTTGTGCTGAACCTCCTGGATGTTGGCAATCTTGCTGCTGGTTCCTCCTCCTCCTCCTCCTTTCAAAAAGTAGTGATGACTAGAGTGTACCAGCTTCTTCAACCCACGCTCCGATTCAGCGACATCATCCATCTCTTTGTAGAGAATCGTCGTGGAAGCAATCCACCGATCCATCTTCCTTGCCTTGGCATCCATCTCTTTGCCTGGCCCCATGTCGATCCGAATCGCCGATCGCTGGACGCGCCGCCCCGTCTCATGCTTCGCCTGAGCTGCGATGGAGACCGAAGGTCGGTGCTGAGGGCGTGGAGAAGAGGAGAGGGGGGGGGACGACGGGGACGACGGGGAGGGGGGCGGCGGCGGTGAGGGCAAGCCGCCGCCGCCGCCCCTAGGGTTGGATCTAGGGTTTTGCTTTTTAGTTTTTTGTTCCTATATTTTATGTGTATTATCATAAGCTCATGTTGTGACTTTTTTACTATTTATTTAGTCCATGATAATAATCATGGACTAAAGAAGCGTGAGAAAAAGAATAATGTAAGTTTTCATCTTAATTAAAATAATCACTAATTTGTTGAACATTAGGTAGTGTTTTCAAGCTAATATTGATTATTTTTTTTGTAAAAAAAAATCAGATAATAATCACAACTTATTGATTTTTTCATGTAAAGGAACACATTTTGGACACAAACTAGATTATTGCCTCAGGAAGAAAATCATCGGTTCGTTATCAGGCACAACAAAAGGCAGAGATTGAATTTCTTGATTATATTCTAGTAACAGTTGCTGGAGTTTCCATACCAAAGATTTTTCACAACCTCTGACCACTTGCAATAACCGTTGACATATACTTCTTACATGCATTTTTATTTTGACATATACTTCTTACATGCATTTTTATTTTTTGAATTTTCTCATTAAATATAAGAATCAATGATATGTGAAAGCTTCATTTGTTAGAACTAGGTAAGAAACTTTTGAGGTATCGGCCATATTAATTGTATACACTCTTTTGATACTTGCATCATGACTTATATAATTAAAAATAACATCAACATAAAATGTAAAATACAACTCCATAGCTTTATTGCCTTATATGCATAATGTGGTACGCATCCGCGGTGGTAAGGTCCATTAGCTCAGTTTGATTGGATTTTCTTTTGTATGTATGGGGGCCCCATTTCGTGAGTTCATCCCGAGCCCCGTGAACTCAGTGTCGGCCCTAGATGCAGTATAAAAACCCCTCCCCATCATACTCCATCTTCATTCCATTTCTTAACAACTCCCTTACATATGTAAGATTCAGCACTTATACTCTCTATCTCAATGTAGCCTCATTCATTTGCTCCCATATCACGCAAGACATATACGCGATAATGAATCACTCTCTACCAAAATCGCTTTACCCATCGATAGACCCTGCCAGTTTCAACCCACCTCCACCAACCCACAAGCAGGTATGTTCTCTTTCTGCCATGATCCCTCCTCCTATTGGTAAAACCTGCCGAATTCAACCCAGGCTGCCTAATTCAATCTACTTTGAATAACCCGTAAGAGAATTTGGTACAGGTTGAAAACCAACCTTCAAAAAATTCATGTCCCAAACTATGTCATCAATTAATCCATAACCACTTTCAACTTACATGTTAATCCATGTGGCGACTTATTGTCTACAACAAGAATGTCATACAAATTTTTTCTTGTAGAATATGGAATTGAGATGGAATTGAGAGTGCCCGCTTACATATGCCCTCTAAGAATATATATAAAAACACCTTATGAAGTTTTGTTTGGTTTTCTCTAATATCTCATTTGGCTTAATAAAATAGTAGCAATAATAAAGTAACAGAAATGTAGTTTGGTGAATAGGTGGAGAAAAAAAAGAACTTTAGTTTAGAAAATTCTTCTTTGACAATAATAAGAAGGTTAACCGCATTCTATATAATATCATACTTTTTATGTGTATTATCATACGCCTCTCCTGATGTGACTTTTTTACTATTTATTTACCATGAAAAATGCATGTAAAAAGATGTCCGATTCCCACTCCTTACCAGCAATGCTAGTCCCCTATCGCACATAAAGAGGTTTTTTCTTCACAAGTCCTTAACAAATATTGAAATTCTTTACTAGTCCCTCATAAATTGCCAATTCTATATCAATCCCTCAATTGTTGAACGAGGGGAAAAAAAGGAAAAAGAAGGAAGAGTAAGTAGTGGATGGATATAAATTGAGAACCCTTTTCTTTGTTTTACTAATTTTATTATTACTATTTTCTTTTCTTTTTTTAGGGAAAAAGGTAGGGTAAATCCCTACCTCACAAAAACTATATTAAAGAAAAGTAAATACAGAGTCATAATACAAAAAGTGATCAAGCTAGTTTAGTGTACATAATCTGAACCATTGATCATGATGCAAAGTCTTCCAAAAAAAATAAGTTTAAGAAGTCACCGGGCTCTTGCTAATGCCCCAAAAAGAAAGCATACAAAAATGCAGATGATCATACTAGAAAGAACCCATCATCGGAGAAAAGCTAGCCTGAGCAGCTCCCTTCCTCACTCTCTGCCTGGCCAATGTGTATCAGAGCCTGCTTGAGGAGGATGTCCTGCACATTTGCTTCCTCCAGTTCCTTTTCCAGAGCTTGCTTCTTCCTTCCGCTGTCAATCCCATCTAGCCACGATCGAAACCAGAAAATAGCATTAGAAATGATCCGTTGCGGAGTGGATGATTTAGCAGAAAAAACACATTCATTTCTAGCTAGCCATATGCTCTAGCAAATTGAAATAGTGAGCAGGTGCCAAGTGTGTCTGTGTGGCCGTGTGCCAAAACACCATGAACTAAAGCATTCGTGCAAGTTGGTAGGCGGGGAGTGTATGTTGAAGAGGATAATGAAGAAATTCCAAGTGGCAGTGGCTATGGGGCATGCGAAGAAGATATGATTGGTTGTTTCAACAGGGCACGCACAAGCTGTGCATGCCGTGTCTCATGTCCAACCTTTCGATTGAAGAAAATCCTTCGAATTGAGTCGTCCCCAACTCAATTACCAAATAAAGAGCTTGCATTTCAGGGGTGCCAGTGAAGACCACGTCGCCGTGTAGTAGGGAGAACGCAGCCCAGAGATGATGAAAAAGCTATAGGCAAATTTGACAGTGAAGATCCCTGTTGCAGTTAGTCTCCATGAAGGGTTGTCGTCAGAGCAGGAGGGCTGTTGATCAGTTAAGAATTCAAGGAGCTTTTGTTTCTCTTCTCGAATGTGTGGTGTAGCAATGCAGTTAAGTCTTGGATGCCAACGCCAAACACTGTTGATCCAAGATCCTTGAGAGAGGACCTCCGCCTGGAGGTTCCATGCAGCAGCAGCAAGGGAGGGAAAGAGAGTGGCAATGTTGTGGCCGTTGAGCCATCTTGATTCCCAGAACTTAATATGGTTGCTATTTCCAAGTTGTCAGTGAACATTTATCAGGAATTGCTCTTTGAGACTGAAGATCCCTTTCCAAAAGTGCGAGGCAAGTGGCGGGCATGTAAATCTTCTTGAAGTTCTTCTGCAGTAAAGGCTGTGAAGTGTTTAGCTCACTAGAGAGTCTGAGGAGACTAGTTTCCACCACCACTTCAATAGAAGTGCTTCATTGAAGACTTTTAAATTTAGGACACCCAAACCTCCTTGCTCCTTAGGTTGACAGATTGCCCTCCAATTCATGCAAGCTACACCCTTTGCATCAGTGTCAGCACCACACCAAAAGAATCGGCTACGGATTTGGTCAATGTGTTTGATCTCCCAGAGAGGTAGTCTGAAGAAGGAGGCAAAGTATACGGGGAGGGCACTTAAAACAGCATTGATAAGGATCAACCTTCCTCTTCTAGAAAGCATTTTGCCCTTCCACACTGAAAGTCTTCTCTCAATCTTAAGAATGAGGGGTTGCCAGTATCTTTTGCCTAGTTTGCCCTTGGAGAGAGGCATTCCCAGGTAGTTGAATGGTAGACAGTCCTCTTTGCATTCAAGGATAGTGGAGAAGGCATGCAGCTTGGCTTTTGACTTACCAAAGTAAACAATCGAAGACTTCTTGAAGTTTATAGCCAGTCCTGAGACATTTGCAAAGAGCTGCAGTGTTACATTTGAGATTCAGAATCTCTTGCTCATCGCCTCTGCAGAAGATCAAGGTGTCATCTGCGAATTGAAGAACAGAGAGGTTTGATAAGTAGCCTCCGATAGGTAGCTGTGAGAATGCACCATTTCTTCGACCACAAAAGAGCATTTGAGCTAGCACATCCACCACCAAGATGAAGAGCATCGGTAACAGAGGATCTCCTTGCTTGAGACCACGCTTGGAGTTGATCTGCTTGCCACTCTCTTCGTTGATGATAACAGAAGACTTCGCCGTGCGAATGATCATATCAATCCACCTACACCAAGATGGTCCAAATCCTCTGGCCTTAAGAAGTTGTTCAAGAAATTCCCAACTCACAGTATCAAAGGCTTTGGTAAAGGCAATCTTAAAAAGTAGCGTATCAGAACTCCTTCTACTGCAGAGATTGATAGTTTCATGGGAAACCAGGAAGCAATCCACCGTTGATTTGCCTTTGAGGAATGCGCTTTGAGAAGACGATACAAGTGAATGCAAGATTGGACTGAGTTTGTTGGCAAGGATTTTGGTGAAGATCTTGAATGAGCAATTTAGTAAGCTAATAGGTCGGAAGTTTGTAACTGAGCAAGCTCCCTCGCATTTGGGCATGAGAATGATGTTTGAGTAGTTCATTCTCCCAAGGTCAGCATCACCCCTTTGCACTGATTGCAGCATTTCAAGCAAATCGTCCTTGATGATGTCCCGGAAGGTGTGATAGAAGCTCATAGAGAAACCATCAGAACCAAGGACTTTGTCACTGCTCATATCAAACACTGCCTTTCGAAGCTCTTCCAAAGTGATGGGGTTGTCGAGGTGATCCAAGCAGACATTGTTCGAGAGATATAGGGATTGCCAGTCAATGCGAAAATCTGAAGTAGTAGCAGTGCCACAGATTTCTTGGAAGTGATTCTCAAAAGCGGTTCTGATATTGGATGGGGAGGTTGTGATGGTGTTCTCAATAGTAAGGCTGTGGATGAAGTTCCTCCGTCTTCGTCCATTTGCAATTGAGTGAAAAAATTTGGAGTTTGCGTCTCCTTCTTTGATCCACTGCACTCTAGATCTCAGTATCCAGTACACTGCCTTTATTCTGATGAGATTCTGAAGCTCCAGTTGAGTGGTTCTTAGGGAGTCAGGGGGAGAAGGAAGTTGTTCTACATCAATCTCTAGCTATAGGAGTTGGTCATGAAGTTGCTTCTTACGGGTGGGGATGTGGCCAAATGTATTAGTCTTCCATTTGCGGATATGCCTTTTGAGTAGGCGCAGTTTGCATGCGAAGATGTCAACAGGGTTGCCCTTACAGGAGAATTGTTGCCACCATCCACTCACTTCAGGGATAAAGGAGGGGTGTGTTAGCCAAGCTTTCTCAAATTTAAAGTAGTGGACCTGACGCTGAATGACCTGAGTGTCAAGGACTATGGGGCAGTGATCCGATGAATATCTTGGCAGAGAAAACTAAATGCAGGCTGGGAAGCAAAGGTCCCATGCCGAGGAGATAAGAAACCTGTCAAGTCTGGCCATCGAGGGGGATGCTCGAAGATTTGACCAGGTGAATTTTTTACCTGAGAGCGGAAGGTCAATAAGGGCAAGGTCATGAATGAATTCACGAAAGCATCTCATGTCTCTAGAGGACCCCCTACCACTTGACCTCTCCGCATCTGAGATAGTGACGTTGAAGTCTCCACAGAGAACCCAAGCATTTTTAAGAAGGCTACAACGCAGTTTGCTTTCATAGAAACATAGTTCTCTGTCTTCAAGATCGAAGGGGGCATACACCGTTCTAATCGACCATGAAACATCCGAACAACGACTCTTGAAGGATGCAGAAATAGAAAAAATATCACAGGCAGAGTATGTGCATTCCAAAATATTATCATTCCACCCGAGAAGTATGCCACCACAGCTATTAAGGGAATCTAACTGAATCCAATTTGTGATGATACTGCCGCCAATTGAAGAGAGTTTGTGAGGGCCCGGGTTGCTCAATTTGGTCTCCTGCAGACAGACGACTGTAGGAGAGCAACTCCGGATGCCTTCCTTTATAAGTGAGCATTTATCAGGGTTGCCCAACCCTCTCACATTCCAACTAGAAATCTTCAAGAGAAAAGATTGCATCAAAATGCACTAAAACACAAAAAAACAGCCAGAAAACGATCCTCAGGATCCAAGAGCCAATGCAGTTAGACAGAGTGTCCTAGTTGATCATTTTGATCAACCAAGACCTTCTGTTGGTTCTTAAGGATGTGCACCGAGTGTGGCCCCTTAGCCTCCACTCCAATTGATTCAGCAACTTCTAAAATGTCCGCATTTGAGAGAAGATCAAACGGGTTAAGATGTGCATTGTGACTGAAGCAGCTGAAGAAGAGGTACCTGAGGGCTTCTTCTTAATTGTAGTGGAGAGATGCTTCATGAACGGCCTCGTGCTCTTGAGCTTGGAAGCTGACCTTGAGCGCTTTTGCTTCTTGGATGGGCCTTCAGAGAAACCTGGCGGGACTGGCACAGAGGAACTTGCAGCTTTTCGCACTGGCCTCCGAGTGAGGGAGCGGGTGCGGAAGCTCTCCACTCCAACATTGCTAGTACCTGTAGGGCTGTAAATCGGACCGGACGGGATCAGACAACCATATGTTCAAGCTCGGACCGAAATTTTACTCGGACGGGCTTATGTCCGGCTCGGTCTAGGTCGGACAAAATTTTTGTGGTCCGGACTCGGTTCGATAAAGCATCAGACCGCAATAATACTCGGACGGACTTATGTCCGGCTCGAGCTCGGTAAAGAACCAAACATAATAATTTGTTCGAGTTCGGTTCGTATAACAGTTCGGACGGTCCACGGTCGGACCATTTTTCGAGCCGGACTCGGACGGACGACGGACCGTCCTGTTCATTTTACACCCCTAAGTACCTGCATTAAAAATCCCCTGCTCAGCTACATTGAGTTTGCTCAGCTCCTCATGTACAGACTCTCTAAGTGCGCCTTCGACTGCGGGTTTGATCTTGGTGAACAGCGACAACGGCAAGGTGACAAGTCTACCCTTCCAGAACATTTCCCATACTTCTTCGTTGGAACCTTCCTCAGTTGAGACAGCCTGATTTTTAGGAGATTTGGTGGGGCAGTGTGGGGTTGCTTTATTGTTGCTCTCCGAAGATTCTGTAATTTGAACAATGTGTGGTGCCACCTTGGCAGGATGCGGAATCAGAGGGGGGTCCTCCTTGGATTGTGGGGCAGGATTTTGTGGAATCTGTGCATGCATGCTGGAATCCGCCAAATGTGGAATATTTAGAAACATTTCAAATTTTCCATCACCTTGCGGAGAATTCGTGGCCGTTGGAAAATTTCCCCCCAAATCAAGGGGATTTTGCTCAACTGTCACTGGAATTTCCGCCTTGCCAGAGGGACCACCTGCTCCAGCTGCGATGGGGCCTTCCGGCTGAAAATTGTAATGTAGAAAAATATTTACCAAACTGTAATGTAGAAAACCACACATTTGAAAATTATTACTATTTACAAATGTGTGGTTTTATAATGTAGAAAATTGTAATTATATGGGCAAAATGTGATAAGGGGTTTTTCCTGTACTGACCCACTTTTTGAAAATAATTACTAAACTGACCCACTTTCGAAAATATTTAACAAACTGGCTTATTTTTGAACACGTCAGCTTAAAACGCTATTGAAAATAACAACATATATTATTTTGTTGTCGTTATTACCAATAGTGGTACCTGTAATTTTTTTTCCACATGCTGCTATTGAAAGTAACAGTATAGATATATATTCACATTCTATTATAAACTCTCTGATTTGAGCTCTCTGATTTTTGTGTGGAAACATCTTACAACTAATGCATCTATTCCCAATAACGGTCATCTTAAGCTGATGCTGCTATTGGCAATAGCGGCACCAGTATAATAATACTTCCACATAAATAGTGGCCCCCGCTTCTCCTTCCCCTTTCACTTTATCTCTCTCCCTCTACTTCCGAACCCAAAACCCTAAAACTCTAGAGCACAAATCCGACTTCTCTCATTCTCTCAAACTTCATCTTTCCTACTGTCACGCCCCGCTTTCCGAAATACGGGAATACGAGCATGTGACATGGCCCAGCGAATGATTTTAACATCATCCATAAGTTGTACCAGTCATAGCTCAACAACATGAAATGAAATAATCACAACCACGCAGATAAATATAATCACAGAAATAGAATAAAATTCAATAACTAAATCTGGAATACAAGAACTTACCAATAGCTCGAGAATATGCAATGCGGTAACAGTTCAACGAGTTCTTTTCGGTTACCTATCACTGTACCTGAATGACACAACTCAAAAGAAAGTGAAAGAGAACCCGTTAAAGCAAGCTTCAGACGACAAGTAGTAGAAAGCAGTAAAATAGGAAATAAAGGACTATATAACAAGAACAGTAATTTGGAACGATATTGGAGTTAATAAATGATAAACGGTAACAAAATCAAAAGTTGATAATCTATAATTCAGAATCAGGAATCAATGTTTAATAACTAGTATTCAGTATTAGTGTCAATGTTCAATGTTCATTTATGTCTATAAGTCTATTATTCATTTTAATCCTAACTAATACATGTACTACTGCATCCCATACTACAGATTCCATGCATACAATCAATTTCGTTTAGGCCAAGGTGGTAGATTCTATAGATCATGTACTCGGGAACGATATTCAATAATGACCGATGACCGAATCAATCGAGATACTGTAGTCAGTAATCTACAATTAATTGATGACCAATATGATCAATAGACCAATAGACCGATATACCGATAGACCGATAAATAGGAAAATACGAGCCCCTCCTCCGAGTACAGTCACTATGTCATCAACTACCCTAGTCAACCCTTAACCTCGGCTTGATTAACATTTTATTAACAGTCATTTATGAACATGCATGTGATCAATGCGGGCGATGATATCCATACTTATGCAACAGGTACACTCGATGTGACCAATAGCACTAGTACAATTTCAAGATGATATCAAGACTATACGATACATGAAATACACATGGTACAATTTATTAAATATGGAAAACATGGTTTATATGCAAAACATAGCAATATATGGACGAAGTGTACTATGATTTCTGTGTGCAAGATTTTAAGTTTTTGTGTCGGGAACCGAGTCGAAACCTCAGTACAAAGTCAAGCAAATGACAAGGCAGTACAAGTGAAAGTTCCATAGTACAATAAATTTACGGTTCAAGTTTTATTTCAATAGCAATGGCACGACAAGACAATTATGAATCAAATAGCATGATACAACAAAGAAACAACGGAGTTCAATTAAATGTGATATTTAAATTGATTACTACTTGCCGGATTTCAAAGAGTGTTTTCTTGAACTAGAAACAATAAAAATGAGTTCAAGAGACGCTTGCCTGTTAGGAGATGATTCTGAATATAAAAGAATAACAGGATTAGGATCCCGGGTGACAATCCCATGACACGTGCGAATCACGTGCGAAATAGCAACACAGCAACACAAAACAGCAATCACTCCAAACAAGACAGGAAACCACAACTCCTTCACACAAATAGCATACACCAATACTGGATCCCCTCAATTCCACAACAGCAAACAACCAAACACCCACACAGATCGATCCTTCTCTCTTCTCCTTCCCAAACAGCAAACAAAGAAACCAACTGTCCCCTCTCCTGCCGAACACCAAATAGCCAACTCCTTCTTCCAGAACACCAAACAGCAATGTTGATGATGATGATGATCAAATCCAACAGCCAAGATCACCCCCATGGTGATGATCAAGATCCAATTGGGCGGCCAACAATCAAAGTGATCAAAACTTCACGATCACACAACAACTCCTCAAGAAGAACAACCGGGGTTGGCGGTGCGGCGAACAGGGGACAGCGATGCGGATCGCACTGTCGCTCTGGCTTCGTTGTTCATTGCAATCGGAGAGAAACACCGGAACACCAGAGCGCTGGCGCTGCTGCCAGTCTGGCGGTGCGCTCAGGAGGACGGAAGACAGGGCTGCATCGCGATGGTTGCGGCGCGACGGCAGGGAGAGAACGGTCGGGGTCTAGTGCTGGGTCGAGAGGGAGGTAGGGCAGGAGGCTGTCGTTGTGCCGGAGAGGAGCCGCGATGCAAGGGAGGGGTCGGCTGATCCTGATCGTCGGCTGGCCGGGACTATCTTCGACGTCGGGAAGCGACGCGATGCAAGGAAGGACAAGCGGGAGGACGTGCACAGCGGGGCATGGCGCTGCACAGGGAGCACGGGGCTGGACGGAAGAGAGAGGGCACTGGAAGGAGAAGGGAGAGAATATGAGCGGCGCAGTGAGGATGGGGCTGCGGCACAAGGAGACGGGGTCGCAGGTGGAGGAGAAGGGTTTAGAAGATGAAACGATAGAGGGAAGGCAGCTGGTGCATTGGGGGGGGTATCTAGAGCCCATTATATGATTACATGATATGTATTTGCGATCACATAGAACTAAGTGTCACGTCAAGGGTTGACGGGGGCCACCTCTAGAGCCTGCAGGGGCCACCTCTAGAGCCCATTATTTGATTACATAATATGTATTTGCGATCATATAGAACTAAGTGCCACGTCAAGGGTTGACGGGGGCCACCTGTAGAGCATGCGGGGGCCACCTCTAGAGCCCATGGTTTGATCACATGCTCGTTTTTCCTACATGACTTGAGTACACCGCCTTATAAAATTCACCACTAGGCCTAAATGAAATTTACATTGACTGTAGCAACCATGTAGTAAAAGTATGGATGCATGAAGTGCTACCTAGATAGTAATAACTACAAGACTTGACACAAGCTTACTTGATACTTGATGACATGATACATGAGACTTGATACATGATATACTTATTACTTGATGTATGATACCATTACATGTTCACTAGCCACTTGTTCTACTACTAGTATTTGTTACCCAATCTTGTCACTCGAGTTGTCTTTCTTGCTAGCTAATTTCTTGAATTCCCACTACTTGTTGCATCCCTATTACATTCTTGATTCCAAATCTTGTTCCATGTTGCTTGTACTTTTTTTACTATTTGTGGTCCTAACTTGCACTAAGGGTGTTGTCTTATTTTTTCTATTCTTTTTCTTTTTATATATATAAACAGACTTTGGAGACGAACTGCCTGCGGGAATTGGTGAGCAGATATTCTAGGCTTCGCTAGGAGTAAGGACTTGCTTAAATATTTGTCTTCTTGAATTATTTATTCTTTTGTTACTTGAAACTTGTAACGGGCTTATATTTCCGAGTTTTACATTTGATCTAGATTTGAGAATTATTTGGGACACTATTATTTGTTCAATTGTTTTTGTTGTTTAATAAATTATTCATGCATGCGTGATTGCATATATCTTTTGTTATATTCTTATTATGATGTTGAGTCGATCCTACAGCTCATGAATGATGAAAATTATTAGCTGGGCTTTGTCACGCGCTCGTATTTCGAGTTTTTGGGAAGCGGGGCGTGACAGGTAATGGGTTTATATAGGTAGATATAGGTTAGGGTTTAGGCTGAGTAGGGTTTCGGGTAGGGTGCTATCGGGTTTGGTTAGCTATGGGGTTTGGGTAGTAGGATTAAAAGAGTTAATGGGTATTAATAAGATATAGGTTTTAAATAGGATTTAAAGAAAAGATCTAATCAAATAGATAAAGTAATAAATAAAAAGTAGGATTATATAACAAAGTATATTTGTACTACAAAATGGAAATTATTTGAAATACTGCAATACAATTATCAATAGAAATAGATTTTAAATTAAGAATCTTGGGTGAAAGATAAAAATAACATGAATAACAAAAATAACAATAATAATAATAATAATAATAATAATAATAATAATAATAATAATAATAACAGTAATAATAATAATACTGATAACAATAATAATAATAAAGACATTAATAGGGTTTGTATATAAAGAAATCGTTTGAAATAATAATAAATACAATTAATAAAAAGAACAGATTTTAGCATGAGATACAAAATATTTTTGAATAAAAAATGAATTTAAGAAAACGAAAATTTTTATAAAGAACCCAAACTCAGATAATACACAGAAAATACGGATTTGGAAAAACAGGGGTTACAAAATCTACTCGCCTTACAACAAAATTTCGTTCTCGAAATTTGTGTAGGCGGTACATAGGACAAGGCCAAACAAACTTTTATGGGGGATAACAAAACAAGGGATTCAAAGAAAATGTCAAAAGGGTGGCAACACCAGAATAAGAATGTCATAGATAAGAATGGGGTGATCTAGAGTGATGTCGAATAAAGATTCAATGAATGAAGACAATGCAAATGTATGAAGAGAAAGCAAGAGATGCAAGGAAAGATAAGATAAGAGAATCCTGGGACCTGTGGGTTATGGGCCCACCACGCTTTCGCTGCGCAACCCCGATGGTGATGTCCCAAGCAACATACATGTCGCTGTAAGCCACATGACACCAGTCGACGAACCGAGCAGGAAGATAAGAATGAGACACCAGGAACAAGGAGAGCATGGGCTCAAGATAGATATAAATAAATAATGCAAAAAGAATATAAGGTTTGGCTTTAATTTAAATAATTAAAAGATATGCTATAGATCAAAACTAATGGGCTTTAACAAAAATAATAATAACAATAAATGTTAATAATAAAAATAATAATATCAATAACAATAATATTAACAGTAATAAAAATCGTCATAATCATACTGGTAATAGTAATAATAATACAATTAAAGATGTTAACAATACTGATAATAATGATAATACATACATGACAGAATATGATTCAACACATTCATGAAAATAATCTGTTGCAGCTAAATTTGGTGTGGGGGCAAACAGATAGTATTTGTGGATTCTTAGGAAAACTGAATAGTAAACCTGTATACCTGTTCCGTCGGGGTATGATCATCGCTCCTGCCGTACACCTGCAAAAAGTGCGAGACACCGGGGTTGTTCCCGGCGACGCACCCTCCGACGCTCAAGTCAGTAATCTAGGAAGACTATGAAAGAGCGCAAAAACTGGAGAAAGATTGATTACCTCTTAATGGAGATGGATGGGGGCTATTTATAGGCGTCTAAGGGGATCAAATTAGGCATGTAATTCCTGTGTATAGATAAGGAATGTAATCCCTAATTCCCAGTGAAAGGATAGATATGAATCAGGGCCGTTGATTAATATTAATCAGAAACCCTAATTCTATCCTGCTGGACCGGGTTTGTTGCGGGTTGAAACCCGCACCCAGTTGAGGTGGATCCGTTCGCAGGTTAATGGTTCTTTGGGAAGGAGAACCAGTACCCGTTTCAGACCCGTTAGTAGGTGAAATTGTCGTTTTACCCCTGGGCTTCAGGATTCGTGCCCAATTTGGACGGTCTCGATTAAACCCCCACTTTTAGCCATATCACGAGCCCCCCACTCCTAAAGACTGGGGTGATCAGTCTTTGAGGAGTAGTTTGACTGTTTCAGTGGCTAGTGGAGTTGTATCGGAGTCCGAATGGGGGGATTTCGAATCTTGAAGTGGGTAGTAAGGTAACTTCTTCTTTTTTGAAGCCATATGATGTTCTGAAGCCGTATCGAGTTTTTATCTATTTTTTTCGGGCTATTTATTTAATTTTGCGATGTGTCAACTAATCGTTCGGGGGCCTCAATAATGCATTCTAGACAACAATTGTTCGTTCAGTGGTTCAAAAATAACCCCCTGAATTTTCTAGAATTTTTAGCTAATTTTCTCGAATTTTTAGCGATTTTTCGCAATTTTTAAATAAATAAAACGATTTAAATAAATAAAAATCGATTTTTAAATACCAATTTATGACGCGGCGTAATCTGGACCCTCGATCAGTACGGAGCGCGAATTTCTGAGTGATCAGACGATCCCTGTTCCTCGGCAGGTTTTTTCGTCATGTACGAGGGTCGGCTCCTCGGCTCGGAGGATTGGCTCCTCGGCTCAGAGGATTGGTTCCTCGGCTCGGAACCCTCCGAGGTACGTGGCATCATCTGGGCCGCTCATCTCAGCGCGGATCCCCAAAAAACGCTATCTTGTCGTTTAGTGGACGTGGTAAGATCTGGGCCGTCCATCATGACGAGCGCGCTTTTTTACAAGATCCAACGGCTGATATGGGTCGGTGTGTTTTTTTGCCATATACGAGGGTCGGTTCCTCGTCCTCTCGGCTCGGCCTTGTACTTTGTGAGGTACGAGGGTCGGTTCCTCGTCTCCTCGATTCGGAGGATTGGTTCCTCGGCTCGGAACCCTCCGAGGTACATGGCATCATCTGGGCCGCTCATCTCAGCGCGGATCCCCAAAAAATGCTATCTTGTCGTTTAGTGGACGTGGCAAGATCTGGGCCGTCCATCATGACGAGCGCGCTTTTTTACAAGATCCAACGGCTGATATGGGTCGGCGAGTTTTTTCGCCATATACGAGGGTCGGTTCCTCGTCCCCTCGGCTCGGAGTCTCAGTGCCGTTGGCCGAGGCACTGAGTTGGATATTTTGAAGGACGCTCTCTTATTGGTTCCACTTTTCCGAGCCCAGTAGCTCGGCTGCTCGGCCAAGCTGTTCGGTAGCTCGGTTGAGCAGGCCGATGGCAGGCAGTTCGGATGGTGCACATGGCCGGATCTGGTCCGTCCATCATGGTGCGGATCACGAGGATAGGGTTCAGATTACGAGAAAATGCTATCTTGTCGTTTTGTGGGCGTGGCGCAATCTGAACCGTCCATCGAATTCTGACGCGAATTTTGGAGAGATCCGACGGTAAATTCGCCTCGGAAGGATTTTTCTCCATATACGAGGGTCGGTTCCTCGTCATCTCGGCTCGGAAGCTCGGTGACGTTGGCCGAGGCACTGCGACTTTGAAGGATGTCTTCTATTGGTTCCACTTTTTCGAGCCCAGTAGCTCGGCTGCTCGGCCAAGCTGTTCGGTAGCTCGGTTGAGCAGGCCGATGGCAGGCAGTTCGGATGGTGCACGTGGCCGGATCTGGTCCGTCCATCATGGTGCGGATCATGAGGATGGGGTTCAGATCACGAGAAAACGCTATCTTGTCGTTTTGTGGGCGTGGCGCAATTTGAACCGTCCATCGAATTCTGACGCGAATTTTGGAGAGATCCGACGGTAAATTCGCCTCGGAAGGATTTTTCTCCATATACGAGGGTAGGTTCCTCGTCATCTCGGCTCGGAAGCTCGGTGACGTTGGCCGAGGTATGGAGTTAGATGTTTTTTGAAGGGACTCAGTAGCTCGGTTGCTCAGCCAGGTTGTTCGATAGCTCGGCTTGGCAAACCGGTGGCCGAGTCGTGGACTTAAGTGATTTGAGGTTTTT
This sequence comes from Hemerocallis citrina, assembly GCA_017893485.1. Taxonomy (NCBI): domain Eukaryota; kingdom Viridiplantae; phylum Streptophyta; class Magnoliopsida; order Asparagales; family Asphodelaceae; genus Hemerocallis; species Hemerocallis citrina. Next base: position 258,439,030 of record CM030360.1, on the reverse strand, counting down.
GCTTTTCGAAACGTCGCAACTTTCCGCTTGGCGCTTTGGCTTCTTAGTGGGCCTTTTAGATTCCCAAGGAGGCCCAACATCACTTGGGGTTATAAGTTTTCACTCTCCCACCCCCAAGCTCATTTCTCACTTTTCACTCCAAGATTTCACTTTTACTCTCTGCGCTTTCTGCTAGTGGCGACTTTTGCTCCAAGGTGGTGACGTTAGCTGTCGCGTGGGCCAGGCGATTTCCGGCGAGCACATTCCGACCGTGAACGTCACTTCAAAGGTCAGTCTACTAGCCTTAGCTTTTTTTTCCTAGAGATGTCAAGAGTGAACTCGGGGAGTGGGGCCTCGTCCTCGGGCGATGATGGTGCCGAGGGGAGGAGAAGGGCAGAGATCCGAAGGAAGGGAAAACAAGTCGCCGAGCCGTCTGCGACCGAGGCGAGGAAGGAGAAGAAGAAGAGGAGGAGGGTGGCGGCCCAATCTGTCGTGGTCGAGGAGATCATAGAAAACCCGAAGCAAGCCCCCGAGATGGGACGATATCCCTCTGTTCTGTCCGGGCATTCGGGGGTCAGGCAGTACGAAGGTGACCTCTTGGAGAAAGCAATCTTCGGAAAGTCGAAAGTCCTCGAAGAACCCAACCCGGCTCTTCCTACCAAAGCCGACGAGATTACTTCGGTGCTATCCGAGAGGGATCTCATTCGGATCAGAAAGGGGTTCGCCATCCCTCCGGAGTACAAGCTGATGGTTCCTGGTGCTGGGATGCGAGCGAATTCTAAGCTGTCATCGTCGGATATGTGTATGTTCGACTTCGACTCCTTGAATGCCGGACTGCGTTTTCCGTTGCATCCCTTCATTCTCCAGATCCTCGGGTGGTTCTGCCTCGCGCCGATCCAATTCATGCCGAACACATGGCGTCATGTGAAGGCTTTCCTGCTTCAGTGCCGCAAAGCTGAAGTCGAGTCGGACCTAACGGTCTTCCGAGGCCTGTATAGGATAAACCGGATGCACAAGACCGAGCACCGCTACTACTTGGGTCCGAGGAAGGGCGTTCGGATCATAGAAAACCCAGACTCGATTAAGGGCTGGAAAGAAAAGTTCTTCATATTGAAGGGGGAACCAATACTGCAAATTCCGACCCGATGGAAACCGGAGGTGCCCAAGTTTGCGCGAGCCGACCCCGTGTTGACTGAGGCCGAAGAGGAGGTGGCGAGGAAGATCATGGCCCTCCCATTGTTGAGTTGGAGGGAGTTGACGGAGGAGGTGCTGTTCGGGTCCGACCTTAGCCCCATCGACCCGAGTATGCTCCTGACATCTCGTTTATTTTTGTTTTTCTTCCAAGTGTTTAGCTCGTCTTGCTGACAGTTTTTATTTTGTCTGATGCAGAAGCGATGAAGATCGATTTCAACGCCATAATGGCCGATAGGTCCAAATTAGCCGGGGGCAGGAAGAGGAAGAGGGCGAGCGTGGCTGCCTCGTCAGCTCCGCAGCCCAAGGCAGCTTCGGCTTCCGCTCTGCCTCCTCCGTCTACCGAGGTGCCTTTGGAGGTGGTCGTTGCCGAGGAGCCCTCGGTGCCTGAGGCCTCGGCCCCTGTTGACGGGGCCTTCGATGTCAATGCGGCGTTGTCGCTCGAGGCTCCGAGGTTGACTGAAGCGGCCGAGAAGATCCTGACCGAGCAGCACAAGCAGTTGTTCGTGCCGAACTGGCGGGTGAAGAATCACGACGAATTCCTCGGAAACTCGCAGATGTCGGTGCAGGTCATTAAGCTCCTGGCGACCCCGAAGGATAGAGCCGCACTGAAGGCGGGGACGGTCGGCGACGACACTTATGAAGTGGCTCGGTCGCTCATATCGGTAAGTTTCTCATTGCGAATTTCTTCAAGTTTACTGCTCGGTTTGTATATTGCGCTTACCGTTGCCTTCACAGCTACTTGCCACTTCGACCATTTCCTCGAGATGTTCGCCGAGCAGAAGAAGGAGCTGAAGGCTGCCAGCGACAAAGACAGGACGGAGAATGTCAAGGCGGTTCAGCAACTCGAGGCCGAGCAGAGGCGAGCCGAGGCCTTGGAAGTCCGGGTCGCTGATCTTAAGGCCGACCTGGAAAGGACCAAGGGGCGACTTGATGCGGAGTCTGCCAAGGCTACGAAGGCCGCCGAGGAACTGGCCGCATCGGCGAAGTCCCTGGCCGACCTGAAGGCGGAGAAGGAGGCGCTGGCCGTGAAGATCAGGGCCGAGGTCGAGGTCGAGGCCGAGGCTGAGGCGAAGAAACACATGGCCAAGAACATGGAGATGTCCTATCAGAGGGCACTCGACTATGTTCAGGAACGTGTCCCCAGCTTCGAGCGGGTCGGCTACAGACTGTGGCCAGGGCCGCCTTCAGGCGGTGAGGAGGAGGGAGCCGAAGGCGACGAGGGGGAAGGCGATGACGAGGAGGAGGAGGCCGACCCTCCTGCGGCGGATCCCCAGGTCGAGGGGAGGAACGAGGGGCCACCTGGCGATGCGCCCGTGGTCGAAGTGGCGACGCAGGTGGACCCCTGATCCCCTCGTAAATTTTTGTAGTTTTTTGTTTTGTTTTTTCTTTTAAAACAGTGTAATGCCTTTCGCGGACTGGACACCGCTTTGATAAATGAAAAAAGTGTTTTGATTTTGGACTCGTCTGTCTAAGTGTTTGGTTCGGTCATGTAGTTCTTCAATGTTGTCTCTCTTTCATTTCAGATTGCCGAGCAAACTCGTATCACCGCGGCGGCTCGGCGCCGCGCGGAGTTATTTCAGCAGTCCCGGGAGGATCGTCTCGAGGGCGAGGTCCATCTGACGAGGAGAATACTTCATAATGTAGAGAGAAGGTACAGTGAGCTGTTGGTCGAGCTGCACCATCTGCAGATAGTCGAGGCCGAACTATCTGCGAAGGAGGAAGAGTTGGTCCAGGTTTCGGCCGAACGAGATGACTTCGCAAGGAGGGTAGAACAGTTGCAAAGGGTGACGGTCGACAAGAGCATCGAGGTGACCCACTTGCACCACGTTATATCTGACAGCACCGAGTATCCTGGTTCGGCGAAACTTTCTCGATTCAAAGTAATTGTGAAGGACGACACGTTGAAGGACAGGATCGTCGAACTGGAGGAAAAGGTTGCTCGGCTCAAACCTCAGCCGGTGAGGGCCAATATCCGGAGTACTTCGTGCACTCGTGAAGAGATTGAGCGAGGAATTACGTTCTATCAACTCGCGAGCCGAACCTCCACCGTCGGTCGGACAGCAGCCGACGCCCAAAGTGGAGTGACGGTGTCCTCGAGTGGTGCTTCGGTTGGAGCGACCGTCAGGGCCAGCGGTGAGGGGGCGTCTCGATTCGTTGGCCTAGAGACGAGCTCAGAGGTCAAGAAGCGTCGACCCAAGGTATCGCTGAACCGGAGCGTCCCCCTTCCGCGGAGGCAGTAAACGAGTCGTGTTGTGTCTTTGGGCTTCCGAACTGTCTTCCGAACTGTCTTTTGTTGTAATCTTTTTGTAAATTTATCCAAGTTATATTAATAAAATTGGAGTTGTGCTGTAATTGCTTTAGCTAGTTTGTTTGAGATGAACCGCGAGAAGGGTGTGCTTCGTCGAGCGCCTTGGCCACTTCATTTGCGCCTAAGCCGTGGTCCTGACTGTTGCTTGGTATATATCGGTGCGTCTCGATGCCTCGGCAGCGGTGTAAATGTTTCGAGGCTGGGGACACGTGGCTTGATCTGGATGGTGGATCGTGATCAGGGCATGGATCACGAGAAGGGAGGCGCAAGTCCCAAGAAAATGCTATCTTGTCGTTTTGTGGACACGTGGCGTTGTTAGGTCCGTTCATCATACCCTAGCACGTATTTTGAGACGATCTGACGGTGGTTTCGCCTCGGAAGGTTTTTTCGCCATATACGAGGGTCGGTCCCTCGTCCGCTCGGCTCGATGGTCGTGGGGGCAGTTCGGAACGGCCATCCACTTCCGGCTCGCCTAAGGGCAAGCCGGGGAAGTAAAGTCGAGCCAGAGGACTCCGATCCATCGTTAGGTTAGTTCAACAGCTGTGGGAGCAATTCCGAATGGCGAACTACTTCTAGCTCGCTTAGAAGCGAACTTGCGAAGTAGAATCGAGCCAAAGTGTTGGACTCCGAACCATCGTTAGATTAGTTCAACGGCTGTGGGAGCAATTCCGAATGGCGAGCTACTTCTAGTTCGCTTAGAAGCGAACTTGCGAAGTAGAATTGAGCCAAGTGTTGGACTCCGAACCATCGTTAGATTAGTTCAACGGCTGTGGGAGCAATTCCGAATGGCGAACTACTTCTAGTTCGCTTAGAAGCGAACTTGCGAAGTAGAATTGAACCAAGTGTTGGACTCCGAACCATCGTTAGATTAGTTCAACGGCTGTGGGAGCAATTCTGAATGGCGAGCTACTTCTAGTTCGCTTAGAAGCGAACTTGCGAAGTAGAATCGAGCCAAGTGTTGGACTCCGAACCATCGTTAGATTAGTTCAACGGCTGTGGGAGCAATTCCGAATGGCGAGCTACTTCTAGTTCGCTTAGAAGCGAACTTGCGAAGTAGAATCGAGCCAAGTATTGGACTCTGAACCATCGTTAGGTTGAAGAGTTAAAAGCAGAGAGATGTAAACAGTAGCAAAAATATGAAAACTTTATTCATTAATAACCAATGATCGGCTGCTTCTAAAGTTGCTAGCCGTTATTACAAGGAAAAATGAAAGAAAATCACTACAAGTAACAGGAAAGGAACGGTTCGTCATCTCGAATTACTTAGAGAGGCGTTGTTGTTCTCTCTTGGTATTTTAAGAGATGGTCGGCATTCCAAGTCCTGGGAATCTCCCTGCCTTCGAGATCTTCTAGTCTGTATGTGCCTGGGCGGATTTCTTTAGAAATCTTGTAAGGTCCCTCCCAGTTCGGGGCCAATTTGCTTTTCTGACTTGGGAACGAGATGGCCAACTTTCGGAGGACCAGGTCCCCTTCTTTGAGGTCCGTTGGGCGGACTCTTTTGTTGTATGCTAGCTCGATCCTTCTTCGGTAAGTTTGCTGTCGTATGGCAGCTCTCTCTCGGATTTCATCTATCAGATCTAGACTTGCTCTGAGCTCTCTAGCGTTTTGCTCTTCTTCATATGCTATCAAACGAGGAGAGGGTAACCCGGCTTCTAAGGGGATGATGGCCTCGGACCCATAGGTGAGATTGAATGGGCTCTCACCCGTTGGGGTTCGCTTTGTGGTGCGGTAGTTCCACAGCACGTTGGGAAGCTGATCGACCCACAAGCCTTTGGAACACTTGTCTAACCTCTTCTTAATACCGGAGAGGATCTGTCGGTTGGCATTTTCGACCTGGCCATTCGACTGAGGATGAGAGACGGAGGAGAACCGGTGTTGTATGGCGAGGTCTTCACATAAAGCTTGGAAGGTAGCGCCAGTGAATTGCGTTCCGTTGTCCGTAATTAAGACCCTGGGGACACCAAATCGGCAGATCACGCTCTTCCAGAAGAATTGAACGACCTTGTTTTTGGTGATCGTGGCCAGGGGCTCGGCCTCTATCCATTTCGAGAAATAGTCGACTGCCACGACTAGGAACTTAAGCTGGCCGGGGGCTGGCGGAAACGGCCCTAGTAAATCCATCCCCCACATTGCGAAGGGGATCGGACTTGATAGGGAAGTGAGTGGTGCTTGTGGAAGGCGTCGGATGTCGGAGTACTTCTGACAGGAGCTGCATTGCCGAACGTGTCGTTCAGCGTCCCGTAGGAGAGTGGGCCAGAAATACCCGTAGTTCAACACTTTGCGCGCTAGGGCTCTGGAACCGGAATGGGCCCCGTCGATGCCCTCATGAAGTTCTTGCAGGGCGTAGTCGGCTTGCCCGGGGGAGAGGCACCTCAGGTAGGGCCGACCGTCCACCTGGGTGAAGGAGCATTTATATAGGATGCCTCCGATTAGTGTGTAACGCTCGGCTCGGGTTCTTACTCTTCGTGCTTCCTTGGGATCCTCGGGGAGGAGTCCGTCCCTTAAGAATTCGACGAGGGGTTTCATCCAATTGTTTTCGAGCAGGACAGGCAATGTTTCTATAGAGTCGAGGGCTTCATCCTCTATGCTTGGCTTCAGAAGGACTTCTATCAAAACGGTCTGCTCGAGGCCTTGAAGGGAAGAGGAGGCTAATTTGGATAGGGCGTCGGCCTGAGCATTTTCTTCTCGGGGGATCCTTTGGATGAGGGCCTCTTCAAACATTGCCATGAGGCTTTTGACTTTGGCTAAGTATTTAACCATCCTGTCATCACGGGCTTCATACTCGCCGAGGACCTGATTGACGACTAGCTGAGAGTCGCTAAAGACCCAGAGGCGCTGCGCCCCAGCATTTCGGGCCATTCCAAGACCAGCTATGAGCGCCTCGTATTCGGCTTCGTTGTTCGAGGCTTTGAAGTTTATACGGAGGGAGTATTGAAGGATGAAGTCATCTGGGCCTGTCAGAATGACTCCGGCCCCGCTTTCCTCATTGCAAGAGGAACCGTCAACATAGACTGACCAGACGGGTGGTCCCTTCACTGTTTGGCTGGTTTCGGGGATAGTGCTCTCAACTATGAATTCGGCTAGCGCCTGAGCCTTGATCGCTGTCCGAGGCTGATAAGTAATATCGTGTTGGCTCAGCTCGATTGACCACTTCATAAGGCGACCCGAAGTCTCAGGTTTATGGAGGACCTGCTTCAGCGGCTGGTCGGTAAGAACGACCACCGAATGGGACTGAAAGTACGGGCGAAGCTTTCTCGCGGCCATTACCAGGGCATAAGCCATCTTTTCCATCTTCGGGTATCGGAGCTCGGCGTCCCGAAGTACTTTACTGACATGGTAGATGGGCTTCTGAGTCCGGTTTTCTTCCCTCACTAAAACTGCACTGAGGGTCTGCTCGGAGGCTTCCAGGTAGAGGTAGAGGGGTTCACCAGGGACCGGTTTGCTGAGGAGAGGGGGATTGACGAGGTAAGCCTTGAGCTGGTCGAAGGACTCCTGTTGCTGCTGCCCCCATTCGAAACCTTTAACCCCCCTGAGGGCCTTGAAGAAAGGGAGGCATTTCTCCCTGGACTTCGAGAGGAAGCGCCCTATGGCGGCTAGTCGGCCTGTTAATCTCTGAACTTCTTTAACATTTCTGGGAGGGGCCATGTCTAATATGGCCTTGATTTTCTCCGGGTTTGCTTCAATTCCTCGTTGGCTAACCATGAAGCCGAGGAACTTCCCCGAGGAGACTCCGAATGCGCACTTGTTTGGGTTGAGTCTTATATTGTGCTTTCTTAGAATGCCAAACGCTTCTTGGAGGTCGGTTGCATGATCAACGCCTCGAATGCTCTTCACAAGCATGTCGTTTACATACACCTCCATGTTCTGGCCAATCTGAGCCTGGAAAACCTTGTTGACGAGGCGTTGGTATGTAGCGCCTGCATTCTTCAGACCGAACGGCATGACTCTGTAGCAATAGAGGCCTTGGTCGGTCACGAACGAGGTCTTCAGGATATCCGGAGGGAACATCCGGATCTGATTGTAGCCTGAAAAGGCGTCCATGAAGCTGAGGAGCTCATGTCCCGAGGTTGTGTCGATCAGGGTGTCAATACTCGAAAGAGGGAAGGGGTCTTTGGAGCAAGCCTTGTTGAGGTCGGTAAAGTCAATGCAAATCCTCCAAGTCCCATTGGACTTCTTCACCATTACTACATTTGACAACCACTCAGGATAGTTGACCTCCTGTATGAATCGGGCCTTCAAGAGCTTGTCCACCTCCTCTTTGATAGCGAGCTGGCGCTCGGGGGCGAATTTGCGCCTCTTCTGCTGAACCGATTTGGACCCCGGAACAACGCTCAGGTGGTGGACCAGGAGCTCTTCGGAGATCCCGGGCATATCTGCGGCTGACCAAGCGAAGAGGTCTTCGTTCCTTCGGATGCATTGTACAATGTCGGAGCATAGGGCGGACGAGAGGGTCTTACTAACGAAGAATTTGCGGGTCGGGTCCTGTCCAGAGAAGAGCACTTCCTCCAATTCGTCCACCGGCTCGGAGGTCGGCCGAGCAGTGTCTTGGGAGATTTCCAGAGTTTCTAAGGAGAGGACAGGTTCGAGGGTAGAGGTCATGTAGCACTTTCGGGCCATTTCCTGATTGCCCCTTACTTCCCCTACTCCGGCCCGAGTGGGAAACTTCATCTTGAGATGGTAGGCAGAAGGGATGGCTTCAAGGGCGGCTAGGCCGGGCCGGCCCAGAATGACATTGTAGGCTGCTGAGACATCTACGACCATGAAGTCCATCGACTCCGTTCGGGTAGTAGGAGTTTTGCCAGCGGTTACGTCGAGGGTAATCACCCCTTCAATAGTCACTGGCACTCCCGTGAACCCATCGAGCGTGTAACCGGCGGGCTTGAGTCTATCTCGAGAGAGCTTTAGGCCTTTGAAAGCGGCGAGGAAGAGGATGTTTACGGAGCTGCCATTATCCACTAGGATCCTCTCTACATTGAAATTCACCATGTGAAGGCTAATGACGAGTGCGTCACAATGTGGGGTGCGAACTCCTTCAAGATCTTCGTCGGAGAATGTGACAGGCACTCCGAGGCCTTTGGGAGGAGGGGTGGTTCGGACCGAGTTGACTTCTCTTATAAATGCCTTCCGAGAGGAGTTTGAGGAGCCCCCTATTGGGCCCCCATGAATGAGGTGGAGGACTCGCTCTTCCTCGAAGTCAGGCGTCTCTTCTCGTTCCGGACGCTTGTTAGCCCCCCGAGGTGGGGGAGGAAGTTCGGCTCGGTCCTTTCTTACAAACCTGGTCAGCTGCCCCCTCTGGATAAGGGCTTCTATCTCGTTCTTTAAGGTGCGACAATCATTGGTGTCATGCCCGTGGTCCCGGTGATAACAGCACCATTTCTCTTTATCTCTTTTCTTGGCGGGGGTGTTCATCCTCGGAGCAGGAGGTAAGATCCCTTCTTTTTCGACTTCCATTAGAATGGTTGAGACGTTAGTGGTGAGGGGAGTGAACTTCTCGAATTTGGGGGGAGGTCGGCGCTGGCCGACATTGTCGTTCTGGAGCTTCTTGGCTCCTTCCTCTTCTGTTCCCTTTCTCTTAAACCCGGAGGAAGACCCCTCCCAGTTGGGTCGATGCTCGGCTTCTTCGGCCCGGATGTACTTTTCACTGCGAAGGAGGAGGTCGGAAAAGTTCTGTGGAGGCTTCTTGGCGAGGGAGGAGCGGAGGTCAGAATTGAGGACATTAGATTGAAATGCTGCCGCAGCGACCGACTGGTCGAGGGATGCTATGGACCTGGCTTCAGCTGTGAACCTTTTCACATAGTCTCTTAATTTCTCGCCCTTCTTCTGGTGGAGGTGCAGTAGCGAGATGCTGGTCTTCTCAGCTCTACGGCTGCTTACGAAATGAGTGACGAAAAGGGTTTCAAACTGCTCGAAGGAGAACATTGAGGAGGGGGCAAGGCGAGAGTACCATTCTCGAGCTGGGCCCTTAAGAGTCGTGGGGAAGGTTTTGCAGAGGAGGGCATCGGAAGCTTGATGGAGGAGCATCAGGGTCTTAAAGCTTTCGATGTGATCAACGGGATCAGTCTCCCCGGAGTAAGTCTCGAATTGGGGAGGTTTGAAACCGATCGGCACAGGTGCCTCCATTATGGTTCGTGAGAAAGGGGGTCTGCTAGGACGTAGGGTCCTCCCCCTAAGCTCTTCTTCTCGGTCTATCTGGCCCAGGCGCCTCTCCACCTCATGAAGACGGCGGTACATAGTGTCGTCCCTCCGACGGTAATCAGCCGAGCCTCTAGACTCGTCTTCGTACGAGGGAGAGCGAGGGCTACGGCGACGGTAACTTCAGGAGCGACGAGGACTTGGAGTATGCCGGGAGTTGCTAGGAGCAGGAGGAGGAGATGGGGATCGTTGGTGAGGGCTTCGGACCGGAGGAGGAGAAGGGTTCTTGGGTGCATTGTTGTTGGGACGGAGATTGAGGGCTTGAAGGACGGTCGCTTGGAACTGCTGGAACTCGACACGGGTGATGGGTGCTTCATCGTTCCTAGGCTGTTGCCGACCTGCAGGGGAGTGTAGCCTTCTTCGGTAATGCTCGGGGGATTCTTTCCGCCCTCTTCGGATGGGGGACCTTCTGTACTCTCGGCGGCGAGGAGATCGCTCATCCGGACGGCACTGGCGGGAGGTTCCCTCTCGGGCCCGCTTTTCATCCAGATGACGGCGAAGGTCATCGTTCTTCTGTCGGTTGAGGGCGGTATTGTGGAGAGCAGAGGCTCGGGGATGATGGGAGGCCATTGAGTCCGAAGAGGCATTGTGGATGGAGACGCGGTCCTGGTGAAGAGGTTGTTTCTGAGGGTTAGGACCCTTGGGTGGTGGCTGATTTGGAGGAGGAATGTCCTGTTGGAGCGGGTCTTCCGCTGGTGGAGGAAGTTGTCTTTGCTGTTGGATAGGCAGGATGGGAACTTCTTGCTGCTGATCGGGGTTTAGCCCTCTGTTGGACCCCCTCGATCTGATTTTCCTAGGAGGCATGGCTAGAGAAGATCTGTTTACCGGGAAGAGGAGGTTTCTATTTGTTAGTTTCCCACAGACGGCGCCAATCTGTTGCCGCTAAATTTGGTGTGGGGACAAACAGATAGTATTTGTGGATTCTTAGGGAAACTGAATAGTAAACCTGTATACCTGTTCCGTCGGGGTATGATCGTCGCTCCTGCCGTACACTTGCAAAAAGTGCGAGACACCGGGGTTGTTCCCGGCGACGCACCCTCCGACGCTCAAGTCAGTAATCTAGGAAGACTATGAAAGAGCGCAAAAACTGGAGAAAGATTGATTACCTCTTAATGGAGATGGATGGGGGGTATTTATAGGCGTCTAAGGGAATCAAATTAGGCATGTAATTCCTGTGTATAGATAAGGAATGTAATCCCTAATTCCCAGTGAAAGGATAGATATGAATCAGGGCCGTTGATTAATATTAATCAGAAATCCTAATTCTATCCTGCTGGACCGGGTTTGTTGCGGGTTGAAACCCGCACCCAGTTGAGGTGGATCCGTTCGCGGGTTAATGGTTCTTTGGGGAGGAGAACCAGTACCCGCTTCAGACCCGTTAGTAGGTGAAATTACCGTTTTACCCCTGGGCTTCAGGATTCGCGCCCAATTTGGACGGTCTCGATTAAACCCCCACTTTTAGCCATATCATAATGCAATAATAATAATAATAACAATAATAAAAATAACAATAATAAAATATATTAACAATACTGGTAAAATAATAATGCAAGACAGAATATAATTTGGGTTCAACATTTTTTTTGTATGAAGATAATTCAATATTAACATCAATAATAAAATAATGAAAACAACAATAATAATAGCAATGGTAATATCAATAATAATAATGATATCAATAATAATAATAGTATTAATAATAACATTATACAAAAAAAATTAAGAATCTGGCTTATCAACTTTATTTTTAAAAATAATCCAAACAGGAATATATATAGTCGATCAATTATAAATGAAAAGTGAAGTCAAAATACACCATTAATCCCCAATCGTAAGAAAATAGGAAGACTATTCACATATAGAATAAGAAGTCAAAAATGAAGAGATAAAACCCAACTATAAAAAGGTTGATAACCATATAAACAGTAAAGGAACAAAAACTTTAAAGGTGATATAAAAAATAGTTTTGGAAAAATAACCAGTCAAGATACATAGAAATATGAACAAATTTAGCTAAGTAAAGAAATATGAATAACAATGAATGTAAAAGACATATAATAATTAGTGAATACTCGAAAAACACATTAAAGGATAATGAGCAAAATAGACCAAAATATATATATGCAAGAAGACTTAAAAGGAGTTCATTAAATATTACAAAAGTAAGCATCAAATCATTAATTAGGATGTAGAAACGAAAGTAACTGAGAGATCTAAAATGTTAAAGAATTGGAAAACGTTGGCAATAAATAGTAATTCACAAAGGAATGAAAACTTAGACCATAGTTGACGTACTCAATCTTAACATAAATGAAGAAAAAAAATTGTAAACACAAAATAGAGTAAAATCAACTATACTAGTTCAAATTGTTTGAAAACATAAAGCGCAATTTGTATAAACTAAATGTCATAAAGAAAATATTTCTTTACCATTAGTTTCCTTATATAAGTAAAAAGTCTTGAAATATCAATTAGCAAATAGGTAGAAAATCTTGCCTCCTTAACATCAAGTTGCATGTTTGCCTTCACGACATCAGGTTGCAAGTTGCCGTCAGGATATTTGGTTGCATATTTTGCCTCCCCGACATCCAGTTGCAATTTGCCTCCATTGACATCGAGTTGCATATTTGCCATCTCGACATTAGGTTGCACCGAAATGGTGAAATGGAAGATGTAACCTTTCATATGCACAGGGATATGAGATATTTAATTTAAGTATGATGTTATGTTTTGAAGTTCGTGATATAAAAATAGCAGAACAGTAATATTTGGAGTGAAAGTCACACAATGAGATATCAAAATAGATGTATAGATTATAAATGTGAAACACATTAGCACAAAATAGTAGTAGTGAAAATGATTTATGAAAGTAGGGAGAAAAACGGAATGAAATACATGCACAAGCACAATGCAAATGTGAATGAGAAAATGAACATGCAGTGTAGCAAATTTACACAATAAATATATCATAGAATATATAGTATCGTAGGAATTAAACAAGCATCTAACATGTTGTTGAGGATCCACCGATGCCGATCGAAAAACCAAGCGGGAAGAAAATAATGGACAACTCCAGAATCAAAGGAATATGGGCACAAAAGAATAAAATTATACCCAGTGAAGAATCAATGAATGTGAATGAATGGAAGGACGAAACAACTAAGAAATGAAGGAGCTGGATATGAAGGGATCAAAAGAGGAATCAAATGAGAATATCCAGATATATGTTGGTTATTACATGTTCATGTGATTGACGTGGTGCGCATATTATTAAGTTAGACTGGTTAAACCCAAACTAATCAGGGTCAAATCCCAAACTAGTTAGAGTCTAACCTGGCTCTGATACCACTAAAAATCTTGTCACGCCCCGCTTCCCGAAATACGGAAATACGAGCACGTGACATGGCCCACAATGATTTTAACATCATCCATAAGCTGTACCAGTCTTAAATCAACAACATGAAAGGAAATAATCATAACCACTTAGATAAATATAATCACATAAACAGAATAAAATTCAATAACCAAATCTGGAATATAAGAACTTACCAATAGCTCGAGAGTATGCAATGCGGTAACAGTTCAACGAGTTCCTTTCGGTTACCCATCACTGTACCTGAATGACACAACTCAAAAGAAAGAGAAAGAGAATCCGTTAGGGCAAGCTTCGGGCGACAAGTAGTATAAAGCAGTAAAATAGGAAATAAAGGACTATATAACAAGAACAGAAATTGGAACGATATTGGAGTCAATAAATGATAAACGGTAACAAAATCAAAAGTTGATAATCTATAATTTAGAATCAGGAATTAATGTTTAATAACTAGTATTCAATATTAGTGTCAATGTTCAATATTTATTTATGTCTATAAGTCTATTATTCATTTTAATCCTAACTAATGAATGTACTATTGCATCCCATACTACAGGTTCCATGCATAAAATCAATTTTGTTTAGACCAAGGTGGTAGATTCTATAGATCATATACTCAGGAACGATATTCAATAATGACCGATGACTAAATCAATCGAGATGCTGTAGTCAGTAATCTACAATTAATCGATGACCAATATGACCAATAGACCAATAGACCGATAGATCGATAGATTGATAAATTGGGAAGCACGGACCCCTTCTCCGAGTACAGTCACTATGTCATCAACTACCCTAGTCAACCCTTAACCCCGACTTGATTAACATTTTATTAACAGTCATTTATGAACATGTATGTGATCAATGTGGGCGATGATATCCATACTCATGCAACAGGTACACTCGATGAGACCAATAGCACTAGTACAATTTCAAGATGATATCAAGACTATACGATACATGAAATACACATGGTACAATTTATTAAATATGGAAAACATGGTTTATATGCAAAACATAGCAATATATGGACGAAGTGTACTACGATTTCTGTGTGCAAGATTTTAAGTTTTTGTGTCGGGAACCGGGTTGAAACCTCAGTACAAAGTCAAGCAAATGACAAGGCAGTACATGTGAAAGTTCCATAGTACAATAAATTTACGGTTCAAGTTTTATTTCAATAGCAATGGCACGACAATACAATTATGAATCAAATAGCATTATACAATAAAGAAACAACGGAGTTCAATTAAATGTGATATTCAAATTGATTACTACTTGCCAGATTTCAAGGAGTGTTTTCTTGAACTAGAAATAATAAAAATGAGTTCAAGAAACGCTTGCCTGTTAGAAGACGATTCTGAATATAAAAGAATAACGGGATTAGGATCCCGGACGACAATTCCAAGACACGTGCGAATCACGTGCGAAACAACAACACAGCAACACAAAACAGTAATCACTCCAAACAAGACAGGAAACCATAACTCCTTCACAAAAACAGCATACACCAATACTGGATCCCCTCAATTCCACACAGTAAACAACCAAACACCCACACAGATCGATCCTTCACTCTCTTCCTTCCCAAACAGCAAACAAAGAAACCAACTGTCCCCTCTCCTGTCGAACACCAAACAGCCAACTCCTTCTTCCAGTTACCAAACAGCAATGTTGATGATGATGATGATCAAATCCAACGGCCAAGATCACCCCCATGGTGATGATCAAGATCCAATCGGGCGGCCAACAATCAAAGTGATCAAAACTTTATGATCATACAGCAACTCCTCAAGAAGAACGGCCAGGGTTGGCGGCGCAGTGAATAGGGGACAGCGATGTCGGATTGCACTGTCGCTCTGGCTTCGCTGTTTGTTGCAGTCGAAGAGAAACACTGAAACACTAGAGTGCTGGCACTGCTGTCTGTCTAGCAGCGCGCACAGGAGGATGGAAAATAGGGCTGCGTTGAGGTGGTTGCGGCGCAACAGCAAGGAGAGAACGGTCGGGGTCTGGTGCTAGGTCGAGGGGGGGTAGGGCAAGAGGCTATCGCTGTGCCGAAGAGAAGCCGCGATGCAAGGGAAGGGTCGGCTGATCCTGAGCGTCGGTTGGTCGGGACTGTCATCGACATCGGGAAGCGACGCAACGCAAGGGAGGACGAGCGGGAGGACGTGCACAGCGGGGCGTGGCACTACACAGGGACCACGAGGCTGGACAGAAGAGATAGAGCACTGGAAGGAGAAGGGAGAAAGATATGAGCGGTGCAGCGAGGACGAGGCTGCGGCACAGGGAGACGGGGTCGCAGGTGGAGGAGAAGGGTTTGGAAGATGAAACGACAGAGGGAAGGCGGCTGGTGCATGGGGGGGGGGGGGTGTAATGGGTTTATATAGGTAGATATAGGTTAGGGTTTAGGCTGAGTAGGGTTTCGGGTAGGGTGCTATCGGGTTTGGTTAGCTATCAGGTTTGGGTAGTAGGATTAAAAGAGTTAATGGGTATTAATAAGATATAGGTTTTAAATATGATTTAAATAAAAGATCCAATCGAATAGATAAAGTAATAAATAAAAAGTAGGATTATATAACAAAGTATATTTGTACTACAATATGAAAATTATTTGAAATACTACAGTACTATTATCAATAGAAATAGATTTTAAATTAAGAATCAAGGGTAAAAGATAAAAATAACATGAATAACAAAAAAAAAAAAATAATAATAATAATAATAATAATAATAATACTGATAACAATAATAATAATAAAGACATTAATAGGGTTTGTATATAAAGAAATCGTTTGAAATAATAATAAATACAATTAATAAAAAGAACGGATTGTAGCATGAGATATAAAATATTTTTGAATAAAAAATGAATTTAAGAAAACGAAAAATTTTATAAAGAACGTCCCAAACTCAGATAATACACAGAAAATACGGATTTGAAAAAACAGGGGTTACTCCTACTTTCCTCTCCTCCCACTGACATCCAACTCCCCCAATCTGAAAAATCTCCAATACTGACTCCGGTCATCTCATACATCATCCACAGCGTATCCATATTTAAAAAATGTAACTTATGGTTTTGTGGATCACTTGTTATATTTTGATGGTTGAATCTAGAAAATGTACTGTTGTGGTTGTTTATGTGTCCATATTATCATTATAATCTGAACTTGTCGTGTGTATGTGTTGCTGATATTGGTGCTAGAAATTTGAGTATAGTGTGTGATGTTGTTGATTTGGAGGAGGGAGCAACAGATGTGAGCTCTTATTATTTGTAGAAAGAGAGACAGATCTCAACCACAGATCTGGATCTGAGATGACGATTTGGTGAGGAGCAGGAAAAGGGGAGCTGCTGGTAACTGGCAGACCTGAGCACCTAAAAAATGCCTAGAGACACCGAAAGAGATCCCGGCGATAGACCCTCCGATGATCTACTCAGCCACTGGAAAAAAGGTGGAATTAGGGTTTCAGTGGAGAAAAGTTCATTACCTACAGAAAGGGAAGGGGGTCTGGTATTTACAGGCATAGAGAGAGGGGGGGGGGGGGGGGGGGGGGGGGGGGGGGGGGGGGGGGGGGGGGGGGGGGGGGGGGGGGGGGGCTAACCTTAATGGGCCAGGTTGACCCTCTTCTGTGGGCCTGAAGTAGCAGGAGTACCCATACGGGCAATCATGCCTGATTTGTAAGGGTGTACAGATCTTGAGGGGATCAGACAGCTCAAGTTAGGCTGGAGTTTTATCAACATCATTAGCCTCCACTCCTAGAGGGTTTTACTAGCCGTCGAGGATTAGCCCCAATCTCGTGAGGAGACCAATCGACAGTGCGCAAAAGGACATGGCGGAAGATACCTGTAAGAGTAACCTGAGGTTGAAACCGAGCCCCGCGACACTGAGTACCGACCGACCGAGCACCGTGCCTCGGAGGTGGAGGTGTCGAGCGTCGAGCGTTGAGCATTGTCCAACAACCAGTAGTTATCTCGAGGTTCATACCGAGCGTCGAGCGACGCGTGCTTGGTGAAAAAACTTGCAGGTGGCTCGAGGAGCATGCTGAGCGTCGAGCATGGTGTAGCTTGTGAAGAAGCTAGCTATTGGCTCGAGAAGCAGGCCAAGCATCGAGCATGGTGCAGCTTGTAAAAAATCTGCTTGCTGGCTCGAGGAGCATGCCGAGTGTTAAGTGACGCGTACTTGGTGAAAAAGTTTGCAGCTAGCTCGAGAAGTATGTCGAGCATCGATCATGGTACAGCTTGTGAAGAAGCTGGCTGCTGGCTCGAGGAGCTGCCGAGCATCGAGCTTAGTGCAGCTTGTGAAAAACCTGGCTGCTGGCTTGAGGAGCATGCCGAGCCTCGAGCGTAGTGCAGCTTGTGAAAAAGCTGGCTGCTGACTTGAGAAATATGCCGAGCGTCTAGCGTAGTGCAGCTTGTAAAAAAATTGGCTACTGGCCTGAGAAGCATGCTGAGCGTCGAACAACGCATATTTGGTAAAAAAGTTCATGCTTACTGTGATTGTGGTGAACACGTGTATTGCACGTGTGATGCTGATGTCACGGTTGTGGAAAATGATGCGTCGCAATCTCATCCATCGTTAGATTTAGATGATCCAGATTGGGTGACTGAGATTATTTGTGGATATCGAGGCGCCATCCATCACTCCCCATCTTATTCTTTACTTTGCTTTCTCTCTGTAACCCCTGATTTTCGTTTTGTGTATTTTTGAGTGTATTTTTTGTTTGGTGTATTTTCTCTTTTGTATCCTTCTTATATTTATTTTGACCGAATAGTGGTTTATTTTCAATAAATTCATTTTGTTATTTTTGTCATCTTTTTATTTTGAATTCTTGATCCTGTTGTTTCTTTTGTTCGTCTCCATTTAATCGAGCCATTATTTGTGATCCTCTTTATTTTATTTATTCGTGCCCTATTTTATTTCTCTATTGTGTGCCGTCTCATTTTTTTTTCTATATATTTTTTATCACCGCAGTTCTTTTAATTTTTTTCTTTATTCCTAATAGCCAAAATTTCTTGAGCTTATACCCTGTTTATATATATATATATATATATATATATATATATATATATATATATAGAGTCCCCTTCGGTTGCACACTACTTTTGGTGAGCACTCCGTGAGCACTCACGAACTAGAGACCCTATGAAAAATCCGAACCGCTCATACTATTCTATATGCCTTAGATAGCCTAACAATATAAAATCAAGTAATTTGAAGTTCATTTGCCCATCCATCATGCTGTTAGAATTTTCAGCCATACAATTTTGTGATGATGTAAATCATGGGCAAATGAACTTTAAATTACTTGATTTTTTATTGTTAGGCTATCTAAGGCATATAGAACAATATGAGCGGTTCGGATTTTTCATAGGGTCTCTAGTTCGTGAGTGTCACGGAGTGCTCACCAAAGTAGTGTGCAACCGAAGATTTCTCTCTCTCTCTCTCTCTATATATATATATAAATACATAATAAACCATACCTTATTATATTCCGATTTATTAAACCATACCTTATTATATTCCATACAAATCCTCATCAGATCCGATTTATTAAACCATACCTTATTATATTCCCCTGAATCTTTATAAGCCATATACACCCATTTATTAACCATATACCACTTAACTACTATCCTAATATATACCCCCACTCAAACTACTACCCATTCACTACCCATTCATTACCTATCCCCAAATTCTTACCTTGTTTAAATATCTGCCGAATCAATTACCACCCCCCAACCCGAAGTCAATTGCCCATGCCCAGTTAGTGTATACTGTGCCGCACTCCCCCCGTGTACCCAAACCCTAATCTCATGCACATATATACTACTTAACCCCCCCCCCCCCCCCCCCCCCCCCCCCCCCCACCCACACACACACACACACACACACTGCACTGTGTATTTCCTCCCTAGCCGCCACATTTATTTCCTCGGTTCTCTCGCTCTCCCGATTGATCTCTCTCGCTCTCTTGTTGCTTCGCGCGTGCAAGTGGGTTTGTGCATGTGTGATTCGTGATTTGCTTTGGATAGTGGATTCTCGTTCACGGGTTTTATTCGTTGTCGGGATCCATTTCCGTTATTCTTGGTGTTCTTCGTTTTCGTCTTCGGTTAAGGCAAGTAACTTGTACTCAAATTTATTTATATGATACAAGTCAAAAATACCGTTTGTAGTGCAGTTGGGTTCTAGAGACGATTGTGTGTGAAACCCCTTATAGATATTGTCTCTATAGTGTTTTGACCATAGTTGCCTCACAACACATATGACATGAATTAACTTAGGTTTTGTCCGTTCTTGATTTGATCATGTATGTGGAATTTTTGTGAGAATTTGGGTATTTGTTGAGATCCATGTGATAGACTTATTTTAGATATGTTAATTACCCTACTTCATGATGTTTGGAAACTTGGTAGACTCGATTTCATGTTTGGTTGCGTTTGGATCAAGTTTTGTTGAATCTATGTTGATTTTGGTTTTTTAGGAAATTCTGTGTTTTGCCGATTTTCTGTCTTGATCAGTAATTTAGATCATATTAAGGTCAGTATCTTAATTTTGATATAAAACATGAGTTTTAGAGAAATTCGTCTGATTTCCAACCTATCTGATCTTGCTCGATTTCGTTTTCGTATGTGTGAGATATGACTGTTTTACTACAGAGGTGTAGATCTTTTCCAGATTTTATTTTTTGATGATTTTGATGACTAAATTATTTTGATACTGATGCTACATATATTATTTTGATCCAAAACTTTGGTCAGTATTTTTTTATCTAGTTAGGGATTACGCATAATTTTAGTGAATTTTATTGATGAGTTTTATATGTCGTTCATGCTTGTTTATAAAGACTGTGCTTGATGTATTTTGCCCGTTGTTCTGTAAAGAATCGTATTTTCACCCTATTTTCTTCTACTGTATGAAAAATGCTTGTGAAATATGAAAGTTAAAATATTTTGTCTATTTTCATCTCCCTTTGGTGGATTTGGATTTCGTTTCACTGGTTGCGAGATATTATGGTTTTCGTACAACAGTGTTGGGAATTCCAGATTTGCCAAACTATCGTTTATTGATATTTTCTGATTTTTGATGACTGGTCTAATTTTACTGGAAAATTCTGAAACTTTATATTCTAATACTAGACATATAGGGGAATACCCCAGATTTTTCGTGGATTTATTTGTTGAGTTTTGATACAGTTTTTCTGACTGAGAATTGGTTTTACTGATTTCTGGCTGAACGTGTTTTCTGGATTAAAATTAGTTTTGAACTATATTTTTTGTGAAATACTATATGACTTATTTGTACTCGCTGGATTCGGTTGGGAGTATATTTTCTAGACGTCTTGACGGATTCAGATTGCATGCTTGTAACACTGGGAATCACTGTTAAACTATAGTATGGTCTTACTATCCTGAACTTGAGATTTGTTTATTTTATTCTTTTATGAGATATCTTGCACTCGTACATGTTTATCTTGCAACTTGCACTTGTCACATGATCATGCCATATTATCCTTGATATATTTTGCACATCTACATGCTTGTTTGACAAAATAATAATAAATAATCAAGTCGGGATTTAAGGGAAAGATCTAATAGTGGATAATTCAGAAACGTGTACTCAGAAGGGGATCCACTGATCCTACGTAATTACTTAAGACATGATACTTGACACGTGATTACTTGACACTTGTAAGCAAGACACGTTACTTGCCACTTGCACAACTTGATACGTGATTACATGATACATAATACATGATACTTGGAGTTTGGAGCTTGATTACTTAACTTATCCCTGAGTACACTGCTCTTTATGGTCCACTATAAAATCTAAAGCGAAACTGTTTATTGTAGCAACCATGTAAGGTGGGCTGCATGAAGTGCTACCTAGATAGTAATCACTACAAGACATGACACATGATACTTGAACATGATACTTGAACTTGATACTTGACTACATGATACATGAGACTTGTTTACATGACACTTGATACACGATTACTTGATGCTTGTTTACATGATACTTGTTTACTTGACACTTGTTGTATGTTTCTTGTACTTGTTCACCTTACCATGCTAGTTGTTTATTTTGACATCATGCTTATGCCATGCTATTAGTTAGTTTTCCCCATGTACTTGTATCCTGCATTACAAGCGGCCCATAACTTGCAATTGACAAGTACTTGTTTTCTCTTTTTTCTCTTTCCTGCAATTGTTAAATTGCAGATTTTAGAGAACAGATTCCAGATGGTATCGGTGATATGAAGTACTAGTGCTGGATTTTATTATTTTTATTTCTTGTAGCTTGCTTGAACAATAATGTATCTTGTACTTGAATTTATTTGTATTTGGGCAATGTGACCCAGGATATTTGTTTTATTCAGATCATGACTATTTGAGATTTATATATTTGGTTTCATGTATTCTTTTTGATATTTTGGTTCATATGTGCATGTTGGTTGATACTTTTGCTTTCGACTCTGATTATTTCGTGAGATGTTGTAAAGATTCTTGAACAGCTTATGGATAATAAAAATTATTCGCTGGGCTTCTGTCTAGTATCCGTATTACATATTCTTTTTGGAAAGTGGGGCATGACACTCTCTCTAGTCCTCAGAGCTTCTCTCTCTAAGAACCGTTTCGTAATCGATGAGCAGCTTTACGATGAATTTTCTAGCAACGATCACAGGTTAGTATTTTTGATATTATGTCGAGGGCTCGGTCCGGTTCTTCTGCCTCTATGTCTGTTCAGGGCGATGGGGATCACCTTTCAGACTCCACATCCTGGGAAAGTAGCAAAAAGGTCTACGATGTCATGTCGCTTCATAGTTGTAAGCCGTTCCTAGTGGAATCAAGTGACTCGGACAGAGCGGTAGAGGCAGCACAGGTGGTTAATGAGGATAAACCAGTCGATGCTGGTGCAGGTAACGAGGAACAAGTGGAAGGAGTTGGAGATACCGAGCGAGGTGTGGAGGAAGTGAATGGAATAGGGGTTGGTGACGAGGATGAGGGCGAGGTCAGGGAAGTCGGTTCGTCGGGTGAGGCCCTAAATCTGAAACTGCTTGCAATGCCGTCCCCCTAGAGGCTCATCGCATTCGAGGGAAGAGGAAGAGATGGACCCTCCCAAACAGTCCGGAACAGTCGGATGAGTTTCTCCCAAAACATGGGCTCGACATCCCTTATCTTCAGCAGCTGGGCTCGATTAGGATGTATCTGGAAAATGTCGAAAATTTAGTCTGGTATGAGTGCAACCTTCTTCTCCTAGTTGACCAAGGATCATGATAAACAAGACATGGAGTGATTTGACACGCAACGACCTACTACTGATACGGACAAACTACTTCATACGGGTGGAGTATGAGTTGATGATTCTGAACCCTGGTCTTCGCCCTACAGATAAATTGGCCCCTTGGTACTGCATGTTTTCGGTAGATGCCTTCAGCTCAGGGTTGTTGCTGTCACTGCACCCGTTCATCAAGAAGGTGTTGAATTGGGGGAGTCTGTATAACGCCCCGCCTCAATACTCAGACAATTTTATTATTTTTAGAAGAAAAATTAGATACTATGTAGTACAACTGCCCACCACAGGCTGCCTCTCAAAAGGTGGTTAACCAATTAGGTGACTCTTGATCATAGGCAATTTTATTTATACTCAACTAATTTTTGTATACTCCTGATATGGGATTAATTTTACTCAACCTCTCTCTAAATTCCCGTGCACATATATCAATACCCATGGGCCCCTCCAATATATGCCACGTCATCCCCATGAGAAGCAGCACTTCTCTGATTTTCATTCAGAAATCATGTCGGGGCCCTACCTTTTGGATGATGACGTCATCATCCCAAATCAACCCAACAGCCAAGTGCTGTTCAATTCAGCCGTGGGACCCCCCTTTCCCCCACATCTTTCTCTCTCCTGATTAATACCACTTTTATACTTATATATATTTTTTATATATTTATTTTTTTGGAAATACGGGTATTACAGTCTGAGCCCGATGCAGTATGGCCCAAACTCCAGGAAGCATCTCATGTGCTTCATGTTACTTTGCGAGGAGAGGGGAGTGCCTTTGAGGCTGAAGTACTTCCGAGCCGTTCTGGGGTTCAGTTCGTAGAGAGAGCACGAGGGAATGCATTACATCTCGCCTAGTCCTCACAAGAAGGTAGTCCTTAGGCATCCGGACTCCATAAAAGGATGGAAGGAGAAATACTTTATTGTCCAAAATCAGGTGTCTTAGGAAATTCCCACGAATTGAAACTTTTACAAGCCGAATCACAAGCCTCTGAAAAGAAAAGATTTAACAGACGACGAGTGGGCCGATGTGGATCGAATCGTCGCAGGCAACAACATCGGCTGGCTGAATGTGACCGAGAGGCAGTTAGCCCCATAGACTCTTGTATGTTTTTCATTTCCTTTCTGTTCAACTTTTTTCCTTTGTTCTTATATCTTTAGTTTCCTTTCGCATCAATGAATGATGCCGCCATTGACGCGAGGAGGGCCCAACTGGCAAAGCAGAGGGCTGCCGACCAGTCGAAGCAGCGGAAGAGATCCTCTAAGGGGGGCTCCAAACGGACTACGGATTCGAAGTCCAAGAAGCAAAGGGCCCTCTCGGTCACTGGGACCCCAAGCTCTGTGAAGGAGGCACCGAGCTCGAGTAACCTTAAGGTTACCAAGCTACTAAAGGGTGGTATTCCTCCCGTCCACCCCGCAGTTTAGGAAGTCATGGGGGAAGAGGGCCTCAGGCTGTGGGCCCCGAATTGGGCCGTGAACACGGCCGATAGCGATCGAGGTGGTGGAACACCTGGCCACACCTCATGATAGGGAGGCCCTAGTGACCGAGACTGTTGAGTCGTGCTACATGAGGTGGGCTCGGGCCGACGTGATGGTAAGTACTTCCAAACTCTGTAAATCAAAGTTTTTCTATTTCACCTTTCCAAGTCTCAGCCCCTAGTTCGCAGACGACAATGGCCGGAGCTCATATGAAGAGGCTGCACACCCGTGAGCTCCAGCGGGAGGTGAAGAACGCTCAGCGATATGAGCGCGAGATGAAGGATCGGAAGCTGAAGGCGGACACAGCTGAGTCCTGTGTGCGAGTTCTTAAGGCCGAGCTGACTTTCCTCGTCGACGACCGAGCTCGAAGGGAGTCGGAGATGAAGAAAGCGACCGACAAGGAGCTGAAGAAGGTGAGCTACGCCGCCATGGACAAGGTCATTGAGGCCCATGACAAGGCTTACAATTGGGCCCTCGAGCACATCAAGTACTACTACCCCGAGTGTTAGCTCGAGGAGTTTCATTATGGCATGGAACTTCCTAAAGCATCCGAAAATGCCCGAGGGAGACGGTGAGGAGGGGGGCGAACAACTGCCACTCGAGGAAAATGTAGCGGAGGTGGCTGACCCAGAGGCCAACGCAGCGACGACCGAAGAGGTACCCCTCTATTCTAAGCAGTAGCTTCACCCTTTTCGCTCTCCTTTTTTTTGTATTTGCTGATTGCGAACTGGTCATCGCTGTTTTGTAAGAATTTCGATGAATGAAAAGGATTCAGAACTCTATGACTTGGAGTTTTTTGGCGTGATATTTGTGTTGTGGTGTTTTGTGACATGCCCTTTCCTCCTTTGTGCCAAATGGACGAGTCCTTTGAGGCCGAACCTCATGATGTCGAGGTCGATTGCCTCAGGGGCAAGCAGAATCCATGGAGTCTGTCTTGGTTCGTTATCTCAAATAGGCTCGTAATTAGGAGGCAACTGTTTCTTATTTTATGAATAAGTCAAAGGAGTTGAGCTTGGAGTCGGTTCGTCTGAAGAAGATGATTGCTAACCGTGACTTGGGAAGTGCCGAGACTAGGTGGTCGACGTCTGGTACCTCTGCTAAGCGGCAGACCTCTGAATCATTCCTTCGTAAGGTTATAGTGGAGAAGGAATTGGAGATACAAAGGTCAAGGGTCATACTAGGAGTGGGTGGATCCCGAACCTATTCTTTCGGTGGCAGTTGGCCCTCCATTGGGAGCCTGTCTCCACCCTTGAGGCTGGAGCTTCCACCTTAGCGACTCCTAGGGATCTTGATGGGTTCGTCGGGGAACAAACGGGTTCGGTTGGGCTCGAACTGGTTTGCGTCAGTCCTAAAGCCCCCCAAGAGGAGGGGTAGGCCAATTTTGTAATAGTTGTAACATTCATACTTCTTGCAACTCATGTAGCCTCGCCGATTGTATCAATAAACTTCTATATGTTGTAATAAAATGATCCTTCTGCTGCTTGAACTCGGCTTCGATCTGAATGTGCTGATGAGGTGGACCTACTGAATGTGAGACGTTTCATCTTCCGAGGATATTAATGGACTGGAACAACAGACGTTGCGTCTTCCAAGTGAATTGATGGATCATCGTAAATGCGCCTTATTAGAAGGAAAAGCATTTGGCCTTGGAAGATGTATCGATGCCTTTTCATGTCGTTGGATGTGAGCGCATGGTCGAGATTCGTCCAGGTCATCGTCACGACTTTAAGTCGATCCCTTGATTTCCCTTAGGCTATATAACCCCCCCCCCCCCCCCCAAACCCCTTTCTCATTTCTCAATTCACTGAGAGCCCTCATGACTGGTGGTTCTTCTATTACCTACTGACAGTTAGGGGTAGCGGTGATGAAGGCTGCTCTATCCCTGGCCGTCAGCTAGTGGAAGAAGGTGTAGATTCTTGATTTTGATGACTACAATACGATACACATATGTTCTATTTTACATATCGCTTGCAGTGTGTACTTAACGCTTTCAAGGCTCAAGATCATGCTACAAGACAAGGAAGCTTTTTCAAGACTCAAGATCAAGATACAAGACAAGGGTTATTCAGAGCTCCAAAGATTCTCCAAGTGATCAGCTCAAAAGAGTGTCTTGTAAATTTATTGTATTTTTTGATGTCTTAGAAATCTTGTAATAGCCTTGATGCACACACTCACACATCCCCTAGGATTAAAATAACGATTATTAAAAATCAAAATGTCAAATTCAAGCTTGTATAAGTTCAGCTGTCAAAGTGCCAGTCGACTTACTTCGATAAGCAGTCGACTGTTCAAGTACAAAACAATTTGAACTTACTCAAGCTCTGACCAGTCGACTCCTTTGGCAACCCAGTCGACTGTTCGAGCAATTTTGACAGTTTTCTGAAGTTAAAAATTGATTTTCAAACTCAAATATTTTTTTTCTTCTGTCGTTTGTTGGCAGTTGGTGAACCGTTTTCCAACGTCCTTGGAGTTCTTACTCTATAAATAGAGTTCAGAATGAACTTGGAACAGGTTACCCAATGCTTTTATCAAGTCTTTGCTTTTATTTGTGAAAAAGAACTTAAAATTTTCAAGTACTCTCATTCTTTAGACTTGGTTCTCTAATTTCAGTCTTGTATAACAACGATTAAGTTCAAGACTGCGATTAGAAGTTGACCTATAGCCACTATACAAAAAGCACACTAAAAAATCAAGGCTTTAGGTGTTGTAATCTTCAATTTCTTTGTTGTTTCACTCTCGGGCTGTGAGAGTGGTCCTCTCGGTTGGAGAGAAGGGCTCTTGGTGTAGAGTCAGTGTTCACTCTAGGTTGTAGAGTGGGGTCTTGCTCTCTCTAGTGGTGAGAGACGTCTACGGGTTTGGCATAGTTGTTGCCAAAGATCGTAGGGTATTCTTGTATTTTTTTCAAGAATAGTGGAAACTCTCAAGTAGGTTGCTTGGGGACTGGACGTAGGCGGGAGGACCGAACCAGGATATATCGCCGTGTTAGCATTGTTGATTATCTGTGGTTTGATTTCTCTATCCTGCAATTTTAATTTCGCTGCACTTTATTGTAAGTCTGTGTTTGATCAGTTGACTTAACAGACTCAATGTTCTTCAGTTGATTAACTCTGAAAATGAACAAGATAATGTTGGAAATAAACATAATAATGACTGAGATATTTCGAATATGCTGTAACATTCATCCCTTAATGCTGCCATATTTGTTGCGTAACATTCATCCCTATATACATTCAAAGCTGCTTTGAGATGCCAAACAAAAAATTGAGATACATTCATCCGTATGTAACATTCATCCCTAAAGCTGCTCTGAGATGGGCATCAAGTAGTAGCATAGTTAGCTTTCAGAATTTGATCAAAGACACTATTTTTGTGCTTACTATTACTCTCAACCAATACTATGAATATAAAAAAATGATATGAATAATCAATAACCAGATGATCACTGTATATTGATCATTGTATATTACTATATAAGAAAAGGAAGGCAGTAAAAAGATTACAAATGAACCAACTATGTATAAAATTAATTTTAGATATGATAATGTACAAACAATATACAACTGTTACATTCATTTTCTCACAAGCTGTTGTTGCCTGGAGTTTGCAGCTGCTGCTGATTTCTCTTCTATGTACAATCAAAGAATAAAATTCACATTATGGGGCATAGTACAACACATTTTTCACAAAGAAGAAAAAATAGTAGGCTCAGAACTTGTTTCAAACTAGGGCTGCAATGGGGTGTCATACCAACTAGTTGAAATACATAATTAATAAAGCATGAGTTAATTTTCTCAAACTGAACAACATAAGTTAAATTTCATACTCCCATCATACTCAAGGCCAATATCAGACTGTACAGCAAACTCAAATTCACTGAATTAAAAATATCAGACTGAACAGCAAATTTACCCTCATCATATTTTGGTTTCAGGCCATTAAAACCAGCTCAAAAGTTCAACAACCAAATTGATAGAGGACGCATAAATACAACAAGCTCAAAAGTCCAACAATCAAAACCATTATCATGTATCAATTTTCAAAAAGTTAGTGTCATCGTTGCCTACACCCACACACACAGAAGCTACTAGCCAAATTTGTAAATAGATGCCAGAGTATCAAATACTTCCCTCTACATGATCATGTATCAATTTTCAAAAGTCCGATCCTTCACCACCCATAAACACCATCACAACCACTGGCACCACTAATTCTTACAAAATCTCAGTCACCACCACCATCATTTACTAAGAATTAAACTATAATAAGCAAAAAAAAGTTAAGATAATACTAGGGTTTCACGAATTCAGCGAACACATTGGGAAAAAGCTTCCAGGATTTTGAAGAGACGCAATTAAGAGAGGAGCGTGGCGATGTAGAGTGGAGGTTAGGGTTTCGAAGGTGGAGCTTTGGAGTAGGCTGCAGAGGTCGGGGTTTGTGGATACCCTGAACTCAGAGTTAAGAGAGCTAGGGTTTGGGATTTGGGGGGATTTCGAGAGCGGGAGAATTGAGAAGAGGAGCGTCGGGATGGAATAGTAAGAGAGATTAGAGAGAGATCATCAGATTTAGGATTTCGATTTGGAGCTAGGGTTTGGGACGATTTGGAGAGCGGGGAAAGAGAGAGATCTGAGTGAGCAGGGAAAGAGACAGAGAGGGAGAGGAGGTGAGTGAGTGAGGAATGAGGAAAAAAACGAGAATACCCCCCTCCATTAAGTGAGAGAGCGGAAGAAAGGAGAGCCACCCGATTTTGATCATGATGATAATCAAAATCGAATGGCTGGGGGAGAGTGCGCACAGATAATGCGCAAAATGGAGTGCGCAACTGAAGCGCGCCCATATATCTCTACTATTTTAAAGGGAGAGTTGGGATTATAAACAAACAAACCCTAATTTTGTAACTGAGCAAACTCGTACAGTATACGGGCAAACTAAATCCACTAAATACACCCGTATTATGCACGTGCAGCCCGCACTAAAAAAAACGGCCGCACCTTCTCTGTTAAAAAACCCTAAAACAAACACATCTCCCCTTCTCCCTTCCACCCAACGTCGCCTCTTCTCCTGCCGCTCAGCCGCCCTCCCCCACGCATCCCCACCGCGCGCCCCTACCCTGCCTCCCTACACTAATCATCCACATCGCTTCTTCTCCCGCCGCTCAACTGCCCTCCCCCACGCATCCCCACCATGCGCCCCTGCCCCGCCTCCCTACACTAATCATCCACGTCGCTTCTTCTCCAGCCGCTCAGCCGCCCTCCCCGCGCATCCCCACCGCGCGCCCCCACCGCTCAGCCTCCCCGCGCATTTGTATTCCCCATTTTTTTGAGGTTTTGAGATTTTTTGCTTTAAAATCCGTGCTGATTTGTTTATTTGTTTGTTTGTGTTTGAAGATCAATGAGTTTTTTTATGGAGAGGAGTTTAGATCTGAGGCGAAAGGAGGCGAAAGGAAGTAGCAAACTGGAGGTATGAATGTTTTTTTCCCCCTTTTTTAATGTATTTTTTTAGTATGTATTTTTGGTGATGATTGGCGGTTGAATAAGTCGTGATTTTGATGGTATGAGTGGAGACTGGAGTTTGAAGTGGTGGAGGTGGAGGAGTTTCCTTTGGTAAGATGAGTTGCATGGAGTTGATTTATTTTTTTATATTTATTTTGGAGGTGGAGTTGATTTATTTTTTTATATTTATTTTGGAGGTTTTGATCTGTATTTGTTGGCGAAATGTGGCTAATTTGTGTTTGTTAGGTTGGTCTCCAAATGTTACTGTTGTGCACAAATTTAGAACAAACCATACATGATTTTGGTTAGTCACTTAATTTTAATGATGTTTGGCTCAAGTGTTGATTGTAGGTTGTTTTGTTAGCTCTTGCTTATGCCAATCTTTTTTGCTTTTATTCATAGCAAATTCTTATTCTTCGAAACCCTTCCTTTTTTTTCCTTTCTTTTGTAATGCAATACTGATTAGTACAAGTGGGTGAAATATACATGTACGTGATAAAAATCAGTCTGGCTAGAGGCTTTATTGCTCCAATTTTCATTGATATTTTTTCTACAATCCACACTATATCATGTTGTGTAACACTATCCGCACAATATCATGTTGTGTAACACTGCTACTTCCTTCATTTAGTATTTTTTTCTTTTAATTAATTAATCTATTATAATTATGAACAATAAGATGGTTATTTGAACAAACAGGTACCCACCATGTCCAAGTTTAGAAGCTTGAGGGTTCACTGAACCGAATAACAGAATTGAGAGTCATCTTTGCGGTATTGCATGTGCGGATGATCTTCTTTCTTGGTGACTTCTTATGATCTTCTTTCTTGGTGACTTCTTTGCTCTTTATTCAATTACCTTACGTAGGATAATTTGATTTGCATCTTTTGCATTTCCTAGGAGAATGGTTCCTTTTACGCCTTATCTGTGGTTGTATTTTTTTTTCTACATTGTTCTTCCGCACTTACGCCCTCTTCAATTGTTATTAGAAATGAGTGTCCTATATGTCGTGCATTGTTTATTGGGGTGTTATAACTCTTGCTTATGATCTCTGTGCTTCTTTAGTGTACAATGTTTCTGCTTAGGTGGTCTACTTTTGTGTTTTACATGCATTATCGTGTTGTCTACATGGTACTACCTCTTTCATGCTTTTTGTGTTTTGCTTTCGTCGTTTTCGTTTATCCTTCCTCTGCTACTGCTTTAAAATTCTTTTGGTTGGGGGTGTTTCAACAACTTTTTAACGCGCATTTATCTTATGATTGGGTACCATGAAATGTCTATTAGTTGCATAGTCTGGACATCATTTTTCGGATTGGTTTTTCTTGAAAATTATTGGCAGACAACCAATCAGTGTTTATTTAGATAATGTTCCTGTGTTTTGCCAATGTTCGCAATTTTATAATAGGTTTACAGTGTGTAAAATAGTGATGTTTCGCAGAACTTACGTATTCCCGTGCAAATCCTTCTTTTCTAATATTTAATTGAATTTATTAACAGGTCTTATATACTCTTTGTTTTAATGTCAAAATTCTAGACAATATGCATACGTCTTCATCACATCCAAAGTTTGTAGATAATTGTACATTTTCTCATCTTCTTCCTATGTTCAATTGACTTCAGGAAAAAGTGAACATGAAAAGAAAAGATTTGGAGCTAACGATGTCGATTTTTTGGCAGAAGATGAGAAGGTTGAAGGAGTTGGAAATCTTCTAAATGTGAGAATATAAACTTACTTCCGATAGCTTCCAATATTTATCCTTAAACTCTACAAAGATGAGAACCATTATGAACATGATTTTTTCTTACTGTTGGGAGTTGATGATTATGTTGCTTCTTTGATGTGTTCTTTGACAAATGTTTGATTACTCGACAAAGAAGTATTCTTTGACAAATGTGTTAGATAACAATTAATTATCTATTAATAGCTCAATCCATTAAAACTAAGTAAAGTACTTTTTAAAATAAGAAAATAAAATTTTGTAATTTCACAAGAAAAATTTCTTTCAAAAAAAACAGTCAAAAAATTGGAACAAGAAAAGATTCTTGAATTTAAGAAAGATTTTTCAGGCATTACCATACTGATGCAAAAAAAGTGACCTTGCACCCTTAAATATGGGAGAAAGCTCAGTTGTTTGTTTCTATCCGGAACTTCCTATAATAATTATGCATTTCACTATTAGACGTAACTATTAGGTTTATGTCTCAATGATTTTAAGCACATTCAAGCTCCCAAATCACTGCTCTTCTTTTGTTTGCCACTTTAAAAAAATAAAATTAAAAAAAAAAGATTCTTAATTAGGCTGCTGATGGGTGAGTATCTTTAAGCATGGTAATGATGGTATTTTCCAGTAGAGTAAATGACTGTAATTGTTTTGGGGTGCAACTGTGTCAAGTTGATGGCAAAAGATCTTGCCATATGAATTAATCATGCCCATATTTGTTGAAATTTTGTCAATAGGTTTTCATGTAAATTGAAAAAGAAAAAGAAAATAGAATAGCAATGTGTAGCATGCAATTAGCGTTTCCATGTGATCAATCTATTGAGAAAAAAAATTATTTATCAGGAGCACCCACGTGCAATTAAAATCCTCAATATAAATTCATCAAATACGTAACTACCCGTACAAATTTGTTCATGTAGTTAGCAACTTAATAGTTATTTTGCCATGGTTTAAATGTGGATTGAATTGATATGCACACATGGCCATTGAATTAGTTTAAGAGTGGGTAAAAGTAGGAGCTTTGATGCTATTTGCCCATTAGAACATCAAGAATGATGTTACTATATCTTTTCTTTTGATCATTTTATTTAATTTTGTATTGTATGCAAGTAATGTAATGATCATACGATATTGTATTCCTATATATTAATTTATTATTTTCGTTCATATTTTAGTCCATAATAAATTTCCAGAACCTATAGGCCCAAAACCTTTATATAGTATGTATTGACCTGGCAAGCAGGCGATAGATATGTGTGTGGGGATTGATCATTGCCACTCGAAATCAAGATATTAGGATTGGACTTACCAATTGATTCATACCCTCTCGAACCCAACCAATATATCTTCAAATCCCACTGCTGAAATACATCTTGGATTCATTTATTATCATCAATAAAACCAGGTGTCTATTTACATTTGGACTTGAAATAAAGAAAGAAAAGTGTATTTGGTCCTACTCTTATTGATCTGGTATTCTGTCTCTAGGGTCAAAAAGAAAGCAGGGGTGCATCATTTGCTTTTCCCCTTTTTTCCATGAGCACCCACACTGCCCTCTCTTCGTTTCTTGCACTCTTTTTTCACATAAGTTCTCAGTCATTGTTTCCATCTTTTTATCATTCTCTTTTGCCTTTGAGTTGCCTGAGTAAGCAAGCAAGCAAAACCATTGTTACCCCTATGCCTAAGAATGGTTGATGGCTGAGATCTTCAGATGAATATTAACATTGTATCTTAAATTTTTAACTGATGCTAACTAGATCAAATAGTTTACACATAATGGTCTAATTATTGTTCCCATGAATGAGATTTTTTTTTTGAAGTTGGGTACACTCATATTGGACTTACCAACTTAATTTATTCTTTAAAACTTGCAGGTGAACCTAATAATTTGCTTGGATTTTGGGCATGGAAAATTTCATACCATCCAGATTATCTAATCTGATTGGACTTTTCTGGTTGTTATTTGTAGCTTGAATGAAAAGAGAAGCAAAACCCTTTAATTGCACTAGGGGTGTGCTATGTTCCTTTTGCCATTTCTAAATACTAATATGATAATGACTGAATAAGGTTGAGAGACAAGGGCAATAGTGATTCATCTTTTAAAACATTTAAAAAGCTAATACTATTACTATATCCATGGGAAATAGTAGAGATACTTTTTGTATTCGTGCATTGCACGTGGATTATTTTTGAGATAGATTAAGACTTTTGCTGTTAAATGCTTTATTTTTTTCTTTTTCTTACGCACAATTCATTTAATTTAATGACTATTCTTTTTTGGGGGTGGGCATCGCAGATGGTTTGATACCTGGAAATGAGATGACAAATCAGGCAAGCATTGCAGAGAAGAATCTTGAGCTTGCTGCTCCTGAACCTGAAACTGGCTTGGAGGCTGTGCTGCAGGAGGAGGTAGGAGGAGGTGGTGGAGAGGAATTGTAAGAGGGGGTAGCGGTGAATTGTAATTGGGGCATCAAAATCTGCACTTTCCAATCTTTAGACTATGTTTCGATATAGATCTGTAATGTCAAAGTTATATTTGTATTCTCAAGGGTTCAAAGAGTTTGTAATGAATTGGGCTTAGAGTTTGTAATGAATTAGGCATTTTTGAGATAGATTGAGACTTTGGTTGTTTTTTTTTTTATTACTTTTTCCTTTTTCTTAAGCACAATTCATTTAATTTGATGACTATTCTTTTTTCGGGGCGTGCATCGCACGTGCATTATACTAGTATGTATATATATATATATATATATATATATATATATATATATATATATGCACTGCAATGTGCAACATACAATCAGGGTCGGCCTCCACCTTGAGGTAGGTGAGGCGGCCGCCATAGACTCCCGAATTTTTTGTCATTTTAGAGAGCCCCAAATTTGTAATCCCCTTGTAAATATAGGCACGTATTTTACGCGTAAAAAATTATATTGTTATTAGGGATCTCCAAAAATAATTATTTGGGTCTTTTGCCTCGGGCCTCCGAGAACTCAAGCCGGCCCTGCATACATTTCTCTTAGAAAGTTAATGAGGCAAATTTATTGAGCGTTAGTCATCTTCTTGCTGTTTTTTCAAATCCTCTTGAATGTTTTTGTGTGATAATGCTCCTGATTATGTGGTTCCGTCAGAGGTTCTGGAAACTCGACTCCTTACCGGTTCCAGCACATATTCACACGATATATTATAACTACAGTAACTTTGTGTAAAAACTCGTTCTTTACTAGTTTTATGTTCAGGCAGCATATTATGGTCAAATTCTTATATATAAAAGTAGGTTGTAAAATAACTTAAAATTTCATTAAAAAATCATAATTTAGTCCTTAATAGTGTTTAACAGCAATGCGATTAATCTCAGGTGTAAATTTTTAATTTAATTTACTGTTGCAGGAGGGGAGCCCGGTAGCAAATATCTATACATTTAAGTTTTTGAGAAATGCACAAAATATACAAATGCTTTATCTATACATTTAAGTTTTTGAGAAATGCACAAAATATACAAATGCTTACCAAGTATCTAAACCAGAAAATTCAATTTGGGTATGCATGATTCTCGATCTCCATTTCTACACTGAGCTGATGGGAGCATCTCAGGAATTTGTTTTCCAAACTGACCAACTTTCGAAACTACTTATCCAACTGACCTACTCGTTGTTTCAAACATCGAGTTATTTAAAAATAAGCTGGCTATTTGAAACAGCGAGTTGTAGTTGTAGGCATTTCTCCACCACTTGGGAAAAATATCGTGAAGCCACAGACTCGCTATTGGAAACATCGAGTCTGGCTTTTTTTTTTTAATTTTTAAACAAACTATATTTCTCTCACCTCTCCATTCCATCTCTCTCCATCCTCTCTCTACTCTCACTCCTAACTCAAAAATCCAAAACCCTAGCTCCCAAATTTGACATCTCACCCACATAATCCCGCCAGAATATCTTCCAATTCACTTCATTCCTCACAATCCTCTCTCCTCCCACTCTCAAAACCCAAAACCTATCTTCCAAAACTCCCAACTTTCTTGATTTTGGGAAATGTAAAGAGGATTGCGGCGGAATCAAGTGCATTCATCTCATCCACATTCTCTGCGACATCTTCCCCACGCTCATAATTGCTCATTCGTCCCGATGAAGACGATGAAGATGGGCCCGTCTCATTTGGCAAAGAAGACGTATTAGGTAATACCTATACCAACAATACATAATATGTGTCGATTTAACAATATTCATTTTATTGATGCAAACTCAAAATAATCGAAGAAAGATAACTTCATCTTACATTTGTACGTCTGGTTCCTTCACTGCGATTTTGTGGTCCTCAGCCTCGGTCACTTGGGGGTACTCCTTCATTCGACGTGTTCTTCAAAATTTATTATTATTTGTTAATTGCATGACAAACAACGCATTCATAATATAACTAAATGAATAATACGAACATGAGCTCTACTAGTCGATCTTTCTTGAAGATTACCCCATGTTCGTGCCATATCTAATAACATTTGGTACACTACAAATGTGATTGTGTTTCAGTATAGTATATTTCAATACTTTAAAAAACAAAATTACATAACAAATCAAAAATCCTAGTATTCTCCACATCAACCCCACTAAATATGCATATCTTTGAGGAAAGATGTACAACAAAATACAAATATAACATCAATATAATAAAACACAAAGAAAGCTATCAAGTGGCTCTCCTTCAATCCCCTCAAAAATCAAAGGTCCATATCTAACCTTACAAAACATATTTTTTTTCCCTAAAAGTTTCCCCTCAAAACTCAAATTCAAATTCCCCACCTAAAACAACTCCTATATTTATTTATTTATTTTTTTCCTCTCTCTTTCTCTCCCTCTTCTATTCAAAAAATTAAGAAAATAAAAATTTTAAAATTTTTTAAAAAGTTAAAAATAAAAAAACTAAAGAAATAAAAAATTTGAAAACTTTAAAAATAATTCAAAAAAATCAAAAAAAAATCATATAATATGTTTTTTGCTGGACCCCCAAAAGTTTCTCATATAATATGTTTGCTACTTCAATTAATTTGCTGGACCTCCAAAACTATTTTATATGATCAAACAAGGTGCACCGTTCCGAAGACGTGTCGTAGGCACGTGTCAACGGGCAAACCTAGTATACATATAATTTAAGAAGTTGAACAAACACATACCATTATCAACAATTCAACACCACTTGACTAACAGATAAAGTGAAGAGGTAAGAGAAAAATAGTGCGCTTTAGAAAAAACCAAAGACAAATTCGATGTTTCCAATAGCGAGTGTGGTTAAACCAGGCTCGCTGTTGGAGATAGCGAGTCTGACTTTACAACTTTTTTTTAAAAAAAATCCCAAAGCCAAACATCGAGTTTGTTTTTTTATTAAAAAAAACAAAGCCAGATTCACTGTTTAGAGTAGCGATTCTGGTTAAAACATGATTGTTGTTCGAAACAAAGAGTCTCGCTTTGCTATTTTGCAACTTCACGAGATTTTTCCAAGTGCTGGAGAAATACCTACAACTACACTTGCTATTTTAAATAGTGACCTTATTTTCAAATAACTTGCTGTTTGAAACAGCAAGTATGTTAGTTTGGTAAATAGTTTCGAAAGTGGGTCAGTTTGCTAAATGTTTTCAAAAAGTGGGTTAGTTTAGAAACTATCTATCTCAGGCAATTTTTACCGAAATATGTCGCTTTTTTAAACTAATTTTCAAAATAGGTCTGTTTCGAAACTAATTCAAAAGCTAGGTCTGTCTTCATAGGCCGCAATACCGAACTGCGTTATCTTCGATTTCGTGACCACAGTTCACAACTGCGGCCCAAGTATATATCATATATATTTGGCTAATAGGCTCGGAGACTTGGAAACAAATTGTCCAAGTATAAAATGTGAAAAATAGGAGACTGCATTTGGGTATTGCGGCCTCGATACTATATAGAACGCAGTAACGAACTGCGGCCACTGCGACCTCTTCGATTTCGTGGCCGCAGTTCACAACTGTGGCTCAAGTATATATCATCCATATTTGGCTTATAGGCTCGTGGACTTGAAAAAAATTGCCAAATGTAAAACATGAAAAATAGGAAACCGCAGTTGGGGCATTGCAGACTCGATAATACATAGGCCGCAGTTGTGAACTATGGCCTTAGTTATATGATCGATGTGGTCCAGTTCTTAAAACCTTCTAATACCTATCCGAGCACATAACTGAGGCTGTAGTTGTGAACTGCGGCCTCTGTAGTATTGTGGCCTCCTATTTTTCACATTTTACACTTGGGCAATTTTTTTCCAATGCTCCAAACCTATTAGCAAAATATGTATGATATATAATTGGGCTGCAGTTGTGAACTGCGGCCACGAAATCGAAGAGGCTGCAGTTCAGTACTGCGGTCTATGAGGACAGACCTATTTTCAGAATTAGTTTCGAAACCGGCATATTTTGAGAATTAGTTTCAAAAGAAAACCTTTTTCGGAAAAAAAAAAGAGTAATGCTAGAGCCACTACCAATTTCACTACATTTCTCTTCACTACCTTAGGTGGCACACTCCAATAGGTAGAAGATGATAGAGTAGCTGGGAGAACTCTCCAATAGGAGTATGCCACCTAAGGTAAATGGTAAGGTAAATGGTAGTGAAATTGGTAGTGGCTAAAGCATTACTCAAAAAAAAATCCGCATCTCAGTGAGTTTGGTGGTTTGATCTTGCGGAGGAGGGTCAACAGTATACAACGAGGGCGATGCCACTGAATATTCTGACTTGTTCCTTGTCCTGCTGGGTACGGTGCTACCTTTTTTAGAATTGACGAGTGAAGTAACTTCAAACCATGACGATCGGGATGGCTATATTTTTATCTTTTAGTCTAACCATGACGAGCAGGACACATGCATGCTTTTAGTATTGAATTGCTTTTGCTATTACACACATCGTAACACAAAATGAAATTTGCTTTCAACATTTTTTTCTGTTAGTCAAACCATGACTAGCAGGACACATGATTGTTTTTAGTATTGAATTTTCTGAGGATAAAGATAGATCGCGTCACCACTTCATTAATGATGAATTCACGAAATAAAATAGGACTAATTACAAGACCTATATTACTATATCTACTATTCAAAAAACGGTACAGATACAATCACAACTCTAACTTGCCCCCCACCACAACCCTACTCTGCGTACATCCCCTCATCCGTGCGTACACTACTCTTCATATTTGCTTGACTAGCCCAAGCCCGGACACAAACATTTAATGCATCATGACCGGAAATTAGTTGTTGTGATTACGAAAACACAACTCGTTACGATTTAGCCATACGCCTCATAACATAGCAGTTGCAGAGATATTCCAAGCTTCTTTAAGCTTCTTCCTGACTACCATCGCTCTCCACTGACCCCAAATCTCCAATGTCGATTTCGGACACTCAGAAATCCCAAAGCCTAAGCACACTACTTCTCAAGCTAACCTTACCCTATGACAAGTGAATAAAATGTGATTAGTGTCCTCATCTTTTACCGGACATCTCGAGCACCTAACATCCAACTACATGTTGCGTTTGCGAATGTTGACTTTTGAAAGAATTCCATCGTGCGCTACAAGCTAAAGGAAAACTTTCACTTTCATTGGTGCAACGGTTCTCCAAATTGAACTGACTTCCTTGCTTCTAATCCCTCCATCATTTAGCCACTTGTACATTGACGACACCGTGAATGTATCATTAGGTTCTAAATTCTAGCTTCTCTCATCGTCTGCTCCGTCACGGTACTGGCCCTCCGTCCTAATGAAACCCTTCAATATCTGCTGTTGAAGAAGACACTGATGAGTTGGCTGATCACGTAATTGAATCCTGAGCCTCCCATTTCTCCAAACCTCGTTGATAAGCGTATCAACGTTTACTGTTTCTTCGGCGACATCCAAAAAGAGGGATTGTAGTGTGTTTCTTCCACACCATTTATCTTTTCAGAACCATGTATATTTTCCCTTGCCAATCAAACATTTTGTATATGCATGAAAAGTCTCTCCCACCTTCGCAACCCCTTTCCAGAGGAATGATGCCTTAACATGCTCATTTCTCCCTCCGAACCTGTACTTCTTCCTTCTCCGATACATCATGACAGATTTGTACCAACAATTGTTGTGTCTTTTTTTCATTTTTCACCACCACTTGCTCATCAATACCTTGTTCATGTTGTATAGATTTAGGATTTCTAATCCCCCGAATTCCTTTCTCTTGCAAACTCTACCCCAATTAACCAGGTGAATACCTCTATTGTCCTCATTTGCTCCTTTCCACAAGAATCTTCTCCTACAATGTCAATTCTAACAATAACTCATTTTGGAAGTTCGTAGATTAACATAAGGTATGTTGGCAAACTACTTAGGACTGAATTAATAAGTGTAATTCTTCCACCTAGCAACACAAATCGCCCCTTCCATCCGGCTAATCTCTTTTCTACCTTCTCTGTCAGAGGTTGTCAATCCTCTCTTCTCATAGATCCTGGTCTAATAGGCGTGGCAAGATACTTCAAGGGGAATTCTCTTATCTCGCAACCTTGATTTCACCAATTGAGATGGACAAATTTCCTCTAAGAGGGATAACACAATTCTTATTGGGGCTCACTTTCAAACCTGCCCATGACTCAAAATAGTTGAGAACAATTTTCAAAGCCAAATTTCTTCTTCATTTGATGTACCGAACAATAAGGTGTCATCCGCGTATTGTAGTATCGATATTGACCCAGTTATACATTTTGATTGCAAGACCCCGAATAACTTGCTCTTCTCTACCTCTCTTAATCATTTCTATCAACTCGTCCGCAATTAAGGTGAACAAAAGAGAAGACAAAGGATCTCCCTGTCTGAGTCCCTTACGACATCGAATTTTCTTTCCTGGTTTCCCATTAACCCGAAGAAAAGATTTGAATTGCTTTTAGTATTGAATTGCTTTTGCTATTACACACATTCGTAACACATGAAATTTGCTTTCAACCGTAGAGTGAAGGCTAGCTAGCACCATTTGGGATGTAGGGAACTACCAGATTCATATGCTGGTACGGTAACAACAAAACTATGCAGATATAGTAATTAAAGACTCAAGATGATTGGTTCAGTGAATCTGAATTGGAGAATTTTACGTATTTTTCTAGGACACGATGTGAAGGTGCAAATTGGCATTTCGTTTATGTGGGTTTCTTTAGACAAATTGATGAAGATCCTAATGAATTTGATGGTCGGAAGCTACCATTGGTGAAGCAGAGATTAGGTTCTATCAAAAGAACATTCTCATTTCCACCAGCAATTAAACAAAGTTTTACTCGAGGCTTCAAACTCCAGGTTAAAAGTATGGTGCACCAAAAGGGACTGTGGTCGCAAATTGTGCAACGCCAGACACAGAACTCACCACCAGGCCACCACCTATATCCATCTACTGCAGAAAACAAAGTATGTGCAGAATTTGCAGAATCCGGCATTCTTCTTTTTCTATTGTGATAGATTATGCTGGCCTATCTGATCACTTTGAATTTGAACTTTAGCGGAAAGAAGAAAACTGGAGATTGCCTCTCTCTTTATTTCACAGTTTTCGCCCCTTTCATTTGTTTACTTCGGGTCACTATCAGACACCAAAACCTCCACATCGATTCCACATTTTGACCAACAGAAATCATTGTTGCTGTGACCCAAAATGCACCTCTGTTCATGGTAGTTAGTTCTGATTTCTATGAAGGCCCCACCGCAAGCCTGGTGTCTTTTTACGGTCTTTTTACACGGCTCAACAGTCGGTAGAATCTCTGATCAAGTAATCGGGTCTTTTCACACAGCTCAACAGTCGGTAGAATCTCTGATCAAGTAATCAACAGTATAACCACAAGTCAAATGCTATAAAACAACTGGAATGAAAGTAGAAATAACAATACTGACAAGAATTTCCAAGATTCAATCAGTCATCGAATACCCCAAAAAAAAAACAAAAAAAACAAAAAAAAATTTGAAGCCTATTGATTATTTTGGCAAGCTTGTTGTGAAAAAGTGGACAAACCTGGAATTCTGAATGACATTGGTTTTAAATCCTAGTTTAATAAATCCTCTTTCTAAAACATTACACAGATTACAGGAAAACGTCTCAGGGTAATACAGCGGCAATAGAAAGTCCTAGAAACAGCGCACAAACATTAACCTACACATGCATTTATCTGCTGCGCCCTGGAGATACATCAGCAGATCTGGATCGAGATCCAGATGGTGAACCTGAGGCACGTCTCGGCGATCTCAAATCAGCACGTCTCTTTTCATCATCATAGGGGTCCTTCCTACAAATGTATCACAAATGATGAATCTTGCATCTTTTTATGTTATAACCAAAATAGAACACATTTCAAAAAGGTTTGGTTTGATATAAATTTACAATAGTTTTTGAAAAGCAAAAGGACGATGGCTAATTTATAAATGGTTATAGAACCATAGAAAGATTGAATGAACTTCTGTCATCAAAGAGACAATGGCTAAGTTTTAAGTGGTTATAGAACCATAGAAAAATCGAATGATTTTGTCATCAACATGCTGGTATACACCAAAGGAACAAACTCTACAGTAAAAGATTGGCCAACACAATAATTTGTTTCCATCTTTTTTTTTTGCGAGAAGTTGTTAACACATGACAAAAATTAGCAACCATTACAAAATAAAAAAAATAGTACTAATATGTGCATGGAAACGAGAACCAAATTCCTTGCTACGAAGGGAATTGGACAACGTTAACCATTTAGCAATTCCCCTAATCTCCAACCAGTAAAAAGCAGAAAAAACATGTATAGCAAGTGCAAAAAAGAAAAGAAAAAGGTACAGTAAACTATGGGATAATTCACCTACAAAGGTTAACAAGGACTGCTCCAAAGTATCCTTCCGGAATTTAAAATTGTAGATATTAAAATACCCTACACTATTTATGAAAGGGTAAATTTTAGTAAACCTACCCTAGGTTTCATGAGTTTGCAGATAAACCACCCCATAACTTTTTTTTTTGCGGTTTGCCTACCTATTTGGCAAACTTGGTTGCGAATCGCACATCTCCGCCTCTGCACCCATAATTTAACATTTTCTGACCATTTTACCCTTATAGGTAGTGATTTTAGTGATTTAATCATAGGTTATTTCTCTCTATTACCTAATATTTCTCACTAATATAGTTAATATTTAATACAGTAGTATTTTAATACATATTCAAAAATTAATCCTTTGATTAATCTTTAAATTAGGATAGACTAATCCAATAATAAATAGGGGCATTTTAGTATAAAAAAACCCACAAAAGCAACAAAACGGTCACGAGATCAATTTTTTAAGCGGAGGTATGCAGTCTGCAACTAAGTTTGCCAAATAGGTAGGTAAACTGCAAAAACAAAAGGTATGGGGTGGGTTATCTGCTAACTCATAAAAAATCTGGGGTAGGTTTGGAGTAGGTTTACTGAAATTTACCCTTTATGAAAATGTGTGCAAAATTTGACAAGGCAGCTTAACTTTAAAACATCAATGAAAATGTTAAAATAATATGTTCAGCCTAACCAATTGCTACATCTGATATGTTTTGTTATGCATTTATCAGTTATCAATGGAAGAGGAAGGTCAGTTAATCTTTAATTCAAGAAAAAAATATTTGCTTAAATCTAGGCTATGGCCAGAATTCATGTCTTGTAAAATTGACAAATAAATAAGCTAGGGGAGAGATTGAAATTATTGCAAGGATACAGTAACTGATTCTCAAAACTAGTCCACACGAAATGTAAAATTTCCAATAAGAGAAATGTAAATTCTACAGGAACTTACTCCGGATGACCATGGTCAGGTTGATTTTGGCGATCACCACTGTAACCTGGAGACCTTGATCGCCGATGATACTCCTCATCATGTTTTTCTCGATAATCTCTTGGAGATCTTCCACGGTCTGAGTGCCTTCTTTTTGGAGAAGCAGAGTAATCATCTTGCCGTCTTGGTGCAGGAGAGTATGACCTAAAGGGGAGAGAGTGTATCAAGTATAGTCATTTACTGCAAACATTAAGAATCTTTTTTTTAAAATTAACAAACATAGAATGTATATATACTTCGCAAGTCATAACTAACCTGGATGCCTGGCGAGTCCGAGAAGGAGGACGATAGTAAGGGGAGCGAGAACGAGACCTTGAACGTGAACGCGAACGCCCTGCAAATAGTTGGTATACCTAGAAAGTTTAGAAAAGGAGTACAAACTTTGAACAAGGACCCTTTAACTACTGGCAGGCTATCTGGAAACAAAGAATCTAAACCAGTTATTGGAGATACAAGGCATTTTAGGGCATTATCTAATAAGTGAAGAAGATTAGACAATATCTAATGTCACTAGCAATCTCTCTATAACCAAATAACCTAACCCATATTTCAAAAATATAGGGCACCATCTAAAATTTGAAGAAATTTGAAGAAAATTATGCAAAGTGGTTCTCATTTGATAACCACATGATCAGACGGCTAGTACTCAATTAAATTGAAGAACAAATGCATGAAAAATAATTACTCGTAGGGTGCATATGAGTAAAGCATCAAATACATGAATTACTGATGGTAATGTTTGAATTATATTCCAAGACTGCAATTAAAGTAAGGTAAACAAAAACATACACCAATTAAAGTAAGGAGACTATATGCCACAACAAACCAAAACCATAATAAGAATGAATAATGTTTAATTTGCAGCAATCAAGCAAGGGCAAGCAACTCTTAGTTATCTCATTTGACTGACCTAGTGAACTACAGATCATTTGACAGGTACTACGATATTTTACTCAGAAATCACAAACCCCATGCAATCCACAATTTAGGGTGCAAATTTAAAATTTTGGCAAATTATCAATTTATTTCGATGTCATTAATGTTGAGAATAATTGACATCTTTCTACAAGCAATCCTCGCATACATTTGTGTGCTAAATCACAATTAACCATGGTCCACTATTAAAAACTGTAGCAAAGAAGATATTTTTCCATAATTTTCTTTTTAAAAATAAATAAAAACCTACACAAAATATAGAATAAAAAGGCAGAAGCAGGGATGCAAATTACCAAAACCTTGACAGTGGCTATTTCGACTAAAAATATGAAACAATCAAGAAATTTACCATATCCAGACGAACGGCGACCATCGTGACGCGAAGGCCCACTGCAACAGCCCATTAATAGTAAGTACATATGCTTAAATATCAAATCAGTTGTAACCAAACAAATTAACAACAGAAGGAAAAAGATGTCTTAAGTACCCAATTCTCTCTCTATGGCGCATATCCTCAGGCCGTT
This sequence comes from Hemerocallis citrina, assembly GCA_017893485.1. NCBI lineage: Eukaryota > Viridiplantae > Streptophyta > Magnoliopsida > Asparagales > Asphodelaceae > Hemerocallis > Hemerocallis citrina. The sequence goes on along the minus strand of CM030360.1, from coordinate 258,394,689 downwards.
TCCTTGATTCAGAAGCAACCACCACAGTTATCTCCCTGCCTCCAAATCGTTGGTGATTCATATGGTATTGGGCCTCTGCAGCATCATAAGGGTCTACAAACTCCACAAATGCAAATCCTCGGGGCTCACTGCAAAGTTATTTTAAGCTTAATTAGCATTGCTAATTAACAGCAATATAGAACCAAACAAGGAAAGTGTAAGAGATAGCTGTTTACTAAGTTTACCATCAGCTTTGTCATCATTTAATATGTCTTCCTAAAGATCTTCATGTTGCACAAACAATGACTTACTATTGCTTCCATCAATAAAGATACTCAAGTATCATAAAAAGAATCTAGCAGGCCATGCTCTAATGTCTTCAACTCCCTTTTAGAGTTATAACTTACAGCAACTTCATAAGTGAAATTATCTTGATACTCTTCAAATGATTGCAATTACTTGAAGCACTTGAAATTAATTTTCGCTCCAACTTCTCATGCAATCCAATTTAATGGGTCATCATTATAACTTGATCTTCAACAATCTCATATTGATCTTGGATTTCAAAGGCTTCTTCAAGGGGGGATGCTTCATTTGAACATGACTCTACACCTCAACCATGGAATAAATTAGGCAAGTGTGAAGAGTGATCTTCAAAGAATGTTCAGCTTGTAATTGCTTCAATTCAGTGCACCCCTGAGAATCAGTATAAAAGAACAACTCACTGCAGAAGGAAAATAGAATAATATAATAGCAAAGAAAAATTCCTTTGAAGGGAAAATTTCTAATCTGCCACACTGCAGAATGTGTCCAAGGGAGAAGCAAGGAACTACGCACAGTTCTTTTAAGGTCTAAAGGAAAACATGAAGGTTCGACTTTCTAAGGATCTTTGAATAAAATTTTATTGTAAAAATTTGAAATTTCAATCAAGTTCTTAACTGTCAAAAATAAGAAAATGGGAAAGTGATTCGTTTACATTGTGTCACGAAATGAATGTAATTCCCTATAAAAGATTTAACAATCTTACCTCTTTATCTTGAATCTTCTAACTCATCCAAATTGGAAGTTATTGTCTTTTAGCACGACTTTTAAACTGAATGATTAAAAGAGGAGGGGAAAATGCAAACTAGCACTGAAGGATGCCAAAGATTGGTAGAACTTCCATAGACCTGTATCAACTTGAATGCCAGCCTCATTTTATGTGATGATGATGATGAAGATGATGGGATGCTAAAAATCCAACCAGAAATACTCAACATCAAGAACTAACACTACAAAGAACATATGCACAAAGCCACATAATATGCTAACTGGCTTCGGACACTTTCTGGACACTTCTCACATGTGTCCTAAATTCCAATATGCTTATCTGGGGCACTTCTTAATCCCTTCTCATATACTATCACATTTTTCTTTGTACTGGTAAGTTTATTACTTTTGTCGAAGCTCTTCATATTTTGTAATTTTGGAACTCTTTACATGCTTTTTTCTGCCGGCTGTCATTTTAATTTTTTTTTAATATTATATCTCCTTCAATGTTACAATACTCTAATAGCATAAAGTCCCTTTCTCGTTATCATTTTCTATATTCTAAAATATTGGTACGATCACAGTTCCAAATCTCCTTCATCTCGTCAGAGATCTCTTCTCCGCACCTTCGCCGAGACTATAACCTATATTTTGGAAAAATCTTGTTGGAACAATTTTTTCGAGATCTTGGCCGAGATAAGGAAATATAGCTTGATAAGTTATGGCTCGATATTTTGTTATTTCAACTTCTTTCATTCTTTGGGTTAGGCTTCGATATAAAGCGGGTTTTTGGACACGTTACACATACCCACACTTTAAAATTTTATTTTCCCGACACTGAATGCGAAAATCTAGTTATATTGCATTTATATTGCACTCTCACATATTTCTATTTTGTTCTACGAATATCTTCTGTGCTTGACTCATGTCTACACTTGCATTATACAATTTTTAAAATCACAAGTGACATCTAAGAATATTTAATTTATGTAAGATACTAATTTAATTACAATTTGAGTGTCTGATATAGATACCCAAATGATACCATCTCCCCAGGATATCATCTCCTTCCGATATAAGAAATACCTTGCCGAGACTGGTCCAAGATCCGAGATTTAAATCCATGCGTAAAATAAGTAAAAGATTTTCTCTGATAGCGACGCCAACCAACTTCACCTTTGAATTTACCTTTGGGGTAAATTTTTTGTTACAATATATAGATGAACTAATGAGCTGTTTCATACTTGCAACCTTCATGAACAGTACATGCTACCTCAAAAGATGCCATCCCAATGTTTCTTAGTTTTCAATTTCCCTAAATTACACAACATTTTATATTCTTCAATTTCCCCTGGCTATCCCAAAACCCTGAGCCATTTACTCAGATTTCCCCTACCACAACATTGCATTGCAGATTATCTGACAGAATCCTATCTACTTAAGTTACTAATCAAAAGGAAAACCAAAGTGGAGTAGCTCCTTCATCCAAAACATCAAATAATGTCTGAAGTGGTAAATAACTACGCACCTAGACCAAAATTGGCAGCTGTTCTTCACTCAGTATAGTAAAATACAAAATCATCTAAAATGGCACCTTCTAATCATAAAAACTGACCATATGAACCAGTACAATACTCATCCCTCCACCTTTCGTATTTATAGGAATAAATGAACCCTAACAGGTGCAAAAATATCTTATAACTGTGTGCACATTTGCAATGCCCTAATTCTCAAGGTGTAGTATAAATGGGCCCCTACATCAATACGTAGGACATCAATACGTAGGACATCAATACATAGTATAACTAGTACAAGCTATTAACATAGAAAAATGAAGCAAGGCATAATCAGGATTTTAAAATGAAATATAGTTTACAGACTATGCTGGTTTAATGGTTTCAGAAACAGCAAAGTATCATGATGAACAAAAAATATCAACATAAAATAATTCTAAAGGAGACCGGAGAGAAAATAACACTTGAAATCAACTGCCACAACAGAAACGATGATTACTAAAATCTTTAACATTCAAAAATTACCCTGAGTAATAATCCTTTGGCATATAGACATCTCTGACCCGCCCAAATCTTTCAAATGGAACTCGAAGATCCTCTGATCTGAAGACATAAAACAGAGTTGTTTGTAAATAACATGAATAAATGCCCGACATATATGTAGGGTCTCCATTATAGCAGAGTTTTAACTGCTAAAGGTGCGCAGCCAAGACGCTTGACTCTGCTATCTCTTGAGGCCTAAGGCACCCAAAAAGATGCTCGCCCGAGTGAAAAAAGGTGCAAGAAAAGAATACATAAATAACATAACATTATATTTGTGGCATGTAGCATGTAGTAATATAGTCAATTTTTACCTAGAGGACAAGCTAAATATGAATAATAAGGCAAAACAAGTATACACATACATGGAAAATCTATGAAGCACAAGTCATAAAAAAAAGGTATTTTCCTTAGAGGCCACTCACAATTTGTTGACTCCAAATAAGCCACCCACAAATCTCTATTTCCATAAACACCACTAACAATATGTGCTCTACTTCAAAAAGTTGAATTATGAATTATGTCAATGTGACCTTATTGGTGGTGTTATTGGTGGTGTATAGATCCATAAACCAACTTGAATTAAGTTAAAAAAATACTCGTATAGATTTTTTTTAGTATAACCTATATTGTTGGTGGTTTTTATGAAAATAGAGATCTGAGTGGCTTATTTGGAATTGTCAAAATTGTGGGTGGACTCTATGGAAATAACCCCTAAAAAATATGTTATGAGCGTGGACTAAGACAGGAAGTATAGATTTTTTTTAGTATAACCTATATTGTTGGTGGTTTTTATGAAAATAGAGATTTGTGAGTGGCTTATTTGGAATTGTCAAAATTGTGGGTGGCCTCTATGGAAATAACCCCTAAAAAATATGTTATGAGGATGAACTAAGACAGGAAAATTCTATGAAGTACACACCATAAAAATAAATTATCAAGACATTACAATTTATTAACTTAAAACAAAATTATCAGTAGAGAAGAATGCACAATTGCACATAGCTAATCACATAACAAAATATATAATGATCTAAATTAAAAGTTAATAAGATCTAAAGTCCACTCCCCACTTCAACTACTAAGCATTTTGTAAGGATAACTAGCCAAGACATAAGAAGCAGAAAGATAGATGTTTGAGGCATGTGGAGAGGAACATGGAAAAGGAACAAAATGAATTGATGGGAGAAACAAACCATCACATAAATAAAATAATATTCACCTGCAGTTCAGGGGAATGTTTCGAACCAAAAGGCTCTGGCCTTCCCTGCGTCCACCATAACCGCCATTATTCCTCCTTGGTGGACTTCTTCCTCTTCCACCATATCCCCTTCGTGGAGAGCTATTGTAGGGGGGGCTGTACCTCCTCATTAAGGATCTGTAATAAGAAATAGGTAAACAATTCATAAGTAGCACACATTTAAGGAGGTACTTTGAAGGGTACATAATATGCTATTATCAGATCTTGTTCCAACAATAAATATTAACATTGCATCTAAGCCACAAGGTATGTTCATCCTATGTGACAATAAACCTTGAATTTTTTTTATCATAAAATAGTGAGACAAGAAATGTCCTTGTGTTTCATTAATCATTAAAATGAGTTTAAATAAACTCATTGAAACAAGTAAATTATATAAATGATGCTCGTACACCCTAGTTTATGAGAGCATGACGTCTAGGGGTGCTTTTGGATACGGATATATCCAATCTGATCCTGATCCATAACCGAAAAGAAACTTGTTCAATAGTTTACATAACCTTAGTTGTAGCCCATTGGTACTCTACTTAGGTGGCAAAGATTTTGGTTCTTGGGTTCTAACCTTGGCCTGTTCATTTTATTTTTTCTTCGTTATATCTAGAGTAAAATTTAATTTACACCCTTCAGTTGACTCTGTTTTTTGTCCTAGTTCTGACTTTTTAAACTTATCTATTTACATATTTTAAATCTTTAAACTGTTTTACATACCCCTCTAAATTAAAGTATTACTCAATAACCTCTTTGAGGCCCATTTGATATATTAATGTAGAATCATTGTTTATTTTATTTTTTTAATACCTAAATTACCCTTCTCTCTTCTCTCCTCTCTCTTCAACATACACATATTTTCGGTAATTTTTATATGTTATGTCTTTTGACTAGATATTCTCTTCTCGATTAATATTTTAAGTTTAATTTACTATTCACAACATTTTGTCATATTCTATCATCTCATTTCCAATTCTTTTCCATATATTTCATATAATATTGATTTGATGTCTGAATTTGTATTCGCATTAGATACACCATACTCGATTTGAATCCATATCTAAAAGTTGCGAATATGGATATTTTTTTTTTTACACACCCATATCTGTATCTGCATTCGTATTCATATTTGTAATGCAAATACAGATATGGTCATGTAGATGAGTATATGATCAGAAAGAACTGAAAAATAACTTCATCTTGTTTTATCAAACAAATATTGCATAATAATTAAGACACATGAACTCATGTGTGTCGTAACTTTATTATATATGTTTAATTTTTGGACACTTCGGAGACAATGTTTTTGAAAATGGTTTAGACAGCCCTAGACAGCTCCATTGAGGCACTAGGTGGTCTCCTTAACCTGTCATTTTCTTTCTCGATCATTCTTGACTCTTGATCTCTTCCCAACAACACTAGCACCCACTATGGCTGCAAGAGGTGGTGAAAGCAGCAGATAGGTGTGCATCCTCTAAGAAAGCTGTGGAGAAAGCAGTGGACAATCGGATACAACAATGAGAGTTTTTTTCTTTCTCATCAATTATTTACTTAGGTATTATACTATCCCCTTATAGTAAAGGGGTACCTAAGCGGCCACTTGACGCCCCAATCCGCCTACTAGCCTATTATCGGGTCGGGTCAGGTCATGAGTTCCAGATCCCCCCCTAAGACAACGGGTCCAAGTCCAGGTCTACTCATTTTTTTCGGGTCCGGTTCGGTTCTTGGGTACCGACAAGTCTAACAATGCACAACAATAATTTCATTTTTCAATGTTTACTGAAGATTTCAATATTTATATATATAACATGTTTTTTTTTAAATCTAGAGGACCATATGAATTAGCTACAAATTAGCGAACATGAAAGTACAATGAGAATTAATATGTAAATGAAAACGGTTAGGTCGATTCTACAAAATAAAGAGTATGAGATGCAAATTGGGACCTTTATCAAGATTTGCAAACATACCAAACTTTATTTTCTATCAAAAAAATTATTATTTTTTTGGAACACACACATATATACAACCATCTTGTAATAATAAACTAAATTTAAGTTATCAATCTGCCACGGTCGGGTTCAAAATCATCAGACCCTGATCCTACCCATGTAATATCGGGTCGGGTCAGGTCAGGTTAGGTCTTTGTCGGGGGTTGGGTAACAGCTAAATGTGACAGTGCTACTGCCTACCATATACAAAATTTATCAGAAATGCATCCTAAAGTTTACTACTTTTAATTGAAAAGAATACCCTGGTCCGCATTTCTTTATCAGCAACTTCATAGCTTAGAATTTTTTAGATGAAAAGATAGGGATATAAAAAGCTTATGATATCATAATTCATAGCCTTTTCACATCCTCTTTTACGTCTATTTAACAGGGAAGGCTAAACGAAAGCTTCAAGGTAGATGTGGATAATAAAATGCCCGGTAAGAGTGTTTTTCAACCCATATTCTGAGAAATTACCCTACAAAATGTGTAATGTGTAATGCCTAAGCCATTTCTTTTAGAAATTTGAAGCAATCTTAATTTAATTATGCAAAAAAAAGAAAGAAAGAAAAAAGGTACATGATTTATAAACTAAATTATAAAGACAACTAAAAAAAAACAGATGTACGGTTTAAATAAAATTTTCCTTTAAAACTTATAGTTAAACAACAAATAAGAGCTAGACTTGACGAATAAAATACAAGATTACAAATTCAGATCTAAGAACTAAAAAGAACCGGTCGATAAACCCTAGCGATAATCATAAATTAATCAAAGATCTGTAAATAAAACCCCTCTGATCAAAATTCAGAGGAATAAGAATTAGAGGACAAAATAGTTTCACTAAATTAGGGTTTACAATACCAAGAATTGTTCGAACCTGAAGGCGAGCTGAATGGCGAAGAAGAGGAGATTGGATCTGAGAAACCCTAGCTTCAGGTACTGGGGACCGGACGAAGAGGTGAAAATGTGATTAAGTGGGCTTCTTTTATAGGCGTGTTGCTGATCTTATTCTTGGGCCCATTTTAAGGCCCATGTTGGGTTAATTTTGGGTTTACTTTGGCTGCTAGTACTGTCTTTAACTTCTAAAAGCAAGCGACCGTTTCACGATTACTTTTAACTTGCAAAAATGGGAATTTTTTTCCAAAACGACCCTTTTTTGCAAAGTTTTTCCCAAACCGTCCTACTTTTTTTTTTAATTTCCCAAAGCGCCCCAAGTTTAGTACAAATAAGGTCGGTCTTTCAAAGACCGAGTCTTGTGCTTTGAAAAATCAAAGAGCAAGACTCGGTCTTTCAAAGACCGAGCGTATTTGTACTAGGCTCGGTCTTTCAAAGACCGAGTCTTGTACTTAGGCGTTTTTAATAACGCAGATCCCCTTTCTTCTTCTTCTCGAATTTTTAGAGTTTATTTTCTTCTTCTCTCTGTCCCTCAACGAATCCATCGCCCTCGCCATTTTTTGGTCGATTACTCCTTTAATCGATCGATAAACTCCCCAAAACCAATTAATCTCTAATCCATTTTCGATTTTCCCCAATCCTATCCCCAAAATTGATTATTTCTTAAAACCATAAACCCCGAATACCCAATTTCGTAGACCTCGCCAATTTCGTCTTCGTCTTTGGAAGATTTTGGTTGAAGGATCTTGCTCTTCTCTACCTTGTCAGTAGCTCGTTTTGGATTCTCCTACTTGTAAGGTATATTTCTTAAGCTTTTGGTAAGCAAAATTTGTGTTACTCTTGATGCTATTGTGAAGTTTATGAGTTGAATTTGACTTATTGTTGACAATGTAGAGTAGCTATTGTTGTTATTTTTAGTTTTAATTTTGTTGAAGAAGAAAGAGTTGAAAGAGTTGAAGTTGTTGCTATCAACGGTATTGTTATATAGTATTTGTTGAATTCTATATAGTTTTTTGCTAAAATTAAGAAAGAGTTAGAAATTTTAGAATTTGTTGAAGTTGAATTTGTTATATAGAATTCCATATAAAATTTTGCTAAGAAAGAGTTAAAATTCTCTAATTTGCTAAAATTAGAGAATCACGGCATTGTTATATAGAATTTGTTGTTGTGGAGATGTTTCGAGATTGTTGTTGTTTTTGTTGTTGAGATGTTGTGGTTGTGGATAAGTTTCGAGATTTTTGATGTTTTTGTTGTTGAGATGTTGTGGTTGTGAAGATGTTTCGAGATTGTTGTTTTTTATATCTAGGTTATGTGTGGTTAATAACATTTTTGTTGAAGTTGTATGATTTGTAGTCTATTGTAAATGGCACGCACAAGGGGTAACATGGAGGTAGGAGAAAGTAGTAGACCTCCATGTGGCGATAGAGTGCGTACTCGCGGTGGTCGTGGTCGTGGTCGTGCTCCTACCGAGGGTACTAATGTAAGTAACTAATTGTTGATTCTAATAGAATTGTATTAAATTTCGTTCTATTGATGTAAATATTATTGTTATGTAGGTTGAATTCAATCCAAATGAGGCGGGCACTTCTTCTTCAGTCCCTTCATTGTCATATATCCCTTCTGGAGGCCCCGGACCACTCGACCCTTCACTCCTCACTCTCCAGCCGTTGCATCGATCGCAGTATGTTTGGAACGGTGAGGCTACGGAGTGCCGCTTTAGGACTGGTCATCCGCTACCTGTGCACCCACGTATACACGAGATACTAAGAGACTGTGGGTTCTACGGTATTGCCAGGATGACATCCATCAAGTGCGATCGTCCACTTTTTGGAAGCACTGCTTGAAAGATGGAGGCCCGAGACACACTCATTTTACCTGCCAGTTGGGGAGATGACGGTCACTCTAAAAGACGTTGCCATACTTACCGAGCTTCCAATCGATGGAGAGGCAGTCACAGGATCGATGGACTTCGACCCAGTGTATATAGTGGAGGAGTACTTAAGGGTTGAAGTAGAAGCCGGTGCGATAAATGGGAAATTTATCCGTTTAAAGTGGTTGAAGGACACGTTTAAAGATAGATTGAATGACGGTTCAACTGCAGCGGAGGTGGAGTGCTACTGCCGGGCGTATATTCTCACGCTATTCGGCACCGTCTTGTTTCCAAATTCGACCGGAAATAGCATCTCATTGATGTTCTTGCCCTTAATCGCCGATCTAGGTAGGGTCAGCCGTTACAGTTGGGGCAGTGCAGTACTATCGTCACTGTATCGGAGTCTGTGTCTGTGCACTATAGGTTCGAACCAGATGAATGGGCCTCTCATTTTACTGCAGATATGGAGTTGGGAACGGATTCACGTAGGTCGGCCCGTAGTACGGATCCAATCTCAACATTGGAGAGTTCTTCCCGATGATATTGACATGCTACCTCCTATCGGTGTGTACTGGACAGGCAAACTGACATGGACAGCCAACCCCAACAGGTGCTTGACATACTACCGCGATGAGGTCGATAGGTTGGCCGCTGACTGTGTAGTGTGGTCCCCTTACACGGAGGAGCGACTGATTCGACTGCCGCCTATTTGCACGTACAGGCGTGATTTGTGGCTCACGAAAGCACCGCTAATCAACTTTGGGGTTGTCGAGTTTTATTACCCCGATAGAGTGTTACGCCAGTTCGGCCTTCACCAAGGGATTTCAGTTGCTGCACCATTCAATGTCGTAATGCACAACATCACAGGAATGGGTCGTACCCCCGGTCACAATTGGGCCATTTGCTTCTTCGACTACGTTCAGAGATGGAATGTTTACCGTTTCCAAGAAGTCATCGGCGACATTCCACCTTTTGACCTCTCTGTGCATGGGACTTACATGGCTTGGTATGAGAGAGTCACTAGACGTTTCATTTCTCCAACGTTGCAGACTCCTGTTGGAGTAGCAGTCCTGATCCGTCGACCGGGGACCGAACCAGCAGATCAACATTCCGTTAGGTTGCCGATGTACCAACCAAAGGGATCAACTGTTCGGAATTTTGTAAGTTTTTTAAGTTTCGTTCTAAATTTGTTAAAGTTTATATATAAATTTGTCTTCATATATGTATGTGTATTTCTAAGTAACCTAATTATTCAACTTTTCATGCTTTCCAGTTGGTACAGACTTGGTCCCTTGCAAAGAAATCGCAACTATGTTGAATAGCAACATCGCCGATCAGGCGAAGGATACCGTACGGGAGATGTTATCGTGTTGTCGTGCACAGGCTGATCTTGTGGGGGAGGGCGCAACATTAGATGCAACACTAAGGACCCCCACACATCGAACGAGCGGCCGTACCCGTTTACGACGGAAGAGAGTTGTTCGAAGGCCCCCACCTCAACCTCAAAGTGATTCAGAACACGAAGAACAAGCAGAGCCTGAGATTGAAGGGGATGATGTACAACAAGACGTTGGGGATGAGATTCAAGAAGAGGAGGAGATCCCTTTGTCCGCACTCACACAGGCAACTCCACAACGTCGTAGACGACAACGAAGACCCCCCAACTTCTTCACACCTGACCCTTGACTTTTGATGTTATGTTGATGTTAGTTTGTTGTAATATTTTTTTGAATTTGGTAGGTGTTGTAATATCTTTAGTTAGTTTGATTTTGTTTTTTGTTTTTTCAAATGTTCTTAGTTATTAATATTGTTGATGTGGTTGCGATCTTTAGTTAGTTTGAATTTGGTAGATGATATTAACAACATTGTAGATGTGGTAGAGATGTGGTTGAGAAGAAGAAAACTTTGTGAAGATGAGGTGCTTGTGGTTGTGGAAGAATGCAAAATTGGTTATAACTTTGTGGTATGCAGAATTGAAGATGGCTGTGAAGATTGTTGTTGTGGTTTGTTGTTGAGAATGAAAGTTGTGATCTTAGTTGTGGTTTGTTGTTGTGAAGATAGTTGTGGTTTGTTGTTGTGAATATTGTTTCAAAGATTGTTGTGAAGTTTGTTGTGAAGATGTTCCTAATGTTCTCATTGATGTGTGGTCTTGGTTGTGAAGAAGATGTGTTTGTGTAGTTGATGTGGTTGTGAAGAAGATGTATTTGGCTGTAGCAAATTTTGTAAAGGGGAGATGAAAGGGGTTGTATCTGGCTGTAGCAAAATCTCAAACAGCATTAAGACTCGGTCTTTCAAAGACCGAGCTAAATATAACTAGACTCGGTCTTTGAAAGACCGAGTCTTGATGCTGATGGCTATCAGACTTAAGACTCGGTCTTTCAAAGACCGAGTCTAGTTATATTGAGCTCGGTCTTTGAAAGACCGACTCTCGAGTTCAATCTCTTCCAGAGACCAAGCGACTCTCTGGAAATGATTGAACATCACAGTCGGTCTTTTAAAGACCGAGCTAAAAATAACTAGACTCGGTCTTTGAAAGACCGAGTCTTCAGTCAAAATTTCGCAGATTGAAGACTCGGTCTTTTAAAGACCGAGTCTAGTTATATTTAGCTCGGTCTTTGAAAGACCGACTGTGATGTTCAATCATTTCCAGAGAGTCGCTTGGTCTCTGGAAGAGATTGAACTCAAGAGTCGGTCTTTCACAGACCGAGCTCAATATAACTAGACTCGGTCTTTGAAAGACCGAGTCTTAAGTCTGATAGCAAAATTTTGCAATCAGCTTCAAAGACCGAGTCTAGTTAAAATGACATCGGTCTTTGAAAGACCGAGTCTTGATGCTGATTGATTTTTTGCTTACAAGTGAGTCTAGTTGCTTACAAGTAACTACAGCCACATACAATTTCTTCAACATCATCACAACTCCACAACCACATCGCCGCATCCCCACATCTCTACAACTCCACAACCACATCGCGGCATCTCCACATCTCCACAACTCCACAACCACATCTCCACATCTCCACAACCACATCAATAATCTTATTAACATCTCCACAATAAGAACATTAAGAACATCTTCACAACCATAATCTCAACAGATGCCCAACATTAAGAACATAAAAAAAAAATTACAAAATCAAACTAACTAAAAAATTTACAACACCTACCAAATTCAAAATATTACAAAATTATACTAACTCATAACATCAACATAACATCATACAATTTCGACAATTAAACACATCCAAACTAAGTGCTTAGTTCGATATAAATATTACAAACACACTAGAAAGCACATAATCAAATTTTAATTGTTTTGAGATGCTCTGTTAGTACATCGACGCTTGTTGTGTCTTTCCAACCCGCAACTTGAACATTTCATTCTTGTACCCCTGCTAGAACTATCTCTCACATCCATATCGTTGCGTATTCTCGTGGATTTAGGTCGGCCTTTCCGTGAACGTCGCAAACTAGCATCCGGTACGAGTCGTGGACCGTCGATAATAGGCCAATATGCTTGATCTAGAATAGGACTAAACACAGGAGCCATGTTTGTGCTAATGACGTGACAAGATAAAATTTATCAACATAAGGCTTGTGATCGATTGCACGATATGCACAAGCTGCTAATACATGAGAACAGGGAATATGATGTAAATGAAACTTCATACATGTGCATGTTTTCGTACCCAAGTTCACGATGTGCAAGTTCCCACCCTTCCGTTCTCCATTAACCATGCGTATACCCGTTTTCACGGAAAAGACTCCAGGCTGATGATAAAACATTGTAACCTCATGTTGATTTGCTATTTCACGGCGACTATCAATCAAATCATGTACACTTTTAGCAAAAATCTTCCTTTCACATAAAAGCTTACTAGCTTCCTGTCGACGAGTAGTAAAGTAAGAGTTGAGACGTAAAAAGATCGTCTCAACAATTGCAGTTACTGATAAACTACGGACTCCTTTCAATACTGAATTGAAGCATTCTGACAGGTTCGTAGTCATCATTCCATATCGTCGACCTTCATCTGCATAAAGTGCCCATTTCTCAATCGGCTTCTCTTTCAACCAATTAGCCGCCTCGACATTGACGGTTTCAAGTTCAGCGAGTTTGGCCATGAACTTTTTGGGTTGGTGTTGACAAGCTATAATTTTGGCCTTTTTCCGCAATGCCTTGCTACCAAATTTACTAAAAAAATTTGTGGCAAAATGACGCATACAATATCGATGAAATCCATTCGGTTCATTCCAAGCTCCGTTTTGCAAATTCATAACAGACAATATACCAGCATGACGATCCGAGATAACACACAACTCAGTGCGATCGGTGACATAATACCGGATGCAAGTCATAAACCATGTCCACGTATTTATACTCTCTCCATCAACCAATGCAAATGCAAATGAAAATAAGCAACCGTTCGCATCCGGGAAAACAGCAATTAGCAAACAACCCTTGTACTTACCGTACAAGTGAGTTCCATCTACACTAATAACCAGTCTGCAAGACTTGAAACCTTCAATCGAAGGACCAAATGCCCAAAATACTCCCTTGAATGTTTCCTCACTGGGGCTAGACTCATATTTATCCCAGTGGACAACGGTTCCTGGATTTGCTGCTTGAATTGCTGTTAGTAGAAAAGGCAGCTTCGTGTATGCTTCTTCGAAGGTACCGTACAACCTCTCAATTGCCTTTTGTTTTGCTTTCCAAGCTTTCTTATATGAAATCTGATAATTATATTCTATTTTCACAATCTCAATAATTGCCCCCAGTGATAAAGCAATATCCTTCTTCACCACACCCACAATCAAATTACTAACAAGGTTAGCATCTATTTTACAGTGGTCTTGATTCAACGTGGAATTCGTACAAGTATGAGGCCCAACTATCTTCTTCACCACAAAATTTCTCCCCCCTTTTGGAACAATAGCTCGTAATCTCCAAGGACATCCATCATCACTTACTTCTGGGGGATCTTGTACGATCTCCTCAATTGTACGTTTTCTAGGTGTCATTTTGCATTTAACAGTGTACAGTGACGGTGTTGTTTTCAATGTGACAAATTTACGATGTTTCTTGATAGAATACACCTTCACAGCTTGCTGAATGGACTCTTTGCTTACAAACTCCTGTCCAACATAAAATTCGTCTACATTGGATGAACCAGAGGACTCTTGTGGAAATGGAGGGACTCGAGCAGCTTGAGTCATCTCCTCCGTAACATGAGCGTTAACATTAGCATAGCTATCAGTAGCTCTCACTTCGTTAGAACTGTTGTTCGTAGGATTTACATTTACTACATCATCATCTTCTTCTCCATCATCATTTTCTACACTTTCATCATCGTCTGTTTCTTCCTCTTCTTCATCATCATCTAATAAGCTGTTGTTAACCACTGCATTTTGAAAGAGCTCAAATACACTGTCATTTGGAACATAATCAGGAACCGGACTAGGTTGGGGTGGCAACTCAACATCTGTAGAATCAGCGTTTCTTGTATTTGTGGAGGTGTTTTCTTGTGAGGACAGTGGATTTGGTTGTGAAGGTTGAGCGGGGTTAGACCTCATCTGCTGTGTAGGTACTACCCTTATGAAGCTTGAACTTGGAATATCATATGGCTGAGCATCCAAATTTTGAATTTGCTGAATATATAACTCTAATGCAGACCAAGCATAATTAGGATCAAATGTCCTAGCAATCAATGATTTCAGCGCATTATCAGTAGGTATGGGCACTGTCATAAAATACTGACCATCTCCTCTACCAGCTGTGTATCGAGCTAAAATTTTCACCTTCCATTGATTCCTATCCCAATTAGTAACTTCATAAATTTTCTCAACTAGTTCTGCAAATGTTGTGGTACGAGGTACCCAAACTATTTCCAGATCCAACACACTGTAACAACTACCAATCTTTGGATCACGAATTATTTCACCACCAAAGTATAACCAAATAGGAATCTCAAGATCCATACCTATGTATATTTATACGAATATGTGAGTTATTATCTAATCACAAACAAAATCTATAAAAAAAGATATAAAATTAAAGACCAATATTCATCATACCTTCACAAGCGTCAAGGATAGAGTCGTAGATATTTGGGTAAAAGAGTTGAAGTTGCTATCCTCTTCAAATTTAGCAAAAATCCAAAATAAGGATCTTTCAAAAGATGGGTTTAGGGTTTTTATAGTGGAGATGCTTAGAGAGTTAGGAAGAAATTGGTAAATATATTTAGATTAAGATGAGATTTTGTGGGTAGGAGGTCGCCCTAGATTTAGGAAGATGGGTTAGAGAAATAGAATAGGTTAAAGTAGAGAGAGAGAAGAAAGAAGAAAGGGGATCTGCGTTAGAAAGTCCAAGACTCGTCTAGTACAAATAAACTCGGTCTTTGAAAGACCGAGTCTTGCTCTTTGATTTTTCAAAGCACAAGACTCGGTCTTTGAAAGACCGACCTTATTTGTACTAAACTCGATCTTTCAAAGACCGAGTGGGGCGCTTTGGGAAATAAAAAAAAAAGTAGGGCGGTTTGGGAAAAACTTTACAAAAAAGGGTCGTTTTGGGAAAAAATTCCAAAAATGGATACTTTGTTATTACTTACACATCTCTAAACTTTTTTTGATAAATCGGATAGAGTCTGGCGACTCCAGCCATACCAAAAAATATATGAATAGTAACATAAATTACAGATACGATTTACAAGCTGTAAAACATGAACAATAAATAACAGAACAGAAGATAGAATATACAAAAAGAGCCAACCCAATAGGAAAAAAAATCAGCAACAATGCGAGCCAAAACTCCCTCGCGGTGCGCCCAGCAGAAGTTGCTAGAAGAGAGCTGATAGGCTACAATCCAGACGCGGATACTCTAACCCAATCTCGCAGAGCAAAGCGGGGAAACACAGACAACCAAAGACATCAAAACTGCTATCCCAAAGTAAGGGACTGACCAACAGGCACAAGGAAGAGCAGCCTAACCACTCCAACACCTCCGAAACCATCAACAGTCAGCAGAAAAAGAAACAGTTCCCCTAGCTCCAGCAACTACGCATCCTGCGAAGGAGATGAAAGCCCGGGCTTGAACCCCCAGGAAGCCCAAATGGCCATCAACAACAAAAAAGATCAATAGACCCACAGGGAACAAGAACCACCAAACAATCACACCACAATATCAGTTAAAGCCATTCAAGCATTAGAAAAGAAAGCCAACAAGAGAAAAATAAAGGGATAATGTTGATGAGAGCACAATACAAAGATAGATAAGCGAACGCTTAATAAGGAAGCATAATATTAACAAAATAGAGGACAAACCCCTGTTCCAAAACATCTAGAACCATGCCCTCCTCATATACAATAACCCATGGCATCGTGAGACAGCCAGATCAAAAAACAACCAACTCCATAACACCCAACTCGGTAAACAGCACATATAGAATATACTTCAAAAGAAGCCCCGAGAGTAAAAACCAGCTCAAAACTCTGTGAAGAAAAGCATATAGACCCAGACAAAAAACTGGAACCAAAAGTACTAGGCCACAGCTGCTAAAATCAGGATAGTAGAAGCCTGAACGAAAGCCCCCGGCGGCTATTCGGACAAAAGAAGGCAACCTACAGAGCGGTCTTAAGAAGGAGATTTTCGCAAGCAATTGATAAAAGAAAGTTTTCCCTAATGTCATTCAAAAGATTGGGTAATTCCAAAAAAGCATGCAACTATTTTATATTCCAAAAAACCATATGAAACTATTATATCTGTTCGGTTTCACATTTTAACTGTGACTTTTCTAAAACGCTTCCTCTCCTACCTACTCTCTTCTTCCTCTCCTACCTACTTCCGAACCCTAGATCAATCTCCCAGGGGCGGCGGCGGCTTGCCCGCAGCGCCGCCGCCCCCCCTCCCCGTCGTCCCCCCTTACCACTCCACCACCAACGGGGCGACCCTCCCTCCCCTCCAGCGCGCCGACGGAGATCTTGGCGACTAGTCGCCCTCACCGCTTCATCGCCCTCCTTCGCGTGAAGGCGTCGCTCGCTCCGACTCGAAGCCCTGTCGCTCGCGCCGGCTCAGGCTAACGCCACATCCACGTGCCTGTTCTTCTTCTTCTGCTAAAAAATCTCAAAACCCCCAAAATCCAAAATGGCCTCCGCTCTCTCCTTCCACCCTCGCCCTTTCCTCTTCCCTCTCCCCTCTCGCCCCCAACCCCCAACAGCAACACCAAACCCTCTCCTCTTCTTCCCCAAATCCCGTCCCGATTCCGTCGTGGTACGCATGGGGTCCACCGACTTTCAGGAGCTGGTCGGCCGTACGGAGGGGTTCTTTTACACGCTTGCCAATGCCTTCGTTTCGGTGGCGACGGATATCGATGCGGCGACTGTTGAAGGTTCGAGGAAGAATGGGGATTGGTTTTTCGGGATTACAGGGTATATGGAGACCGTTCTTAAGATCAGTGGTGGTCATTTTGTGTACAGGTTGAGATTGGTTAGCTTTGCTAGGTGTTTCACCAGTTGCTTTTCGCGCTTGCCACTATGTCCATACTCTTGGGGCCAATTACAGCTATGTTTTGGTTTTTCGAGAGTTGGAAGTGCATGTAAAGAAGCTGGGGTGTGCTTGCCTGTGCCGTTGTGTGAGACGGCAGGGTATTTTGTGGTTTGGGGGGTTGGTGGAGCTGTCTGGGTTAGGTATGTCTAGTTGTGATGTTTGCGGTGTAGGTAAGTTGTGGGACTAGGGCCCGAAGACGAGGTCCCCCCATGAGACCGCTTATTACATACTAGTATTTTACCATAATGAGACCGATTGTGGAGCTTGGGCCCAAGACGGGGTCCCTCCATGATGGGCGCTCACTTGTCGCAGCTTCCAGGGTGGTGTCTCAACTGTCGCGGAGCGTCCTGGATGTAAAGAAGGAGGTGGCGGTAAATTTGATTCGGTGTGAAGATTGAGGTGTATAGTTGTGGGGCCAGAGCCCAAAGACGGGGTCCTCTCATGATCGTTACTGCACAGGGTGGAGTTTGGTCCTGCAGAAGGGGTCCCCCCATGAGGTGCACAGAGGGGAGATGTTTGTCTTCTTGGTCGGCAGTAGAGGAGTCACACACTGAACTCGACCTTCCTTAATCCACTACCACAGACTTTGCAACAACACCGCCACTACGCCCTCATCATTGACCCTGAAATCTACAACGTCCACCGCCCGTAGGGGCGAGAGGTGAAGGTGATTCTTCAAATTGGTTGTGATTTGGTTGGGTTTTACGTGAGAGAGAGAGTGACGACGTTGCTTCTCACTACTCTATGCAGGTGTCTGTTTGTGTTAGACTGTGTCCGTGATTAGGTTTAGAGAGAGTTTTTTGCGACGACTCTCTTTTTGGGTGCGACTCCGATTGGGACATATTTGAAGTGGCGTTGATGAGGTAGAAGGAGGGGAGCGGCAAATTTTCAAATCCCACAGGATTCGCTTCATGTGAGTGGGCGCGTGCCGTGAAGGTGGGTGCTCGAAGCTTGCTTGACGGACATACAATTAGTTGGTCCTCGTAGGTTAGAGTGAGAGCTGATTATATGTACTGGTCATGTTGCTTCATTTTTTTTCTGTATGTAGGTTGTAACTTGCTCCAGCATACTGGGGTTGTTTTGTTAATTTTTTATTAATGAAACAGGGTGGCCTTATTCCACCTTTTCCCTTAAAAAAAAAAAAACTGTGACTTTTCTCTTGCCAAATTAAGATATATTAAATTAAGATATATTGTAAAAGTTAAAATCCCTCCAAGAAGTATACAGTTCAAATTTGAATAAATGTCATATTTTTTCCATTGACCTAACCAAACATGTGTCTGATATTATTAATGACATGACACCCTCTTATATGAGTGACACCCACTTATATATATAAGTGACACCCACTTATATGAGGTGATTTTTCATTTAGAGTTATTGTACACAATATGAAACACTCCTAATAATGAATGATCAACATCATTCACATTGATTTACATATCATAATTGGAGTTGTTACTTTGACCCGATCTCCGAATTCGACTCGGACCGAAACCGACCTGATCTATATAGGTCCGGGTCCGAGTCCTAAAATTAGACCTGTTGCAGTTACAAGTCTGGGTCTGGGTCCGCTCAAAATGGACCCAACTCAGACCCGGACATATTAAAAAATATCCAAAAAATATAAAATTTGAATAATAGGGTTATAGAGATATACATGTAAATAGTAATTGTTGAAGATAGATGTGTAAATATAATATTTATTCATGTGTTTAAGTACAAATTTGTGAATATTTTAAGTAGGAACCGACCAGACGGGTAAGGTTATTTTAAGTAGGAACCGGACGCGGATGCGGATGTGGACCCGGTTCTCACGGGTCAGGTTCGGGTCTAATTTTTGAACCTGTAGGGTATCGGGTCCGGATCCGAATAGTGCAAGACCCGAACGGATAGGACTCAATACCAGTGCTAACCATAATACTTACGTGTACAAGAAATTAACTTGTTTGGATGTTTTTTGATGATGTTTCTAGTGATCACAAAATCAATGATTTCTTAATAACATAACAAATGACACTATCTGATGAATGCATAGAAGCCTCTAAACGAGTTTAATTTTTTGTATACATGCATCTTTTTGATATAAAAAATATGATGAACTGTGTAGATTGTCTATATATAGTCCCACCGTATAGTATATATGTACAACAAATCTATACGAGAGATGTTTCCTCAAATAAGTATGAGGCCCGCTTTCCTCTAAGAAAAAAAGACTTCAAGCAGATGATGTATTAAGGATGAAAAGAAAGCTCCAATTTTACGATCTCAATATTTTCTTAGGAAGAAATCATAAATGAGCATGAATCTTAGTACAGATTCAATTATGTTGTAAGCTGTTACCTCTAAATGAGAAGAGTTTCAAATCATGAGAGAGACTGGAGTTATTAAATGCCACCATCCACAACCGCATTTGATATTAAGCAACTCACGCGTTACATGCTACTACTACAAAAGCAAAAGTTTTCCCCAAAACACATAAAACACCCAAACCTTGCTATAACCAACAATTCATGGATTCTGTGAGCTTCAAAGACTCCCTCTTTTTGACCAACACCGAAAGGATTGAATGAACACCCACCTCCCAACTTACTGCTCTCACAAGCTTTAAATTAAGAACCAAATCAAAGCTCTGGATTGCCATGATGAATTTCTGAAGACATCCAGAAGATGCACCAAAAGAGATTAGATCTCGAGGAAGAGGTGAGTCGAACTTAGTAAGAATTATCATACGAGGAAATTAAGAGTGTATATACGGGGTAAGTATATGAGAAATAAGAGAATTTGCAGGTCTATGAGTTGCAAGAGATGCTGGAGCAGGAGGAGGACCTGAACCAGGTGCTGACATGCACACTGCATGGGCCGCTTGCTTGTCGTTCTTGCTTTTCTTCTTCGTTTGTCCCTCTTCAGGTAAGAATTCAGAGATTTCCATGCAAAGTTATAAATGTAATATTTCTTAACCTGTATCTCCATATTGTTTATTGGTATTTTACTCGTATATTGTTAGACAATTAATAGTACGTCTTTAGTATTTTTAAGACAATAATACTTCAATCACCGAAAGACACTGATGCACCCTCCAGTACTTTCTCAATCCTTGAGGAATCTATACGACTAGTCATGCTGATTATGCTTGGGGATAAGAAAAATATCCAAAATGTTGCTAAAAGATAGTGTTGATAAATGAATGGTAATAGACACAGAACGTGATAGAAATAAAAAGAGAAATATAAAGTCAGAGGAAGAGCCAATTGAGATGATTCGGGCACCGCCTATTAGGAGTGATCAATTTTTCATCTGAGAACTAGGAATAACATGGATCATCTTAGAATGTTAGTAGTTGTTGATTTGACAAAGATGAACCTTAAAATAGTTGAACATAGAAATTAAACATAATTCATATAGCTCTGACCCCAAAGATTTTTTAAAAAAAAGGACACCTTGTGCAGGTACAGCTGCTCCTAGCAGAACTTGCAATGGTTGAAGAAGAAATAACTAGTCTTGAGAAAAAAGTGGAAATTTTGAAACTTTATCTGTATCAAGAGAGGGAACAGAATAAAGAATGTGACTTACAAAAACAACGGCAACAGCTACAGTGGCAGATTGATAACGTGCATTTCCCACGTCGTTTAAGAGGCAGAAAAGACCTTGGAGAATCACCGCAATCACCCTACACAGAAACAAGAGGTCGAAGTCCTAAAGAAGAAATATATGCGTCTCATGTATTGGATGCAGAATCAAGTAGTGTCTCATACACAAAAACGAATGGTAAATATATATACTATGCAAAAAAAATCAAAGAAACACCAACATATTCAATTTTCTCTACCTGCATTTATAGTAAATACACAGTATTTAACACCATCTCAATGTAGGTTTTACGAAGCTAAGAAATATAAAAGAGATTGACGGAATATTGGCAGATAATGAAGCAGAGTATTCGCTAAGATGGGGGCTCCCAGATGAAGAAAACAGTACTGAGACACCAAATAAACTGTCAGAGCAACTGATTAAAACCCTGATCAGGATCTTTCGCAAACTGCACAAGTCATCGGCTCAACTAGAGAGCAAAGACGGCACTGTTCCTAAGCTTAACATATCTTGCATGAGTTCGAGAAGTCTTATGTGCAGGTCCTCATACAACAGTAAGTCAATTGCATGTTCTTCGAATACAGTACAGATGCGAGATCCTTATGGTGTGTTGCTAGAAGGTGAAAGGCTTGCAAGAGATATTGGAGCATACAAAAATTTCATCCATTTCACAAGGAGTTCACTGGACATGAGCCGTATAACATTATGTGTTCCAGCGATGGGGAAATTGAGGCAAGTATATTGCCATCTACAGAGTACTTCAATAATTGATACAAGGGTATCCTAAAGGGTCTTAAAACTATTGTAAAATCTTGTCCGTTTTTCAGCTTTCAAAAACAAATGGATCTATCATTTATAGGCAAACGTATTTATCTACCGGTGAAAGTGGACATCCTGATATCTCATCTATAAGATTAATAAGGCTATATATGGACACTTCTACAATGGAGCCGTACACTTCATGCACGCTTCTCGGACATGTGTTTTATTTTGGTCACTCAACATTTTCCGAGCACATAATCAAAATTTTTGAACGCTTCCCTTCACATTTAAATACTAATTAAGTACACCTACTTTTTACGAACGTGTCCGTGCCTTCGTAGTCATTTCTCTGCAGCTTTATCAAATCTGGTTATTTATTTCTTTCAGGCTCTTGATGCATAAGATATGTACTGTTGAACTGAGTCTTCTTACATACAAGCAAAAGCTTGCATTTTGGATCAACACCTATAATGCCTGTATAATGCATGTACAGTAAGCTTCCATGTCCTCAGTATGTACAACATTACTGAAGGAAATAAAGAAAATTAAATCACAACTTTTTGGTTTCTGCAGGCTTTTCTTCAGCACGGTTTACCATCGTCACCGGAGAAACCTCTTGAACGACTGAACAAGGTAAAATTGCTCTATAACCCTAACTTAAGCGTTGGACATATAATTTCATAATTTCACAAATTATACGTGTACAATCATAATGATTATTTGTCATTATTTCTTACAGTTTTTTTAAGGTTATAGTTTGAAGTATGAATTTTGTATTATCTATTGCCCACTTTTCCCGTAAATTTTCTTTACCTCAAGCTCACATCACTTGATATGCTCCTAAAAGGGTCCGCAGGTGAAGTATAGTCTGGTTCGATGATAAGAACATGGAATATACAAGATTAATTGTGAAATAAAGGGTACTAGGTAATTTTTTTAAGAAAATGTAAGGAAAGTTATGTGCATAAGCTACATCACAAATAAAATGAAATTGAGAAAGTGAAAATAAAGTGGACACAAATATTTTACGTGGAAAACTATCCAAGAAGACGGGTAAAAAATCATGGGAAAAAATAGTAGGATTTCACTATTGAAAGTAGAGACTACAGTACATTCTCTCTAAATATAAGACGAAAACAATTTCACTCTCTTATAATAGGAGAAACAATTCTCACAAATTTGAGAAAAATACAAAGTAGACAAACTAGCTCTAAAGAGATACAATATTACCTCTTTTGAGAAAACTTTTGTAATACTTTGTTTCCTCTTAATCTCTTTTTCTTATTCTTCCTCACTTTTGCATCCTCTTTCCTCATTTTGCTCCCAATTTTTAGGGAAAGGGAGAAGGGGAACCATCAACATTCCACCTAATTCCTTCCCCTTATTTTTCTTTAAGCTGTGCCAACCCAACTTTTTTTCTTAAGTCGGTACCTACCCAACCTAATTGGGGTAGGTGGCTGTTGAGCCTTTAAACTGAGAAGTAATTAGGTGGTAGATCCCTGTCATTCTCCCACTTAGAGACTTAATTGAGAATTAATCATGTCTCCACACTGCCTTTTCTACCTTGCCACTGCCATGCTGCTTACGTTATTGGTATACCACACGAGGATCTACACCATTCAAATTTACCAATGTTGATCAGCTTGGTCATAACATCTGCTAGGTTTCCATCGATGTGAATATTGTGCATATTCACACTTCTTCCTCCACCACTTCTCAAATGAAATGGTACTGAACTCTATGTGCTTTGTCTGTGAATGAAAGGCTGGATACCCTGTGATGTGCAAGGCACTCTCATTGTCACAAAACATAACAATCTTCTCATGCTTGCACCTGAGCTCCTCCAATAATCTTTGAATCCAGATTGCTTCCTTGCAAGCTTGTGTAGCCGCCATGTATTATGTTTTTGTTATAGATAGAGCCACAACAGTTTACTGTTGGGGTTAAATACATGATAATGGGGTTGAAGAAGATAGACGAGGAGAGAGTTGAAGTGGGAGCAAACAGGTCATGAGCAGTCCGAAGCTACAGGTAGAGTTATGGTCAACCGCACCCCCGACCGACTATGTACAGGTAGTGCACGGTCGACCGCGCAGTCGATCGTCTCACTCTCTGTTGCAACCTTGTACATTTGAAGGAATGACCGATCGACCGCACAGTCGACCGACCCACTCTCTGTTAGATCATGTACAGTCGAAGGCATGAACCGGTCAACCATCCATGAGTTGTGATCGACCGTCGCGATGCTGATTGATGAGAGACTGAGATTAGAAATTGTAAAAACCTATATATATATTAGATTGTGTACGATTTTAGGGTTAATGGAAAAGAAAGAGAAAAGAAAAGAAAGATCTGTCAGCCGTCATTGAGAGAAAGGGAGATAAAGAGAAACCCTACACCTTGGTGGTAGTTCTTGAGAGATTTGTAAACTTGTTCTTCATATTTCTAGTAAAAATTGCAGGAATGCCTCTGCATGGGGAAGTAGCTATTGCATTGGGTGAACCTCAAAAAAATCTCGTGTATTCTTGTGTGTTGCTTTTGGTTATTCTTTATTCTCTTGCTTTTGATTTTATTGTTTATGCATTTCGTTGGTGAGTTATTCCACAATTAAAACTCAACAAAGTGGTATCAGAGCACCAGGTTGGTAGCGTTGATTGAGATGAGGGACAAGAGTAGAGTCAAGGAGTTTGATGGAACATATTTCACAATGTGGAAGATCCAAATGATTGCGTATCTCTGATAGAAGGATCTTGTAATACCCCGTATGAGATGAGCCGTCATGGTGGGCTTAGTAATTAATTCATGGTTAGATGAGCCTATAGATTTGGTAGTGTGTGTACAGAGCCTATAGAAAGAATGAATTAATTACTATAGGGCCATGGTGTTCATGGTAGGTGGTGGTGGCTTACTCCCATATGGAAGGTGAGTTAGGATTGTGTATGTATATATTAGAAAGCCTATGATCAAGAGGTACCAACTAGTCATGACACCTTTTTAGAGGCAATCTGTAGTGGGTAGTTGTTAGAATTTGTTTGAGCTGAGCCCGGGGCGTTACAAATGGTATCAAAGCCGACTTTCAATACCGATTGTGGGTAAGAGTGGGTGAGATATATGTCTGAGATGGAGCTGAGGTCAGTACGCTGGTAGTATGACCAGGGGCAGTACGCTAGCAGAATCAGGGTACTCCACTCCACATCGGTTAGAAAGACGAACATGTATTAACTTGCGGGTCCCACACTCAGCGAGGAATCTGAGTCCTTAAGGTGGGGTGTATGTAAAATCCCATATGAGATGGGCCTTCATAGTGGGCTTAGTAATGAATTCATGGTTAGATAGGCCTATAGATTTGGTAGTATGTGTATAGAGCCTATAGAAAGAATGAATTAATTACTATAGAGCCATGGTGTTCATGGTACGTGGTGGTGACTTAGTCCCACATGGAAGGTGAGTTAGTATTGAGTGTGTATATATTAGGAAGCCTATGATCAAGAGGCACCAACTAAGGTTGGCAATCGGGTCGACCGGGCCGGGTCGGGTTAGACCCACCCGGGTTGGAACCAAATTCGGTCGGGTTCGGGTCGGGTCAGGTCGGCTTGGTAACCGGGTCAGGCCGGTCCGAGTTGAAATAGAGAAATATCGACCCGGCCAACCTGCGAACCTCGGGTCCAACCCGGGCTGGGTCGGGTCGGGTCGAGGGTTGGCCCGCCTATTTTCATTTTTTTTAAACTTAAAAATAAAATATAATAATAATAATAATAATAATAGTAATAATAATAAGTATTATAAAAAAAATTTAATAATAATAATAATAATAATAATAATAATAATAATAATAATAATCAAAGAGTGAAATTGCTTAAAAAAAGTATATGTTATTTATATGATTTCAACCTATACAAAATTCCAACTTTTTAATAAGAAACAAAGATTTATTCCAATTTTTTCTATACAATTACAATTTTCTTCAAATTTTCAACTTTTTTATAAGAAACAAAGTTTTTTTTACAAATTTTTATACATTTACAAATTTCTTCAATTTATTGGTTTTCAATTTGTTGTTGTTGTTGTTGTTGTTGGTCTTCAATTCTTCATGTTGGTTGTTATTGTTGTTATTGTTCTTCCGGCGAGTTGCTTCCACTTGTAGATGTGTCGAACCCTTTTCCTTGAGTCCTATCTTCGGCCTTCATCTAGTCTTCCGTGCAGACGAGCATCTCCAACGATTGGGGCTTCAAGCGATTCCTGTAATTGGTTAGAACTCTGCCACTTAAAGAAAATTCACTTTCTGAAGCAACTGTAGAGACAGGAGAAGTTAGTAGATCTTTATCCATATATTTAAGAATACTATAAGTATGTTCATGGTCTTTCCACCATTGTAAAATATCAAGTGTAGAAATAAAACTTTCAGAATCTTGTTGATTACACCAATGTAATTCATTTGGATGATTAGTCATAAGTTTTTTTGATTGAATTTGTGCAAGTAAATTATATGTGGCATCATCTAATTTACTCTCACCCTTACCTCTAGAAGTAGCAGAAGAAGAACTAACTAAACTAGTTGTACTACTAGATGCAAAACTTCTATCATAAAAATTATACAAATTATTTAATGTCGATTCAAAGTTAGCTAAAAATGTGTTGCAATCAATTTCAGATTCATCTCCAAGTAAAGTAAGAAACATTTCAATCAAACTCTTCGTACCTTCTAATTTGATATGAGGATCCATCACAGTAGCAATACAATACAACATAGGAAGAGGACTAAAATACTTCAAAAATTTGGTGTATGCATGTTTAACAATATGACCAATATAAACATCATTGATCATTTCTTTGAAAGTTTGCATCATAGTAACTATTGAAATAAAAAAGCTAGAAGTAGATTCATAAGATTTTGAAAATTTTAAAGTTGCGGTTTTAAAAGGTTCTAAAAATTTTAATAAAGATTAGTCATAAAACCAAGGTTCGGGAGTCATTTGAAAATTTGGCATATTTTTTATCATACAAAAATCAACTATACATGCTTTATATAAGTAACAACATGTAGCAAATCAAAAGTAGAGTTCCATCGGTGTTTAACATCCTTTGGATATTTTCTAAAGTTTACAACTTTTAAGCTTACACCATGCTTTCCATTCTTGAAATATGGTGCCACTTAATAAAATAAAATTTGCACAATTTCTAATGTTAACTATATATGGGCCGTCTATTTTTAATGCATCTTGAACACATAAATTTAAAATATGATATGCACATCTAATCTTAAAAATATCGTCACATGGAGGAGCTAATTGTGTTTGTAATATACTAATCAATGCATTGTTGTTAGATGCATTATCAAAACTAATACAAATAATTTTATCATGAATATGAAAAAAATCACAAATTTCTAGAATACGATTTGCAATTTCAGTACCACTATGGGGATAGGGCAACGCGGCAAGTGATATGATCCTTTTTTGAAGAATCCAATCACTGTCGATCCAATGACAAGTTATTTCCATCATTGGAATATTGTTGCAACCCTTCCAACAATCGGAAGCAAAAAAAACTCTACAAGTTAAACTCCATAAAATAGCAATCAAACCTTCTCTCATTTCGGTGTACATTTTAAAAAAATCTGACTTCAAAGTATTCTTAGGGATTCTTTTAAAATGCGGGTTTAATGCGGTTTGATTAAAAAACTCTAAATCCCTACTCTCGGAATAGGAAAATGGTAACTCTTCCTTAATTACTAATTGGATCATTTTCCGACGAACAAGTTCGGGATCATAAGAGTGGCTATCAACTACACCGGTCCTAGGATGTATTTTTTGTTGGCCGGGTAGGTCTACAAGAAGTTCTTTGTGTACATTTTGGATGCGTTGTTTTATTGTACCCGTCCCCTCACCCTTCGTCCATTTTTATGTCTTGGAACAAGTTTTACAAATTTTTATACCTATACCCGGATTTTCTTCGTCCGAAATATAGTCATAAAATTTGCGCCAATTACTAGTTTTCCCTCTAGTTTTCCTACTACTACCCGATTGTGTTGTTTTGGTTGGTTGTGTTTGTGTTTCCTCTTCTATGTCTATATCTTGTGGGATCACATCGTGTGTACCAATGTGTCCGGCCATAGGGTACTCTTCGGCAGGCTCAATTTGTGGGACAATACGAGGCCTACGAGAAGTGCCGGTGGAATCTAGTCCACTTTGGCTACGGCCACTACATCGTGATCTAGACATGTTGATATAGTAGTGTATGTGAAAAAGTTAAATTCAATCTAGGCGAGATAAGGTTTTTTTTTTTTTAAAAATCTAGAAAACAATAGGAGGGTTGTGATACAGAAAACCAACAAACAAATATGATAAAAAAAAATTAACTAAAAAATAATATCAAGACAATAAGAGGATTGTGAAATTTTGATACCGTACTTCGCGGATACTCGTATATAGAATGAGAGTGAAAATAAAAGTAGAAGTAGAAGTAGAAGTCCGGACTCGTATATAGATAGAAAGAGAGCTTCTTTGTTGGAGCCTAGGAGGAGTTGAAGACTTGAAGTAGACGTAGTTGAAAGTTAAATTCGATACGATCGGAATTTGTCGCTTCTATGTTGCTAGCTTCTGTGTTGAAAAAATTTCAATGAATTGAGTAGTAGTAGTAGATAAAGTAAGAGAGTAAGGTGTGAATTTTTTTGAGTGTTTTAAGGGGTATTTAAAGGGGGAAAATTTTAAAAAAACCAAAAAAAAAGGGCTAAAACAGCCGTTGGGCTCTGAATTCATCTGTTGGACCCGCGGGTTGAACGTTTGGCCCATACGGGTCGAACATTTGGCTCGTACGGGTCAAACGGCTTGAAATTCGCGGGTTGGTGGGCGGGTTGAGACTGTTCACCGGGTCGAGCGAACCGGGTTGAACGGGTTGGAACTTCTATTTCGACGACCCGGGTCGACCCACTTAGGCTCGCTGGTTCGACCCGGACCCAAACCGTTACTTAGCAGGCCAGGTTGTAGCGTGCAGGTCGCGGGTCAGCCCGATCCGGTTGCCATCTCTAGCACCAACTAGTCATGACACCTTTTGAGAGGCATCCTGTGATGGGCAGTTGTTAGAATTTGTTTGAGGGGGCCCGTGGCGTTACAAATGACCATTTTTAACGCCTCGGGCCCGGCTCAGCTCGGCACGCGGCTACGCGTGCCCGCACATGCAAAAAACAAATTCTAACAACGGCCCACCACAAGCTTACCTCACAAAAGGTGTCATGACTTGTAGGTACCTATTAATCATTGGAAACTATTATATATACACACACAATCCTAACTCACCTTCCATGTGAGACTAAGTCACGACCACCTACCATGAACATCATGGCTTCATAGTAATCAATTCATAATATCTATAGGCTCCTACTACACACTACCACAACTATAGGCCACATATGTATATACATATCATATATATACATACTCCTCAAGTACGAGGTATTACAGATCTAGATGATCCATTGTTTGGTTTGAAGCCAGAAATGGTGGAGGTCGATCCAGTTGCATTAGCAGCTTGGAATAGATTGGATTAGAAAGTACTTGGACAGATTTAATTGTCACTGAGTAGGAAGTCGCTATTTCACATTTAGAAGACAAAGACCACGAAGAAGACAATGGAAATCTTGACAAATATGTTTGAGAAACTAAATGCAGTGAACTAGATCCTACACCTAAAGAAGTTGGTCAACTTGAAGTTGTTAGAAAGGGGTTCGGTTGCAGAGCACATCAACAATTTCCGTATGGTTTACAATCAGATGGAATCATCGGGTTTAAAGTTTGAGAAAATGGCACAATCATTGTTGTTGCTATCCAGTCATCCCGATAGTTATGCTCACAGTAAAGTAGACAGTTACAAGCACCACGATTGATAGTTCTAAAGGATGTTATAAGCAGCATCATGAATGAGGATGCAAGAAGGAAGTAACATGGAAAGACTTCGGTGTCATATACTAGCAATACCGCATTGTCAGTTGATGACCGTGGTAGAAGCAACAATAGAGGAAGGTCGCAAAGCAGGAATTACAGATCCAAGTTAAGAACTGGACATCGGAAAGGTGAGTGTTGGTACTGCAAGAAGGCATGACACAGGAGAGACCAATGCGAGGAGTATAAGAAAGCACAAGCAGGGTCACAAGTAGCCAATGTGGTAAGTATTAAATCCCGTCTAGATAAATTGTGTTTATCTGCTGTATTTAATATTATGCAAGATGATTGGTGTATAGACTCAGATGTTTTTTATTATTGTCCACCCATGAGGAATGTTTTTGAGGATTACATGTCATGTAATTTTGGTACAGTTTCAGTAGGCAATGGGCAAATATGTCCACTTGTAGGTAGAGGCACAGTGAGAGTGAAGGCTCGCAATGGTGGGCAATTGGTCTTGAATGACACAAGACATATTCCAAGTTTGAAAAAGAACTTAATCTCAACTAGCAAACTAGACAAAGAATGATACACAACAACTTTTGGACAGGAGAATGGAAGGTGACTACAGGTGTCAGATTGGTGGCAAAAGGAAAGCATGGTGACACGTTGTACATACTCAAAAGAGGTGATTCAGGTGATATCATTGCTACACATCAGTAGGTAGTTCCTCTTCAATTCTATGAAATGTTAGGTTGGGGCACCTTGGTGGAAATTATGTCAAACAGCTTTGTTCTAGAGATCTTTTGCCTGGGCTTTAGAAGGTTGAGATGGCTTTTTGTGAGAATTGCATGATGGGTAAACAGAAGATAGTTAGCTTTCAATTGAGTAGGCATGAGAAGAAGCTTGGGAAGTTAGAGTTGGTACATACAGATGTGTGGGGTCCAGCTTAGGAATTATCTTATGGTGGTAAAAGATACTTCGTTACATTCATTGATAATTCTACAAGGAAAGTTTGGGTTCATGCAATTCGCAAGAAATCAGAGGTGTTTGATGCATTCAAAGCTTGGAAGGCCAAAGTTGAGAATGAGACGGGTTGCAAAGTGAAAGCATTAAAGTTTGACAATGGAGGTGAGAACATAGGTAAAGAGTTTGTTGACTATCTAGCAAAGGAAGGTATTAAAGGAATCAAGATAGTTCCTAAGACTCCACAGGAGAATGGTGTAGCAGAAAGAATGAACTGCACGATACTCGAAAGGGCAAGATGCATGAGACTTCATGCGGGTCTTCCGGTCCATCTTTGGGCCGCAACAGTGGATACAGTAATGTACTTGATTAATCGTTGTCCGTTTATTTCCCTTAATAGGGTCATTCCGTAAGAACTATGGTGAGGTAAAACTATCAATTATTCGCAATTGAAAGTTTTTTTGTTATATTGCATATTCACTGATTGACAGGTAAGAAGAAAGAAACTGTATTCTAAATCCAGAAAGTGTGTATTCATTGGCTACATTGGTGATCAGCATGGTTACAGACTTTGAAATTTTGTGAATAACAAGGTCATTCGCAACAGGAATGTAGTGTTCAATGAAGATGTCATATACAAGAACAGAAACACAGGTCAAGACAGTACAACCAGTTCAGAGTCAGAGTGTGGTTCAGACTCAGATTCAGATTCTGAAGGTGGTCCTAATGGTGGAGCCCTATAGTGCAATAGAAGGTACAGGTACCACATGCAGCACATGAGGCTCATGGTGAGCCTATTGGGAATGAGCAGGTTATCCAAGATGAACAGGTACAGCCTTGTGGGTAGTGGGATCCCACAAGTTACCTTTTGCAAAATTAACATCTCTGCTGATGACAACCTTGTGGGTAGTGGGATCCCACAACCTTGTGGGTAGTGGGATCCCACAAGTCATACCCCCTTAATACCATCAGCATACCCCAAGAAGATACACTTTCTGGATTTCGGATCAAGCTTCGTCTTTTCTTGGGCATCGTGAATCACCTACACGGGACATCTGAACCAATGTAAAGTAGAGTATTCTGCTGGATTGCAAGTCCACATCTCCATTGGTGTCTTCAGCTCAATTACCGTTAAAGGCGACCAATTTATAACATAACATGTGGTTTAGGGTTGTTTTGGCCCAAAAGGAGTTGGGTCGACATGCAGTCTGTAATTTAGCTCTCATTCTTTCTGCAAGAATTCTGTTTGTCCACTCTGCCATGCCATTTTGTTAAGGTGTGTATGTGACTGTGAACTATCTTGTGATACCTTTTTGCTACAAAGTGCAAGAAACTCACCATCTGTATACTCCATTCCATTATCTGTCCTCAAGCACTTGATCTTCTTGCCTGATTCAAGTTCCACCAGCACTTTGAAGTCTTTGAACACTGGAAACACATCTGACTTCTTCTTGATTGGATACACCCCACAATCTCCTGGAGTAATCATCAATGAAAGATACAAAGTACTTTGCTCCTCCAAGTGACATTTTCGGTGATTCCCAGACATCAGAATAAATCAAGTCTGTAATACATTTATTCCTAGCTTCATATCTACTGAACTGCAATCTATGCTGCTTACTTGTAACACAATGCTCACCGAAAGGCAGATTCATCGATTTGAGTCCTGAAAGCAGCTTTCGGTCAAAGAGAATCTTCAAACCTCGTTCAAATATATGGCCTAGTTTGAGATGCCACATCATTATTGATTCTTCTCCATTATTGGTCGATGCGATATATGTATCAGTTTCCTGCAATGTTTCTCCATTAAGCATGAATAGATCTGTTGTGATCTTTTCTGCCTTCATGACCACAAGCGCCCCTCTAGCAATTTTCATGACCCCATTTTCGACATGGGTCTTGCATCCAAGACTATCTACTTGCCCTAAAGACAATAGATACTTACTCAAGCTCTTCACGTATCGTACCTCTTAGATGGTGCGAACCGTACCATCAAATATTTTTAGCTTGGCAGTACCAATATTAGCTATTTCCAAAGCATGATCATCACCAATGTATATAGAACCTCTTGAGATTGGTTCATATGTGTGCAACCACTCTCTCCGAGAAGTCATGTGTCATGTTACTCCTGAGTTTAGTAACCAGATGTCAGAGAACTGCTTTCTGCCTCCAACCACCGTTGTTGCCTCACTGTATAGAACTCCTGAGTTTATTATACCAGGTACTTGCCACATTTTCTTGAGCATTTGATAACTCACGGTCTCCACTATCCCTCTTGTACTAACAATCCTTCTTGAAGTGTCATTTCTTGCCACAGTTGTGGCACTCGTAAGTCTTCTTACTTCTTGATTTTAATCTACCATGATTTTGACTTCTACTGGGGCCACGTTCCGTTGATCTCTCTTTCATCACCATCAAAACTTTCACTTGCTGTGAACTTGCATGTCTGTTTTCCTTGTTTTTGCGCCTGATTTCTTCTTCCAAAATAGCATATGCAACTTTGTCGAAGACTAGATAGTCTGTCAGGATGTTCGTCAAGTTGATGATGAGTTGATCATATGAGTCAGGTAGACTTTGAAGTAGAAGCTCCGCACGTTCAGTTATCTCTATTTTGTAACTCATTGATGTAAGTTGCGAAAATAGAGTATTCAAGATGTTGATGTGGTCGATCACTGATGTCGATTCCGCCATTCGAAGAGTGTACACTTTCTTCATTAAGAAGATCTTGATGTGAAGTGACTTGGCCTCATACAGTCTTGTCAAAGTATCCTAAATCTCCTTTGCCATCTTCTTTTCCGCCACACTAGATAACACTCCATCGGCTAGTGCCAAGTGTACGTCGGCAATTGCGTTGCCGTCCATCTCGTTCCACTTGCCGTCGTCAATGATCTGCACTGGCCTATCTCCAATTGCTGCCAAGCAATTGTCCTTCCTCAAAGATTGCCTTGACCTTCATTTTCCACAATGATAAATTACTCCTGTTGAATTTCTCAACATCGAACTTTATTGTTGTCGACATTTCTACTTCACATCCCGCAACCAAAGCTCTTATACCACTATTAGAAAAGTTATAGGCATAAACTATCTTACAACTAAAGTTAAATTGAGAAAGTGAAGATAAAGTTGACATAGATATTTTACGTGGAAAACCCTCATTAGGAACGGAGTAAAAAATTACGGGCAAGTGTGGTAGGATTTCACTATTGAAAGTAGAGACTATAGTACATTCTCTTTAAATATAAGAAGAGAACAATTTCATTCTCTCTTATAGTAGGATAAACAACTCTCATAAATTTGAGAAAAATACAAAGTAGACAAACTATCTATAAGGAAATACAATATTATCTCTTTTGAGAAAATTTTTGTAATAGTAAGTTTTCTCTTAATTCATTTTTCTTCTTCTTCCTCACTTCTGCATCCTCTTCCTTACTTTGCTCCCAATATATAGGGAAAGAGAGAAGGAAAACCGTCAACAATCCATCTAATTCCTTCTTGTTTTTGTTTTTCTGTGGGCTGTGCCAACACAACTTCTTTTCTTTAGCCAGTGCCTACCCCACCTAATTGGTGTAGGTGGCTGTTGAGCCTTTGAATTGGGAAGGAGTAGGCAGTACATCCCTTTCATATTTTTTTTAAAAAAAAATATCCTCAAGTGTAATTAGTTGTCTCTATTAAACTATAGTACCTCCGTTTCCATAGTTCAAGTTATACCCTTATAAGAAAACTGTTTACCTTGTTCATAGTTCAGGCTTTACAACTTGTGTTTTGAAGAGCAAGCCTTGCAGGAATGTGTAAATTCAGGGTATAAGAAAACTGTTTACCTTGTTCATAGTTCAGGCTTTACAACTTGTGTTTTGAAGAGCAAGCCTTGCAGGAATGTGTAAATTCAGCAGACGCCTGGCAAATACCTGAAAGAAATCAGTTCCAAAATGCGTGAACAAACATTTTTTTTGAAGATCGCTCAATGCTCTTCTAATAAGAAAGCATTCACATTTTATACATCAATAGCTGTGACTTTGCCAAGCTCACATCGAGTAGGACCTGCAATGATTTGTAACAAATAATGCCTTAATATATTGTCCTTAAAATATCAAAATTAATAAGTTCTCAAGGGAATTTAAAAAAGTAGAAGCACCACTTAGCTGACTTGGCTAGAAATTGAATGAAACTATAGCTTCACAGCGAGAATTGTGTCTGTAGATAATCTTCAAAGATAATTCCTGCTTGTCTACAAAATTGACTGAAACGCTTATAATGACGCAATGTAAAGAGGTGATTCCTTCATTGTTTGATATGATCATGATGAAATGATTACTTGTGAATAGGCAGCAATAAATGTTGGAGGAATAGTTCTTAATGCTCTGGCTATTGAACACTTCATTCTCAGGCATTCTTCTGACACCCAAAATGTAAGTGATCCATTTACGCATTTACTGATATGTTAATTTACCTCTTTCCTCCTCATCCAGGCCTATTCTCTCAATATGCTAACTGATTGTGTTATTTTCTCCACTATCATTGATTTTTCTAATTAATAAATGCTGGCTGTTCTAAAAGAGTAAAGTCGAAGAGAAAGAAGGGCTTCTGCGACATGTCTATGGCCTAGGGTACCCTGAACCAAATGTCACATTTGCACTTTGTCGAGGAAGCTGGTCTTCTCCGTCAGTAAGTATATCAGTCCTTATTTGTTGTACAGCTTTTTAACATGATCCAACTCATTTAATAGACTATCAGGCTTTCAGGTTAAGTTCACCGAGAAGTGAACCATTATTATTCACTGATAGTTCCGATGAATGTCACGTGTATTCTCTCCTCCTAAAAAAGTTGCAACCCTTTAACGTTCTCTATAATTTCTCCAACTAAATTTAACTGAACAAGTACAGCCTTCCCACTAAATTCTGTGCTTTCAAGCTTTGGACTGGCCTTTCCTGTTTACTATTTCTGTATAAGTAAACATTGTTGGTTTTGTGCAAAATCTAAAGTTTTTCCAAAATTATCCTTCCTCTTACTAAACACCAAAATTATCCTTCCGCTTACTAAACACTAGGACAGGCTCATCATAACATATTCTTCAAAAAATATAGAAATTAATACCACATGGAACTTTAATTTGTTGTTTACGGCACTTACCTAAAAGCCAGTTTTAACAATGCATACAATCGGCACTTGCAGCTAAGGGTTTACACTGCAGAGAATATAGTGAATGAGCTAGAGCAAGCGAAAGTGGAATATCTGGAAGCGTCAATTGGCATAACAATCAAGAAGAAGATTGTCATACCCAAGCTTCTACACTGGCATATGCATGATTTTGCCGATGATGTTGAGTCACTTTTAGAATGGACTTACAGCCAACTTCCAAGGTCTGGATCACTGAAAAAATCAATTATGGAATGCCTGAGCGGAGATACAAAGGTACCATTAGCAAAGATGGTAGAAATTCAGCCTTACGAGTCAGAGTTCCGTTATCTGTTGCCTACCTAAAGATTGCCTTTTAAAATGTTAATAGAGAATGAAATGTCATAACTATAATTGTACTTACTATTATTGTTTCATTTAATT
The DNA here is from genome assembly GCA_017893485.1 of Hemerocallis citrina. NCBI lineage: Eukaryota > Viridiplantae > Streptophyta > Magnoliopsida > Asparagales > Asphodelaceae > Hemerocallis > Hemerocallis citrina. The sequence continues at coordinate 258,358,332 of CM030360.1, read as the reverse complement.
TACTTATTTACATCATCTGATATACAGGTTCAATTAGCACCTCTGGTGATATGATGTGCCAAATCAAAATGGTCATTCATTTTGAGGCTTTATAATATCAACTAATTGCCTAATACAAATAAATGTTGCCGTTGAATGCCTTAAAATGTAGGAAATAATATATTTATTAGATAACTAACATCTGCGACCGTCCTGCTATCCTTAGCTGAAAATAATCTATGACATATTGACACCTAAGAGATTACTGGAGTTACTACAACTAGCTTTTGTAGAAAGATATCATATTATTCTTCTCCTAATACTGGTTAAGGGGTATACATAATACATCCCCTGGTTTTGTAGCAAGAAACTAGAAATGAATGGAGGTGTTCATATTTATTTCTGCTCTTATTGTTTCTCTCGCAAACTTTCTGGTGCACCTTCCAACACACCTTGACCACCATTCCTACATTAGAAGTAACTACAAGCGTATCGCTCATTTCTTTATTAAAAAAAAAGTTCCGCTCACTTTCCATCTGTCCTTCAAATCCTAGGGTTTGGTTACTTCAAACCTGTTGAAATATAGTAATTGCTAATGTGTATATTCTGTTTCCTAATCTATAGGAAACAGATTCCACAAATCTCTCAACTCCTCGATCTTCTCTCAATCTCCTTTCTTCTTCTCCAAGAATGTAATTCTTATATATAAATGTATACAGTAGAGCAACAATGAATAAGAAAAAAATAATTATTTTCCCTTAAATCTGTTTTTAGAGCCAAAAATATTCTAGGCTAAGTGAAGAAGAGGAAGAGGAAGAAGTAGAGGCACTGTTCAGCCTCATCGATCACCAATCTCTTCCCCGACTTCAGATCCAGATCCGAACCCAAACCCCAAAACCCCGACTTCGTCCATCATCTTCATCGACTGGACCCCGATCCCGTCGCCATCACAGATCCGAAGTTGCCTGACTCCGACCAAACTCGAACGGCGCCGTCGATTCCCCAAGCCACTACCTACCGCTGCAACCTCCATCAACATCCCCGAAGTCGAAGAACCCTGATCATCTTCGAAGACCCTGATCCCCCCAATCCCGTCGAAGGATACTTCATATCCTTTTCAGCCTTCGTCTTCAACCTCACACCCCGCAATTCCTCCTTCCTCCCTGCACCACCATGATCGCCTTGCACGTCGCAGTCCACCGAGCTCCACCTTTTCCTCTTCCCCTTCCTCTGTCGATCTCGACCCCGTAGCCCTCCATCGACGCCAGCCTCACCCTAGCTGCTGTCGTTGCCGTCGAAAAAAATGACCCCGATCCCGCCAAACCCCGTGCGTGCGTCGTCGATCCCGCCGCTATCGTCGCCGCCGCTTCCCATAGTCGCTGTCGACATTCCCTAGCACCCAGATCTGACATTTGCTTGAATCTTGTTGCTGTTTTCTGTTCTTGCGTCGACCCGCTGCTTGCTGTTGTTGTTACTGTTGCTGTGCTGTTTGCTGTATTGCGATTTGCTGTTCTGAACCATGAGACCAAAACTACCATATGAGTCAAGAAAGTGTACTGATTGTGGCAAGATCGGTCACACGAAATCTCGTTGTTATAAAATTATCGGCTATCTGGAGAACTGGGATCATAGCAGAGATACTTGGAAGAAGAACTGTAATCGATCCACTCGCACTGTATCCTCTACATTAGCTACTGCTGCAGGTGATGATGGTAAGGTTTTTAATATTTTTGCCTATGTATGAATAATGCATGGATAATTGATTCAAGTGCTACCAATCATATGACTTTTGATTCTAGACTAGTCCAAACCTTACAACCATCCACCAAATCCAAAGTGTCCACTGCCAATGGAGAGCCTGCCATCGTTACTGGCGAGGGTTCCATATCTCTCACAAAAAAAACCTAACCTTAGATCATGTGTTAGTTGTGCCCTCCTTGAATTTTAACCTATTATCTGTTGCTCAAATAACTACTGCCTTACATTGTATTGTGATTTTTCGGCCCTCCCATTGTGAGTTTAAGGATATTCGGACTCGCAAGACAATTGTTTATGGGGTTAGACACGGAAAACTCTATTACCTGGATTTAGAATCTAAAAATTCAAGCACGTTGACTCAAGCTCTATCTGTGGAAGGATCTGAGGGGGAGAAGAAGAAATCAGAGATTTGGCTATGGCATCGACGTCTAGGGCATGCTTCTTTTGGTTATTTGAATAAATTATTTCCAAGCTTATTTTCAAAGTTGGATTTGTCTACTTTTTAGTGTGATGTGTGTGAACTCGCAAAAAATCACTATGTCTATTTTCCTCTAAACCTAAGTAAGAGCTCTCTCCCATTTATGATTATTCATTCAGATGTTTGGGGTCCATCCAAAAACACGACTTTTGGAGGAGCAAAATGGTTTTTGATATTTATTGACGATTGTACTCGGATGACTTGGATTTGTTTGATAAAGTCTAAAAGTAAAGTTAGTGACTTATTTTAGAAATTTCACAAATGTGTTATGACTCAGTATAAAGCACATATTCACGTTCTTAGGAGCGATAATGGTGGTGAGTACCTGAGTTCGAATCTGCAACAATATTTGGTGGAATATGGGATTGTTCACCAGACTACATGCTCGTATACACCACAACAGAATGAAGTTGCAGAAAAAAAAATAGGCACTTGCTCGAGGTGGTCCGTGCCTCTCTTATTCATGGAAATATGTCACTCATATATTGGGGGGAAGCCCTGGCATCCGCTGCATACCTAATCAACCGATTTCTCTCCAGTATCCTAAACTTCATCACACCATTTCAAGCATTAACTGAAGCTGTGAATGCACCAACAGTCGTCAACTTGTCACCTCGTGTGTTTGGGTATGTCACATTTTTTCATCTTCATCAACATGAACGTAATAAGTTATCTCCTCAAGCTATTCGTTGTGTTTTCGTGGGATATGCAACAGATAAGAAAGAATATCGTTGTTACTACTCACCGACTCAAAGGATGTTTGTGACTATGGATGTTGTGTTCCGTGAAGATGAGATGTATTTTTTCTCTGAGGTTGAATTTCAGGGAGAGTACCGAAGTAAAGTTCAGACTCTTGTGTATGACGAAGTGGTTACCATTCAGAATGACCAGTTGGATACAATAGGTGAAAGTATGGATGTAAGGAATAACAAGGAATCGAATGAAGATCTGGTTGAGAGAGAAGACCTCCACGAGGAACTGCAATCAGTGCCGAACCTCCCCGAAGATGAGTCGTCAGGATCCATACCACCACTAGTGTCATCTCGACCACCAACACCGTCAGCTACTTCTCCACCACCAGCACCATCAGCTACTTCTATACCACCAACACCGTCAGAACCATCTCCACCACCAGCACCGTCAGAACCATCTCCACCACCAGCACCGTTAGAACCATCTCTACCCCCAACAAAACCCCAAAACCAGTCGTCATCACTGTCTGAAGCTCCAAGAAGAGAACTCTCAAATCGTACTACTAGAGGTATCCCAAAACCTACTTATGAGTCTGATCCCACTAGTAATGTCAATTATCCTATGAGTCATTATGTGTCCACTCACCGATTGTCTGAATCAAATAAGTCATTTATGAATCAATTATCTATTGTATCTATTCCTAACAGTGTGCAGGAAGCCTTAGCCGATCCAAGGTGGAAAGCAGCTATGAATGAGGAGATGAAGTCCTTGAAGAAGAATGAAACTTAGGAGATAGTCGAATTGCCAGCAGGAAAGAAGCCGGTGGGATGCAGATGGATTTATACCGTGAAGTATATGTCTGATGATTCAATAGAGTGATACAAAGCAAGGCTGGTTGCCACTCAAACTTATGGAATTGTTTATGATGAAACATTTTCGCATGTGGCAAAGTTCAACACTGTTCGAGTTTTACTATTGCTTGCTACAAACTTTGACTGGTCGTTGGAGCAATTTGATGTGAAGAATGCCTTTTTACATGGGGAATTGACAGAATAGGTTTATATGGATCTACCACCAGGATCAAATAGACCAATCCAATACACTAATAAAGTGTGTCGATTAAAGAAAGCACTGCATGGTCTCAAGTAGTCACCAAGAGCATGGTTTGGGAGATTTAGAAAATCAATGAGGGCATTTGGATACTGTTAGAGTAACTCAGATCATACCTTGTTCCTGAAAAGGAAAGAAGGTAAGATTACTGCTCTCATTATATATGTGGATGATATGATAGTAACTGGAAATGATCCTGGGGAAAGAAAGGCATTAAAGAACTACTTGTCACAAGAGTTCGAAATGAAGGATCTTGGTCCTTTGAGATATTTCCTTGGTATCGAAGTTTCTCGCTCTAGAAAGATTATATTTCTGTCTCAAAGAAAGTATGCACTTGATTTGTTGAAGGAGATTGGATTTTCTGCTTGTCAGCCTATTGATACTCCGTTAGAAGAAGGACTGAAACTGTGGAACGACCCTGATCAAGTGCCATGTGATAAGGAGTGATATCAGAGATTGGTAGGACGGCTAATGTATCTTGCACATACTCGGCCAGATTTGTCATATGCCTTAAGTGTGGTGAGTCAGTTTATACATGCACCTCGTGAACAACAAATCAATACAGTGATGAGAATCCTGAGATATATAAAGTCTGCTCCAGGAAAAGGGGTCTTGTTCGCAAAACATGGTAACTTGAAGGTTGAGGCATATACTGATGCTGATTGGGCAGGATTGGTTGTTGATACGCGCTCCACTTCAGCGTATTTTACCTTTGTTAGAGTAAATTTGGTTACATGGAGAAGCAAGAAGCAAAATTTCGTTGCATGCTCTAGTGCAGAGGCCGAGTATTGCGGAGTAACATTAAGTATAGCTGAAGTTTTATAGCTGAAACTCTTATTGCAGGACTTATGTTGTGATCCGAATGAACCTATGAAAGTGTATTGTGATAGTCAAGCGGCATGTGATATTGTTGCTAATCCAGTTCAGCATGATAGGATGAAACATGTAGAGGTGGAAAGATTCTTCATCAAAGAAAAACTGGATGAGAAAGTCATTGAGATATCTAAAGTGAAGTCAGAAGATCAGCTCACAGATATCCTAACCAAGGCAGTTTCGAATCGGCTCTTCTTGATATTTGTTGACAAGTTGGGCATATTCAATATCTATGCACCAACTTGAGGGGGAGTGTTAAAATATAGTAATTGCTAGTGTGTATATTCAGTTTCCTAATCTATAGAAAATAGATTCCCCAAATTCTCATCTCCTGAAGCTTCTCTCAATCTCCTTTCTTCTTATTCAAGAATGTAATTCTTATATATAGATGTATACAGTACAACAACAATGAATAAGAAAAAATTAATTATTTTCCCTCAAATCTGTTTTCAATAAAACCCACCCTTCGTATCATACTATTGTTAAACGAGCTAGGGTAATGGATTTTACGATAATGCAACCAGCTTCCATGCCCCTTATATCCCGTGCAGAACAAGTGGAGACATACAACGGAAAAATGATGCCGAATGCAATGCATCAAATTTCATGAGGTCATAGTAGCCATGTTAGGAAAACTCAGGATCTTGTTGAGTTATCCGATGCAATCAACACAAACCACCAAGCACATAGAGATCACACCAAACACACCAAAGCACACAAATTTATTCCAGTTGGAGCTTTCTTCTTAATCAAGGGGAGAAGAAACCCGAGATGTTATTCAACTAGAGAAACAAGAATATTATAATTCTCACCACAACCCTCTCTCAAGCCTCACCAGCAAGTACTAGTTATTTACAATGAGAGAATCACTCAATCTCTCTTTCATTGAAGTATTATTTCTCTTTGCTCTTAATGGAGGCCAATAACAATAATATATAGAGATCTAGAGAAACCCTAGTTTGATATCTTGATACAATAGCCATTGGATATTACAGAAGAAATAACCATACGATAAGAATCACACGATCTGACTTGAGGAGCAAGTTGGGCTTCTTACGAATCACCAAGACCCGACCAAGATAATCCATCAGTGCCGCGTTTGGTCGACCGTCCAACAAGACCGGTCGACTGTCCTCCTCTCGGGAAGACTCTGTACAGGAAACGGTCGATCGCAACCCAATGTCGGTCAACCGCAACCTGCTACTGCTGTTGTTGCTGAGTGTTAACTTCTCACTTCCACTCCGTCTCCAAACGTCTCGATCCGTCCATCGTCTCATCGTCTTCGTATCCAACATAGTATGCAAGACATAAACCCAACAGTCCACACAAACAATAGCAGCAACAACAAAATCAGAACCAATGGAACAACTGGTAGTTAACTATATTGTAATATTGGACTAGGCTATGAACTATGTATGCCTATGTGCTATGGTACCAACAACCATATCCAAATATGCATACCGCACATGAGGCTGTGAACTTAATCTGTGAGGATCAGCTCATTGGTATTTGCACTGCACATTGACGATGGTTTCAAACTTTCAATGCGCACTGACCAACAGTTCAGGTGCCCTAGTGCACGTACCAAGTTGTTGATCTTGCTATCATAGGTCGTGATCCGATATAAAATTTTTAAGTGAGAGAAAGGCTAGTTATCAGACACACTATGATATACAATAATGCAAATGCAGCAATTTGATATTTCTTGCAGTAATTTCTCCACTGAAATTCAACTCAAAACTCACATGAATTATTCCAACCATGTCATACTTCTGATTCATTGTAAACAGCGCAGTTGGTAAGACACAAAATGTTTGGAAGTTAGAATTTCTCGCTCGGCATTTCAGATTCACAGTTTAACTCATCGAAAATGTCACCATCAAAAATCTTCTTCGTTTCCTGTAAACAATAATCCTGATAGTGATTGAGTAGGATTAACAGCTGTCACACAGAATGATATTCACGGATTCATGGTGAATCTTAGAATTTGATTATCAAGTATCAGTTTGAAATGACAATGCCAACTGGTAACCAAAGATACAGGATGCGCACAGTAGTGAATCGGTACTTCTTTAAGCCAATAGAACTCATCGTAATAAACCTCCTTAATGATGACATTATACTTAAGGGGAAAAAAGGAGTTTAAATTTCACAAACAAATGGATTTCAACTCCTCAATATTGTAGGATTAAGATTTGCCAGTGTCAACATATTCCAACATTGCAAACGGTCAAAATAACCCGCTCCTGTATTTGGTATCTGATCATCTCTTATCTCTCTAGTCCCTAGCTAAACCCGCTCCTGTATTTGGTATCTGATCATCTCTTATCTCCCTAGTCCCTAGCTAAACACAGTCCAAGGAACTAACCTTCCGAGGCTTCTGCATAGAAAAGAAAAGGAAAAATATAAATACCAACACAGATATATTTGAGTTCCCTAATGCATCCGGTCGACCGTCGTGCTGATAAGTGATTGCAATCCAAATAGGATATAATTACCCTCCCCTGATACAAGTTGTAGTGGGCTTGTAGCTACTAAATTCTATTAGAAGTTTGGAAATAAAGTTAAGTTAGAATAACTATGCGTGCTCTTGGAAAGGCTGTTATTAGATGATATATTAGTTTAGTCCCATATTGGTTATGTATCAGTTTAGTCTTATATTCTCTCATATATATATGAGCCATATTGCATTCAGTTTATTAAATCAATCAATAAAGAATTATTCTCATCCAATAATCTTAACATGGTATCAGAGCCACTATTCCTATAAGGCCTATACTAATTTGATTATCGTTATCGAGGTGGAGTGGTTCTCGTCATCATCGGAATCACTCCACCTCCCAACATCTCTCCCGATCAAAACCTCCAAAACCCTAGCCGTCATCAAACAACAAGATCCAAAAACCCTAGCCGTCATCAACTACCTCTACCAAAACCCTAGCCACCATCAACAACAACAGCCCGTCAGCATCAACCTCCAACTTCCGGCGACACCATCAACACCATCAAAATCCAACAGCGACAGCAACCTCTCCTCCTCGGCCCCTTCGAAGTCGACAAGCTCCTCGGCCACGACACCTTCGCCAAGGTCTACCATGCCCGCAAGGCCACCACCAACGACTCCGTCGCCATCAAAGTCCTCAACAAGGACCGCATCATCAAATTCGGCCTCATGGCCCACATCAAGCGCGAAATCTCCATCATTCGCTGTGTTCGCCACCCCAACATCGTCCAGCTCTTCGAGGTCATGTCCACCAAATCCAGCGATCAAACCCCTACCTAAAATCCATCACCATAGCCTGATGTCGACCCACTTCAAACCCGCTCGAAATCCTCCTTCAAACCCACCATCGAAATCCCGCCCCGAAACTTTGCTACCGACCCCCACAAACCTTAGCCGCCACCTTTTCAAAACCCTAGCCGCCATCTCCTTCGAAATCCACAGCCACGATCCCCTCCAAACCCTAATCTATCTGAACCCTAACTCTTCCATCTATACATCATAATCTGACCCGCTCCAATTCCAACCTGAAACCCTCTTACCCTATACTCCAAACCTGATAACCCTATAACCCTATACCCATATTTTACCCTAACTCTACTCAACCCGTTTTTTGATTTTTTTCAACAACAAAAAAAATCCGAGAAAAAATAATAATAAAAAATCTTTCTTGCAGGTTCTTCAACTTCTACAGTTCCGCTTCCGCATCCAGATACCACTACAACCTCACATTGATTAATCCATCATGAGTTTAAGAGGGGGAGTCCCCCACTGCTTTCCACGGTTGCCACAACTCCCTCTACAACTCCTCTTCAACAGCAACAACACACTACTTCCTTTCTCAACATACTAATTTGTCTCAAGTCAGGAGTGAGATCTCAACATGTGACAATAGTGTGCCATTACAACATTCTACAACTTCTCAGTTCAGGATATGGAGATCCTGGTACAATTCGAGATATGGAGATCCCAACAGTGTGCCACTACTTCTTCTACTATTTCTCAGTTCGGGGTGAGATCCCAATAGTTCGAGATGTGGAGATCGCACCACAGTTCATGATATGGAGATCCCAACAGTGTGCCACCACTACTTCCTTTCACTACTGCTGCTACTACTATTCTCATGTCCGGGGTGAGATCCCAACACATGCGCGCTATCTTCTTGAGCATTGTTCCTGCATCACAGTTTGCTGTCCTTGCTATATGAACATCGTCAAAATTCCAAACTCATGTTGTTTGAATCAACTTGAGTTTGAGAGAGTGTTAGATATTATATTAGATATTATATTATGAGAGAGATTAGTTTAGTCCCATATCGAATAATGTATCGGTTTAGTTTTTCCTTCTTTCCTATATATAGGGGACATATTGTACTTAGTTTATTCATTCAATATTCAATATTCAATAATCATCAATAAAGTATTTTTTCCCATCCCTAATTCTAACATGCGCCAATAGTGTGCCATTACAACATTCTACTACTTCTCAGTTCTGGGTGAGATCCCAATAGTTCAGGATATGGAGATCCCGCCACAGTTCGGGATATGGAGATCCCAACAGTGTGCCATTAGTACTTCTTCTACTACTTCTAAGTATGGGGTGAGATCCCAACAGTTCGGAATATGGAGATCCCGCCACTATTCGGGGTGAGATCTCAATAGTGCGTCAATACTACTTCTTTCCGCAACACTCTACTTCTCAGTTCCGTCACATGCGTCATCAAGCGCCGTCACTGCACCACAGTTTGTTGCTCCTTCCACATCAATATCATCAGTATTTCAAACTCTTGTTACTTGAACCAACTTGAGTTTGAGAGGGGGTATTAGATGATATATTAGTTTAGTCTTCTATTCTCTCCTATATATATGAGCCATATTGTATTTAGTTTATTAAATCAATCAATAAAGAATTATTCTCATCCAATAATCTTAACAGCTGTGATCAACATTGATTGATGACTGATGCTGCAACTTAGCTGCATGTGATGCATTTCAAATAGCTGAAGCTCTTTAGACCATCTTTCTCAGAAGCCTTTTATATTACCAGTTAGAGCATCCACAGTCATCTGCTATATATGAATAATATGCATATTTTAGCTTTTTGAGCGCTGCAGTCGTGTGCTATATATGCATATTATCCCCTTTTCGCTACAGTAGAATGCTATATTTGAGAGCAGATATAGCAATGTGGTCACGAATTGGTCATGAATGGCGGACCCGGGTGTTACAAATTTGGTGAAGCTATGCCCTGTGGTGGGACCGTGATTAGGATATATTTGCACGAGTTAAGATTATTAGGACCATATAGTAAGTGGATCAGTTAATAGTGCATATGTCACAAAATCATCACCATAGGTTCTAGGTGTCTTATCTTTGGTGGAAAATCTTCTTGGCTCATCTTCTTTTGAAGTTTCAGCGTTAGTTATACTAAGGTTCCATTTGTGAATCATTGACTAAGTTTGTGTGGCCAGATAATGTTATACATTGATCTTTGATGAACACATCTTCAAAGAATTCTGCATCTCTAGAATCTATTATTCGGTTAAGAGATAGGTCTAAAAATTTGTATGATGCACTATCAACTGCACTTCCTAAATACCAACAAGTATTTGTTCAAGGTTCTACTTTAGTCCTTCTAGGGTCAGGTTTTCTAACAAAAGCAATACATCCCTATGTTTTTACTTTATCAAAATGAGGTGTGTAGTTATGCCATAACTCATAAGGTGTTGCAGATAGTTTAGAATGTGGTAACATATTAAGAATATTATTTGCAGTCAATACAATCTCTCCCCAATAATCCGAAGGTAACCCAGCAATCAATAACATAGACTTCAATATTTTAGTAAGTGTTCGATTCTTTCTTTCGACAATACCATTTGACTGTGGTAAGGTGCTTTTGTTTCAGAGATAATACCATGTGAAGTGCAAAATTCTCTGAAACCCATTAATACATATTCCCTACCTCTATCAGATCTAAATTTTTTTATTTTAGCATCTAACTGATTTTCGACACGGTTCTTAAATTCTTTAAATTTTTTAAGTGCTTCATCCTTAGATTTCAACAAATAAATGTAACAATGTCTGAAATAATCATCAATAAAAGTGATTAAGTACTTCCGACCTCCTTGCATTACAAAGTTTTAAAAATCGCATATATCAAAATGAACTAACTCAAGAAGTTGTGTACTCCTAGAAACGGGACAGAATGGTTTTCTAGTGATCTATATCTGAGCACACACCTCGCATTTGTCATATTTTAAGAATGTATCAATCAGTAGATTAAAAGTTTAGCAACAACAAGTAATTTAATATAGTTCACATGTTCCAATCTATTATGCCATGTAGAAGGGCTACATAATTTTGAACTAATAGCATTAATCACTTCATTTGCCAAACTAAGTCTATACATGCCATTGACTAAGTAAGCATAACCAAAGTAGTATGAGTTAACAGATAATATAGCTCTACCACTAATCATAGAATCTACCATGCCAGCATGATTCAGTAAGCTTATAGAAATTAAATTTTTTGCTAAAGCAGACACATATCTAACATTATGCAAAATTAAATTTTTACCTGAGAATGAGATTTGCAGTTCCAACCTGAATCACATTGACTGACTCTCCATTCGCCATAGGGACAACTCATTTGCATCATTGAGATCAGTTAGCAGACTTTTATTGTTGCAAGCATGACATGTAGCTCACGAATTCAACGACCAACTAGTAGAGGTACATACCTTATCATCACCAACAACACAGAAAATTGGTGGGTTTAGTATTTCCCTTTAACAAGTTCACATGTTCTTTGTTGAGTTGTTCCTTTTTGGGTAGCCTACATTCGGAAGCATGGTAACCCCACTTTCTGCAGTTGTAACACTTTACTTTACTTTTAACAATATTCTTAGTGACTTCCTACTTAGACGGTTCACCCTTGGTGTTAAGATTATTCTTCTTAAACTTAGGAACATGTTTGGTATTGGTTAACACATTAGTAGTAGAAGGTTGTTTCTTGGCCAATTCCAAATTGATATGAGTTCTAGTCTCATCTTCATCTTTAATACATCATTTATATTGGGTCTTAAAAGTAAGCCATGATGTTGGTAATTTAAAATTTATTGCTTTAGTAAGAAAATCATTACATATAATGATATCCTCAGTTTTCAATTTAGCCACTAAGTTGTAAAAATCAATTACCTTAGGGAGAAGGACTTTCTCCTCTTTCAATTCGAAGGCCATGAACTTGTCCACCAAGTGAGTCTTGGAGACCTCCTCCTTTTCGAATTCATCCAACAAATTATCTCATATCTCCTTAGCAGTCCCATACTTCATGTACACATCCGTCAGATGATCTGATACACTGTTCAACAAAAACTCCCTACACAAGTCCTCATTTCTTACCCAAGTCGCATCATCCACATCCTCAGTACAATCATCATAAGTCATTGGACAAGTATAAAATATTTTCATAAATTTCATCTCATATTGTGCTTTTCTCTTCCAACTGTTAAATTCAGAACTACTGAACGACTATAGTTTAGGAACCTCGTACGGACGATCATGTTTTTACTTCTCAAGGAATAAAAAATAAATTCCTAAAATAGAGAGTATATTATGAATAATTACTACACACGTAATTTCATAAAAGCGGATGGTTTCTCACTTTCTTGTAAATTTGCTTAATAAAACAGAGAAATTGAATTAAATTAAACTTGCACGAATCTTAAAGTGTAAGAATATACCCAGATCTGATGATGATGGAGTGATTGAATGTTGCGGGTCAGGTTCGGCTTCAGATCCAACAAAAAAAACACCACACAACACATAGCCAAAGAACAAGCAAAGATGGCCACCAAACAACAAACAACAAAACAACAAACCAAAACTCTAATGGGCACTGCTTTGCTGGTCGGATCTGCTTCGGGTTGAATCGGGTCTTGTCACACAAACCTGTTCAATCAAAACAGTGAAGGAGAAGAAGAAGAAGCAGCGGCTAGGGTTGTGGTCGACGACCGCGAAAGCGATAGCAGCTGTCGACAACGGTGGGTTGTCGAGGCGACAATGGACGACAACTAGATCCCGACAAACGACGATCTCTTTTCTCTCTTTGTTAATCACACAAAAATATTAAATTAAATATTTCAAGATTGTTGAATATTATGAGAAATAACAAGAAGAGAAATTATGATTAATATCCTAGACTATGGTGGTTGAGATATTTATCCTAAATATCAAGATTGAAATTTCTAGACAACTATCACAAGCTAGGATTTATATGATAAATACTGGTTTTGGTACTGGGTTATTAACTCACTCAACCTGCGATCCAATATCCATAAAATTAGTACATGTAACACACGTGTTACCCATAAAATAAAAGAAGACTTTAACAAGTGAAAAAATGTTTCAGCAAAGTAAGGTCTGTGCAAACCATCAACGTCCGATAACCAAGAGAGGTAGAGATGAGAACAGTGATCGGCGCTTTGAAAACAGGGGAGGCATAGGGGAGCAGCCAAGAGGAGAAGGAAGATCATCAATGAGGGATCCTCGACCATACCATTGAGGGTGGTCGAAGAGAACCTCTTTTGAACATCGGGATAGAAGCCCAGAGGGTCTACCTCGCCCTAAGTCGCCGGAAAGGGATATTGGATATCTCCGAGCACCAAGGTTCTATAAGAAAGCTATGCAGAAGTGACTAGAGGGGGAATTGTGTAGCGCCCCGAATTTCCAATATAATATCTCAGAAATACGTGGTACAATTCCAAGCATCAACCTCAATTGTAATAGTAAATATAGCCAAAACACAGATAAAATTTTCAACGTTTATTACATCAATTCTTTACAAAACAGAGCAGAAAATTAAACACTTTGAATTACAAATTCTTTCTTTTACAACACATTCTTTTTCAATTTACATAAGCCACAACATCATTCTATCTCATGCATCCAAATCCCAATGCTAGAGATAACCCTAACCCCAAAAACTATAGGGGTCAGCCATAACGGTGTGAGTGACATAAAAGAAATGCTACATAAATAAAACATAAGTAATAGAGTTATAAACAACATGTACCAACAGTAGTAACGAATGGAATAAGAAATATTAATAAATAAAACACGAAAACATCAAGTGAAACTAGTCTAAGTGTCAAATGTAGGAAAGCAGAAAACAACATGCATAAAACCAAGTCAAGAAAGCATCAAAGCTATATACTGACTCTCTAATGCATACTTGTCCGATTCTGTGCATCCCACTCTACATAGGTCCGGTGCAAGTCTTTATCGTTCTCCTCTTGATAGGGTTTAATCCCCTGTTATGCATCTAATCCTACTACGATGACTACTACGAGATTTAGACATTCTGCAAGTATCGGTTCTCGTCCTTGGAATACTGGAGGCCAATCCCACTCCATGGATCATTCTGTAGCCCTTACGTCCATCGTCCTGGAAAATTAGGGATTGCCTCACTCCGCAGGTCATCCCGGAACCCTCATTGCACAAACATCCCATGAGCATCGCTCTCTTCCTCGAAATACTGGAGATCAATCCCATTCTGCGGATCATTTTGTGGCCCTTACGTCAATCGTCTCAAAATACTGGAGAATATTTCACTCCTTGCATCATCCTGGAGTCCATAACTCACGTTTGCTCTCATTTCATCATATCACCATCTAGTGCCCGTTCTTATCTTGTTAAGTTAATTAATTATTTAATAGATTGCAAATCTCTTAGAGTTGGTGTACCCTACTGTGCTTAACTCAACTGAACAACAACCAAAATCTCAATCGCCGGTAGTAAGGGCCCCACTCAATCTCTAAAGACTCATAACTCAACCATCAATATCAAAACTTTCAATAAAACTCAAAAATCCATCATCAAAACGTTTATAACAAGAAAATGGCAAAATCCAAATCCATTTAATGTACTCATGAAATTCCAGAATTCAAATAAAATATTGAACCCATCAAATAACAGATTATCATATTTTGAAGTCGTCGAATATCACAAAACATCAATTCTTTTAAAAAACACATATAACTCTCTTCATAAGGTCATAAGAATATGATTTAAATTCCATTATAAACAAAATATAACTTTCTGTAAAATACTGTAATCTGTAGCAAAAATATCATCTAAAACAGTAAATCAATAATCCATAATATCGAGAAAATAACCGTTTAAAGAAATGAAGAAAAACTCAATAAAATAACTCAAAATAGTAGGTGCAGTCGACTGCCATAACAGTGCAAAATAACGGCGGTCGACCGTCCCTTTTGAAATTCTCAAAAAAAATAGAATGGCGGTCGACCGCTAGCTGCTATGCAGCCAGTTTCGAAATTTTTGCATGTTTTGACTGATACATCGATTAAACTTTATGAAGTCAAAAATAAATTGCCTGAGATGCTAAAATATGACTTGTATAACATATAGGAGTTTATAAAATATATCGAAAATACATCAAGATCTCAAAAGAGTATTTTTTCACAAAATTTTTCAAAACGTCCTATATATGTGTGTGTGTTCATATAAGGGTTTAAGCTTCAGTTATAGCATTTAGAATCATCATATAGAAGGAGTACAATATCTGATTCAATCTTAGTACAAAATAATCAAGATTCAAATTAAAACTTTACCAAACACACACAAAGACTCAATTTCTTCAAACAGTGAAATAGTGTGTGTGTATATATATATATATATATATATATATATATATATATATATATATATATATATATAAGTGTATGTGTGCATGTTTATATCAGTAAAAGCATCAAAAATCATCAATTAAGAACTAGTATGATGTTCAAAACAACCTCAGTATCAAAACAAATCAAATCTCAATCGAAAACTTCATAAAAATCACAAAACCACAGTTTCGGCCATTCACCATCAGACCCAAAGCAAATACTCAACCCCCAACTTCAAAACTTGATTCTTTTGTTCCAAAACTCCTCCTAGAACTTGTTATACACATACCTTACTGATTACAACAGTTTACTCATGAATATATGTGAATACAACAAGTATTTAATCAAGTTATAGTTCATCAAATTATCAAAACAGAGCATATATACTATACACTCAGTAAAGATTCAATTTTTGTTCACTTTAAGCAATATTCATCATATAATCTTAATACAACAATCAAAATAGCCAGTATATGAAGGAAAATATCATACTCATGATTTCTATTAGATTCTTAACAAATCTCAAATCATCTATATAAAATTTTAATCATCCATAGCACAGTTTCATGAAAAGATTCATTTTTTAGTTCATCTACTCATCAAAAATTCATTATATCTACATACAATCCCTAACATGCTTTCTAATAGACAAATCATCACATACAACATGCATGGAACAATACAAAACAAATACATGTCACTCACCTTATTGAAGAATCAACCGAAGATAATAAAGAAAATAAGAAAATCTCTCATTTCGCAAGAAAACCAAGTTCCTCGCTTTGAAATTCCAAAAAAATAATAACAAAGAAATCCCTTTGTGTAGTGCAGCAAAGAGACGGCTGCACCTCACCATATATTGGCCGGAAATAGGGTTTTTAGCATTTGTAAATAGATTTGCAAAGTATCTCTTTTAAATATATATTTACATATGTAAAATTCTTATGCTTGGAAATTAGATTAAAAAAAATTCAATTTGTATTTAAAAACAAAACCAACACTCCAGATCTAGCTGGCACTGTTGTAAAACCCAGAAAAACGAAATTGTACTTTTTGCCCTCTAAGTTGCAATTTTGCAAAAAACTATTCTTTATCAAAACTTGCAAAATAAACCAAATTTATTAAAACAAAAAGTAAAATCTTTACCTCTGAGTTGACTAGGCATCATGCTCAGCCAAAAAATCTGGATTTTTCACTCCGAGTGGAAATTTTGCACAAAAGTCTCTCTTTTTGTAATATTTGCAAACAGGTCAAATAATTCTCAGAAAAATCCAAAAAATTCAAAAATAATATCTAATAATAAATAATGGGTTTCTCCAAAATAATTTCTGACTTCGAACTTCCCAAGAAATTATTTGCACGTGTTTTGCACGTGTAAAAAGGTAAATTTCAGAAAAATATTTATTAATCACCAAAAATCATTTTAATTCGTTTATTAATCTCAAAATCATTATTTAAAAATCTAGGGTATTATAGATTGAGAGGAGGACAGCCAGAGAGGGCCAGCGCAGGTCTAGATTCTCGCCGGAGATAGTGGTGGTTAAGAAGAAAGAAGATGAAGAAGGGGAATGGATCCTCTACAAACCCAAACGTGTGAAGAAGGCTGAGAGGAGAGAAGAGAAGAAAAGCTCCTCTTCATCGAAGAGAACAGTGACTTTGACTACGCTCCTTCAGTTTCATAAGTGTGCTGAGCGTGGTCATACCATTCATGATTGTGTTAATGACTAGTTTTGCTATGTGTGCAAGAAGCGAGGACACATATCCAAAGCTTGTCCATCCTACAAAGAATCTGGTAGTATGAAAGCAATGCATCGAGTTACAGAGGAGCCTCCAAGAGAGGAGGTAAGCTCGAAAGCCAAAACCACTTCTAAAGAAAGTAACGATGGTGGTAGAAGGATGATTAAAGCAGTCATTACTCCAACCCCGATAATGGCGGAGTTAGAAAGAAGAATTGAGAATTGTGTGATGATTAAGATTCAAATGAGGAACCCATCTATTGCTGTAATGACAGAGCTTGTCGCCCTCAACACAAACTACACACCAAATTGGGATTGGGTGGTGCAAAAAATCAAACAAGACATATTGATGGTACACTGCAACAACGATGAAAGAGTCAAAGAGGTGTTGCTGCTGGGGGGGGGGGGGGGGGGGGGAAGGGATTGAATGAGATGATTTCTATGTTACCTTCAGTAGGTGGTCTAGAAGCTTTGGGGCTCTCAAAGTGAATCAGTTACCATCGGTGTGGATTCGACTGTTCAACCTACCTTTTCAGTGTTGGGTTAGGTCAGGTTTTCACACCATTGTGAGTGGGTTTGGGCACATTATTGCCATTGATCAAAATACCGAATTGCTATCGAGGCGGGAATATGCTAGAATTCCAATTGAAAATTGAAGATCAGGTTCTTATTCCTTCGATTATCCAGGTTATGTATGAAGATCAGTGCCATGAAGTCAAGGTCATAGTGGAATGGAAGAAATGAGTGTCTTTTCGGGGATCACCGAAGTATTCTAAGTCTATCTCGGATGGACGGTTGAAAAGAAAGGAGCTAGAGGTTGAAGATGCAATCCAGCCGTTGATCACAAATGTTACATCACAGCATAATCGATCTGTTCAGTTGCTAAGGATTGACAGAGGAAAAGGAGGAGAAGCATCCGATCTTAAGGAAGTGGATCTGAGCTGTCCAACAAAGCATACAGGGGATAAAAAAAGGGGATCTACACATGGGAAAAAAGGGGGTGGCAGAATTGAAGTCAACGACAAAAGTAGCGTCGCAGGATTTTGGGGATGGGCCAGGTGTCAGGGTAGGGATGAATGCAGTAAGGGCATTGTCAGGTGTACGAGGTGTTGTACACCTGACAACGACGTGCGAGGGTATGGTGGATAAGGGGAAAGGATTGGTGGCGGGTCCTAGTGGCACTGTCGACGCGTCAGACAACTTCACTCTCACTAAAGCTGAGTTTCAAAATGCGGTCGAAAGCGCGGTGCGTGCAATTACTGTGGGCATGGGCGCTATTGGGCCGGGCCAAAAAGGAAAGAAGTGTGAGGCTTTTAAAGAAAATATTACTATGGGCCTTAACGAGCTGCATAATCAGGGGCTTGTAGATGGAGAAAAGAAGGCAACACCTGAGGTTTCTAATGAAGAGGTGTTGTGTGATCAGATTGGCATTGAACAAGATCAGGGTGGAGTGGCTATTGACGTAGATATCGAGGAGGGCACAAATGAGGTGAGGATTGGAGCTCTAGATGGGGTATGTGAGGAGATGGAAGATTCAGACAGCAATGAAGCTAAATTCGCAAGGAAAGTTCGCCAACCAGTGGGATCAACCAAGAGGAGCAAGAGACAGATTGACAAATGGGGATCAACTAGACCGAGAGAGGAAGATCTTATTAGGTCGGTTGCTAAAGCCAAAGTTCCAGCATTTGCATGTGGAGGTATGAATCAGTTTAATACCTCAAATTTGAATTTCGAATCAAATAATATGCTTCTATATTATGCATCTATGTTTGGGTTGTCCATGGGGTCCATTACAGAAGAACAGCTAGTACTTGTTAAAGCGATTATGGGAGAAGCTTATATATTGAGTCTATATGTATTCTCAATAATGTGATGGAGTAGAAGTCAATTGTGTTATCCATATATTACATCTTTTTGAACGGTAGGGGGATGTGGTCTACGGTCAAGAGTATACTAATTAATGACACTTTAGCAAGTCATAAACCATCAATTTATGCATTACAAGAAGCTAGAATTGTGGACACTCTTAATAAAGATTTCCATGCACTTAGATCTTTACGGGACTTTGAGTTGCAGCTCCTTACGGCTAGAGGTAGGTCGGGGGGTATCACTCTAGGTTTTGACGAGAAGATGTTCAATAATGTTGATGAGTTTATTGGGAGTTACTCGGTGACTGTTAGATTAATACGTAAAAGCGATGGGTGGGATCACATGATTTCTTCTGTGTATGGCCCCTATAACTCGGCTCTTAGGGGGCAATTTTGGACAGAACTGATCGCTGTTCGGAGAAGATGGGAGGGTCCATGGGTTTTAGGAGGCAACTTTAATATTACTAGATCCCAACAGGAATATAGAGGAAGGGGCTCTAATGAGATCGATAGGGAAATTTTCAACCGTGTTATCAACGATCTAGAACTTATAGAGATTTTAAATTCTGACCGGAGATTCACGTGGACGAATATGCAAGCCAACTCAACCCTCGCTAAACTGGATCATATTTTGGTTTCTTCGGAATGGGAAGCAATATATCCGATGGCGACTGTGAAGATCATTTCTAGATTCACGTCTGATCATATGCCCCCCTACTTCTTAAATGCGGGTACAATAGAAGTAAGTCTCCACGCTAGTTTAGATTTGAGAAGGCATGGACCATGTGCGATAACATCAGGAAAATCATAGACACTCCTGGGCAGAACCAACATCCATGACTAATTTGATTCCAAAGTGGAACACCAAATTGAAAAGGCTACGCAAACATCTAAAGCGTTGGGCTATTAACGAATTTGGAGAGTTGAAACGGAAGAAGGAGCTACTAGGAAAGAGAGTGCAGAAGCTTGAAACTATGGAGGAGACTAGGAGTCTAGCCAATCAGGAAGTTGAGGAGTTGGCTAAAAGCAGAATAGAATTACACAGAATTGGAGAGACGAAAGAGAACTACTGGAGGCAAAGATCTGGGATCCATTGGCTAGAAGGGGACTCGAACATGACTTTCTTTCATAAAGTAGTGAGTAAGAAAGAAAGACAATCGGTTTTTGGGTATATTTCTGGGAGATACCTGGACAGAGGACAAGGCAGAGATGAGACAAAAAATTGATTCGAGATTTAGAGATTGGTTGGGAAAGAAAAGAAATCGGCGATGTGCTCTTATCCCGATATGTGGAGTGAATCGAGATTAGAGGGGAGCGATGGCATAGAGAAAATATTCTCGGATGATGAAATTTTGTATGCAATCAAAAATTTGGGACAAGATAAAGCTCCTTGGCCAGATGGCTTCCGGATCTTTTTCTACAAGTTATACTGGGAAATTATCAAGCATGATCTCCTTGACATTTTTCGGGAACTTCACCAGGGAGTAGCACAACTGGATAGACATAACTATGCGAATGTGGTGCTTATCCCGAAGTAGACAGAGGCTCTTAGAGTGTCTGATCTTAGACCTATTAACCTACCGAATTGGTCGTTCAAAATCATCACGAAAGTGTTGGCCAACAGACTCTCCCCACATTCAAATGATATTATAGACAACTCTCATAGTGGATTTGTAAAGGGCAGAGACATTTTAGACAGTATAATGTCAGCACATGAAATGGTCTATAGAGGAGACAAGGACACAGTCGAGGGTTTTCTACTAAAATTGTTGTCACGCCCCGCTTCTCAAAAAGAGAATACGGAATACAGATACGTGACTAAATCCAGCGAATGATTTTCATCATCCATAAGCTGTCAGGATCTTTACAACATTTCACAGGAATATCAGAGTATGAAGCATAAGAAGTCAAGCATGCATGCATAAATAAATCAATATACTAACAGAATTTACTTGAAACAAAATTTAATAATCTCAAATAAACCAGATTTGAACAAGTCAATAATTCTGGGTCATACTGCCCAATACAAAATAATCCAAGTAACATATACAATTATTCAAATAAGCAATAGGAAATAATAATAACAAAACTCCAGCATCTAAAATCTCAGATCACCTACTCCATCGGGGAGCTGATCTCCATGATCTGCAATTTAGCAAATTGCAGGAAGAGGAAAAGAAAACAAAATACTCGTCAATGCAAGTTACGGGCCGCTTGAAGTGCAGGCACAAGTACAGGAAAAGATAAACAAATATAGAGTAACAGCGGAAACAAACATAGCATGGAATAGATATGACAGAGCAAAACAGAATGTCTAACATGAATAAGAAAACAGAATCAAGTAACATGGTATGCTAACAGGTACAGGTGATATGTAACAGATGTCAAGTGTCATGCAAACTGGTAAACAGATAACAAATGTCAGATAACAGGTACAGGTAACAGATAACAGATGTCATGTTATTACAGGTCTTGTTTTAGTTCTATCTAGGTAGCACTTCATGCGTCCCAAATTTACCACATGGTTGCTACATTCAAACAGTTTCGTTTAGATTTCGTAGCGGACTGTATAGAGCCGAGTACTCAGGTATCAGACAAACAGATAACAGATACAGACAGACAGATAGAATCTACGGGTTCTCTTCTAAGTACACCTTCCTATAGGAAAGTGTGCAGTCAGGTAATCAGATAAACATAGTTGTGTATCATGTAGTCATGAACACGTAACAGATAACAGATAATCATGTGGAAAACATGGGCCCCCTTCCAAGTACACATTTCTATATTATCCACTACTAGATCTTTCCCTTAACCTCGACTTGGTTATTTTGTTAATATTATCAGACCGGCATGTATGTGTTACAAACATGGCAAGAATAACATGGTATAAACAAGTAATAGGTTCAGGTTGAAAGATAAACATGTACAGATGGAAGACAACTCATAAAAGGGTAGGTCAACGAAAATTCTAGTTCAGGACAGCAAGACAGTAACGCACTAAATCTAGAATTCCCGTTACTACAAATATGCAAATTCGGATCTGTCAGAAAATCTGGAAAATACACTCTCAGCCAAATCCAGCAAATATATATAAGTCACATGGTATTTCACAAAAATAGGACTCAAAACAGATTTGTATCCAGAAAACGTATTCAGCCAGAAATCAGAAGTTTGTATTCATAAACAAGAAAACGACATAAAAACTCACTGATTAAATCCAAGAAAAATCTGAGGTATTCCCTAGTATGTTTAATAACAGAAAATAAAGTTCATAATTTTCCAGCATAGATAGTATACTCAATTA
Organism: Hemerocallis citrina; assembly: GCA_017893485.1. NCBI lineage: Eukaryota > Viridiplantae > Streptophyta > Magnoliopsida > Asparagales > Asphodelaceae > Hemerocallis > Hemerocallis citrina. The sequence goes on along the minus strand of CM030360.1, from coordinate 258,335,843 downwards.
AAATTAGAAAGCAGCAAGATACAGCAGTTTTGTAAATCTGAAATCATAAACACAACAGTACTAAAACAACAATATATTACAAAATATAAATTAAAATCCAGACCGTCAAAAGAGTAATAAAATAGATACAGTAGGCTACAATTCATATTCACAAAGTTTTTGTAATCAGCAAATAGAATCAGGTTGAAATTAAGGTTCTTTACTAAACAGCATGAAAATTCTGCAAGTATAGAATAGTTTGTAAAAGTCATTAATTAAATCCACAAAAATTAGGGATTAATCTCAATCAAGTCTAGTTGTACTCAGCAAAATATTGGATCAAAATATTATCTTTATCATCAGTAGAAAGATAATTAACCATACAGAATTCATATAAAACAGAATCTGAAATTTTCTACACATCTGTAGTAAAACAACAATAACTTGCAACTCACAAATCGAAACTGAGATCTGTCAAAAATTCTGGAAAGTAGACAGAATTCTCTTTAATTCATATTCACAAATAATTTTTATATACTGATCTTAATAGGTCTAAAATACTGAACAGAAACGGGGTAACAACAAAGACAGAATTATACCTCATGCATAAAATCAACTAGATCATATGGAACACATCCAAATCATAAAAAAGCATGAAGTATGGTATAATAGATGTCCAAGAAACATGGTATAGGGTATTTAGCAAGTCTACAACAAGTTATACAATGACTAACACAATTAAGCATACAACATCATACGAACCACATGCATGTATACATCAAAAAGTGATCATCCCTAAGTTATTTCATGTCATGTGTGTAATGTGACAACTACGGGCGGATCAGCACAATAGAGAAAAGACATAACAGGGATTTTGCACAAGAATTATCTCTAGAACACAACTACACTTGATAAATCCAATAATATCCACATTTTGGAGCAATAATCTGAATGCAATTAGACAATTAAATTCTCTATATGTGGTAATTTACTCTTCTTTTCTCTTTTTCATAGAAAACAGCCTAAAAATAACTAAACGAAGCAGATTCAAAATTTACTCAAGACTATGAGGATGATACACTGGAATGAAGAGCCCTAAGTTTGCATCAAGCTTTTGATAGAAGCTGTAGAATACATGTCGACTGGTCCTTCAACGACAGTCGACTGAACAGAGGAGGTTGAGTTTCCGAAGCTGCGCAGTACAGTCGACTTACCCAAAAGACAGTCGACTTGACTGACTAATTTGAATCTCCAGAATTCACGACAAAGTCGACTGATTCCAAAACCAGTCGACTGGCATTCAGCGGGAGTTAAAGGATAAAGATAGTTGAAGATTCATCCTCATCCAAATCCGAATCAAAGTGAGCTGCTAAAATCCAGGAAACAGATATGAGATAACTGCAAATAACAACTTCCCAACAATCAAGTTAGAGACTCGGGTTTGGCAAGTAAGAAGATCAACTTAATCCATATCAGATGCGTGAAGAGATAGAATGTTGGAACTTGAGATCTGTAGAATGGAAGCAAAAGAAACTATAAAAAGGCTGGAATACGCAGTTTAGAAGACATCTCTTAATATCTGGAATCGAGAATCAGATCGAAAGAAGAGAAGGAATCAACGAAAGAAGATCAAGTACAATCAAACAAAGAAGGAGATCGAGTGCCACTGAAGAACGAGATCAAGTCGACTTAGAAGCAGTTCAAGTCGACTTCAAGGCTAAACATCATAAAAAGCAGTGTTACTTCTTCTCTTTCTAGTTTTTGTTTTTATTGTCAGAGTCATGAATTCTGAATTGTTAATCAATAAAAGTTGTATTATGTGCAACTAATTTCATTGTTGGGCAGATTGAAACCGTAGTCATGTAATACTTATAAATCTTCTAAAATACTATTTCTATCACTTATTGATTAAACCTGGTTGTCTTGATCAAAATTATAATATGAATCAATATTTGTTAGAAAGTTCGTCAAATCAGTCGACTGAGAGCTAGCAACAGTCGACTGATCTGAAGAACCTGATATTATCAAGTTAGCTTATTATAAAATTGACTCTATTATATGAGTATAGAGATGACCCATATCTTGTGCTCATACTTGTAACACATGAATCTTTTAGGTTCTTGGTTTAATCAACTTGAAGGATCTAGATTTGATACCAACTTCTAGAACTTTGAGTGTTTGTTATTTCCATCGTTCCTATGCTTTCTTCAAGTGCAACTTAGTAGATACCATGCTAAATACTTAAAGAAAGAAACGAATTAGAGTAGATACCATGCCTAATTCTTGGCTTAGGGAAATCTTAACTTTAAGGAGTAGATACCATGCCCTTAAAGGAACAAACATGAGTGATCAGAATAGTGTAGAAGTTAATTTAGCATTCGTGACTATAGGTGGAAATCAAGCCCAACTACTTTAATAGATATTTTGTGACTCAATTTGTGATTCTATTTGATCTAGATTTAAATATTTTTCTTCTTCTTTCAAATATACTTTTAGAACAAAACTTTATGAATTGCATTTTTTTTTGTTTTATTGAATAGTGAGTTAAGTACTACAATCTCTGTGGGATCGACCCTTGCTTTTCACTACACTTCTATAAACGATTCGTACACTTGCGAGGTTTTAATTTGTGTCTAGTTTATCTGTTTATTTAGATATCTGAGACTTACAACAACACTACATGCGGTATTTAGTACTTGTATTATACAACAAAAAATACAAGTTACTTGCCTTATAGCCGACGAAGAGAACGGAGCAAGAACAAGAATAACGGGAACGGATTTCCGGGCAACGATCTTAACAAACGAACGACGAACGAACCCACGAACAACACACACACATAAGGAGAGAGAGGGAGTCGGGGTACATTGCGTCGAGGGAAGGTGACAGTGCATGGGGGCTGGTGGCGTCGCGGCGCTGGCTAGCGCTGCTGTTGTCGTCGGAGGGGAGCAGTGCAGTGGGTGTGCATCGCTGCTGTCGTCCGCGACTACCTGCGACGCGACGGAGGAGGAGCACAGTGAGAGAGGGATGGAGTCGGGGGGGGAGGGGGGAGCTGTGGGACTGTAGCCGAGGCGACGCAGAAAGAGATGAGCGGGAGATGGCTAGAGGTCGGGAGAGCACAAGGTTCGAAGGTAGGGGATGGGGAAAAGTGGCTAGGTTAAGATAGGGTAAACAGGAAGTATATTGGGGGGGGGGGGTATATATATGCAGGTATTTATGGTTGAGGTGGTGTCTAACGGGTAGGGTATAGGAGTAGTAAATGGGTATTATTGGGTTCATGGGTTAAAAGGCCCCAAAAGAATATAGGGTTAATAAAAATCCAATAAAGAGATGGGAACAAAAAAAAATTGAATCAGTAGAAAAGGACAGGAACAATTTAAATAATGAGGATCAAAATAATAGTTCGAACAATCAGAGACGAAACGAAAGGAGACAATTGGATCAAGAAGATCAAATAAGAAGATGAAAAAACAAATAGATGAATATATATATTGAAAGCGAAGATCCAATACACGGTTCAAAATAGATACAATGAGAATAAATACACAAAAAGAAAAAAAATACATCCAAAAATACAAAAAATAAAAAATAGGGGTTACAATTTTACTTCGAAAAAGCTTATGACTCGATAGAGTGGGACTTTGTAGACGAAGCATTGCAACTTAGAGGGTTTGGGCTTAAATGGAGGACTTGGGATAAGATTATGCGTTTGAGATGGAAAGTCGTTTATTCAAATTAATGGAGAATATGATAGAGAAATTCGATGCCGCAAAGGCCTAGGACAAGGAGATCCATTATCCCCACTGCATTTCACAATTATTGCTGACGGTCTGGCAGAAATGTCAGGGAATGGAGAGGCAGAAATTTTAAAGGGAGTTAGTATTAGAGGAATTACTAATCCATTGTCAATTCTACAGTACGTAGATGACACGTTGATGTTTGGAATGGCTGGAATGGACGAAATCATTTTGATATGGCTAAAAATGGGATTAAATCGGGACCGTTCAAATCGGACACGAATCTTAAAGCTCAGGGGTAAAACGGTAATTTCACCTACAAACGGGTCTGAAATGGGGACTGGGTCTTTCTTCAAAGCCCTACAACCCATAAACAGATATGTCTTACTAGGTACGGGTCCCAACCTGTTACAAACCAGTCCCGAAGGATAAAGAAGAATTCAGATTCATAATTATCCCTAAGAGGAGGTTTTAACCACTTCTATCCATCCACACCAGAAAGTAGAGATTTGTTTTTATCTTGAAACGGATCCCTAAGGCGACTATAAAAACCCCTCTCCCCCCCACCATAAGAAGGTAATCAATCTTTTTCCAGAAAAAGCTCTTTCATAATCTTCCTGATTACTGATAAGAGCGTCGGAGGGTGCGTCGCCGGGATCCATCCCGGTGTTTTGCACTTTTTGCAGATTCGCAGTAGCAGCAAGAAACTGGTCAACACTTTGGTGAAGGTCAACAGGTCAACAGGTTTGCATCGTTCATTTTCTCAAGAATCCACAAATTCTATCTATTGTCCCACACCAGATTCAGCGGCAACACATTTCAATCCGGGTTATGATCAAATGTTTTGAAGTATGGTCTGGATTGGCAGTTAATTTGCAGAAAAGTTGTGTTGTGGGACTCTGCAACGACTATGAGAACCGGACAGATTTTATTTCTTCTGTGATGGAGTGTAAGAAAGGTCAATTTTCGATCAAGTACCTTGGAACACCTATTAGACCTGGACGGCTACGAAATACGATTGGATCCCATTGGTGGAAAGAATTGAGAGGAAACTAGCAGGGTGGAAAGATAAGTTTCTATCATTGGGTGGTAGAATCACCTTGATCAACACAGTCCTAAGCAGCCTGCCAACTTATTGGATGTCTTTATATGAACTGCCAAAATGGGTAGTGGACAGAATAAACAAATGCAGAAGACGCTTCCTATGAAAAGGTACCAAAGAAGATGGAAAAGGTTATTATCTGGTTAGATGGGAAAGAGTCTGTAAGAAAAAGGAATTTGGAGGTATGAGAATCACCAATCTCAAAGACATGAACGGTGCTCTGCTCGCTAAAATGGTGGTGGAAGATGAACACACGCAGGAAGACTTGGTGGGGTGACTCGTTTCAACTGTATAAGAGACGGAAGAAATTCAGATTTGGAGGGAGGAGTAAATATGGAAAGACATCATTCTTATGGAGAGGTATTGCAAAGGTGGGAGAGGTGTTTAATGTGAACACTAGATGCAAGTTATGGAATGGTAAAGACACCAGGTTTTGGAAGGATGAATGGTGTAGGGATAATACATTACTATCTCGTTTTCCAAAACTAGAGGAACTAATGACGAATGTCAACGTGATGGTGTCGGATATTTGCAAAGATGATGGTTATAAGATTTGACTTCGTCAGAAACCAAGCCAGAGTGAACCAAGATCAGCTTCATAAACTCAAGATGTCGGTCATGGAAGGGATCGAATTTTCCTACCCAGATAGAGACATTAGAGAATGGATATTGGATTCGAGCAGGATTTATTCTGTTAGCTCCATGTATCGCTTTCCAAACAACAGTGGGATGATAAATCAGGAAACTAATAACATTTGGAATTCTAATAGTCCGCCTAAAGTGAAAGCCTTTATGTAGCCAGTGATGAAGAACACAATACTCTCAAAAATTAACCTTAGGAGACGTAATGTTCCGATTGATGTGGTTTTTCAGAGATATAACATAGGGGAGGAGGACGTTAATCATATATTCATTGACTGTTCTAAAGCGAAACTTACATCGCAAATTTTGGTCTGGGGTTTGGGATGGTTGTGACTCCAACATATATTAATGAGGTTTGGGGTAGTTGGAGGGACACTCACATTAGAATAGAGAATAGGGGGATGTGGGACATTACTGTGGTGGCTATTCTATGAGTGTTTTGACGGGATAGAAACGATGCATGTTTCTGTAATATTAACTGCAGTGTTAACTCCATGTTTTATAAAATTGTGTCTCTAATAAATGTATGGGCAGGTTATTTGGGGGTGAGGAAGAGGCTCCGCACGGAAGAGGAGGAGTAGAGTTGTTGGTGGAGTGCTTGTTGCTTACATCTCTTGCTCCAATCTTAGAAGAGTTGCAGGTCTTTTGTTTGGAGATTGTCCTACTGTTGACTTACTCCTCGTATTTCTTTCTCATGTAATGTTGTAGATTGATTTCTACTCTGTTGTAATATTTTGTACCTTGTGGGCCGTTAATTCTCATTAATGGAACTGGTGACCGTAGTCATTATTATTATATATATAAAAAAACATTCGTGTTACCCATAAAATAATATTAAACATATTATTATTTATATATAGAGAATATACTTATATATCCAACACCTTGTACATAAAAAATCAAGATAACTTTGGTTATCTAAACTTTGTTTCCAAACAGAGTCTTAAATTTTAGCTCCCCAGCATACATGTAGATATGAATTATGATCTAAACTAATTTAAACATCAACCCATGTTTTTGGATATTAGATAAATTCGCTAAACCTCCCCGAGTTTTGACTATGTGTCAAAAAAAATCCTCAGTTTTGAACTTGAGCAGTTCATCGCCCTAAGTTTTTGTTTTCCATTGTAAAGGCTAACTCCATCTATTTTTGTGTCCGTGATGTTCATGTCAGATGTTTAAAAAAGTTTAATACCTAAAATGCCCCTATTCTAGGTTTAGCATTTGCTTGTAGCTACTTAAAAAGAAGACATATTTTCATAATTAGAGAGGCAGAGTAGTGATGCATTGGAATCTAAGAAATTTGTATCAAATCTGTTCTTGTACTTTTAGCAAAATAAAAGAAAAAAAAATTAAACTAAAGATAGCAGCTGGTGTTCTTTCTAAAGGACCACTAGTTAATGCAATATTAGATCCACATCCTGCAAGACTTGATTTGCAAAAAGCAAGTTGGGTACCTGACTAACTTAAACTCACGTTAAGTGTCAGCGTTAAACCTCTTGTCTTGATAAGCAAGAGGTCGAGAGTTCGAATCCTGCTTTCACTAAATTTTTTAATTTAATATATATTCGAGATAAAGCGTGAATCCATATCTTATATCCGCAGGCATGCACACACACCAAAGGGAAAAAAACATGTTCAACTCACTACAATTGTAGACTATAATTTTTTTTGATTAATTGGATAGGGTGGGTGTATAACCCCAGACAAAATATTACAACAAAACCAACCCCTTAATTACTTGCAGACTAAAGTAATACTCAACATCTCTACTTATACCTATCCCAACAAAATACTCGGAAAGCAGCTGGAACCCATGCCACGGTTAGAGCATCCACAGTCGTTGAAGGTCAAAATATGTGATGCGGTTTGTTTTTGGAGAGTGTGGGTGTACCAGGCGTGAGTTGTATTTGTTTGTTTTGTGGAAGGGCACAGTACTGGGCGGTACGCCTGACCCTCGGCAAGAGGGGCACGAGTGGGTACTGAGGCGTAGGTCGGATGTTTGGCTCGGTAGTGGAGGCTCGGCTCGGATCTGGAAGTTTGGATCCAGGAGTCTGGTGTACCTGCACTCGGCCTAGGAACATTGGGATTGATCCCGGTGGTAGGTCCTCCGACGGTCTAGTTAGTTACTGAAGTAGAGCAACAATAGCTAAGGTTTTAAGAGGAAAAAGATTGATTACCTTTGAAGTGGGGAGAGGGTCTGGTATTTATAGGCATACCAAACGGGTATGGATCTGTTTGGGCCGGGTGTGGACCCGTATACCCGTGGGCTTTTTGGAGTAGAAGCTCATGGCCTTAAGTGTGATCTGATGATCATGGATGAGAGCTTTTTGAGGGGATTGGATGGCCTAGGAGGTGCCAGGTCATTTTTTCCCTATGTCACAAGCCCCCTACTCCTGTAGGGATGTGTGAGCTAGTCGTGGAGGAGTAGTTTTGGTCATGGAGGAAGAGCGGGGGAAGTTTTCTGGACTTCGAGATCGTCGCCGAGGCTGGACGAGGCTCGGAGGCCGGAGGCTGGTCATGGGCCTTTTGATGAGGTGTCAGGTCAAGGCTTGGAGACCGGAGTATCGAGGGTGATGGCGAGCCAGTGCGCTTTCCTGAGAAAGCTACCCTGGTGCTCGGCCTGACCTCGGAGCGCGAGGGCTTAGAGGTCGGCAAGGGCAATGGCGAGCCGGTGCGCTTTCGTGAGAAAGCTACCCTGATGCTTGACCTGACCTCGGAGTGCCGAGGGCTTAGGGGTCAGCAAGGATGTAGGCGAGCCGGTGCGCTTTCGTGAGAAAGCTACCGTGGTGCTCGACCTGACCTCGGAGCGCCGAGGGCTTAGGAATTGGCAAGGGTGTAGGCGAGCTAGTGCGCTTTCGTGAGAAAGATACCCTGGTGCTCGGCCTGACCTCAGAGCGCGAGGGCTTAGAGGTCGGTAAGGGCAATGGCAAGCCGGTACGCTTTCGTGAGAAAGCTACCCTGGTGCTCGACTTGACCTCGGAGTGCCGATGGCTTAGGGGTCGGCAAGGGTGTAGGCGAGCCGGTGCACTTTCGTGAGAAAGCTACCCTGGTGCTCGACCTGACCTCGGAGCGCCGAGGGCTTAGGGGTCGGCAAGGGTGTAGGCGAGCCGGTGCGCTTTCGTGAGAAAGCTACCCTGGTGCTCGACCTGACCTCGGAGCGCCGAGGGCTTAGGGATCGGCAAGGGTGTAGGCGAGCTGGTGTGCTTTCGTGAGAAAGCTACCCTGGTGCTCGGCCTGATCTCGGAGCGCGAGGGCTTAGAGGTCGGTAAGGGCGATGGCAAGCCGGTGCGCTTTCGTGAGAAAGCTACCCTGGTGCTCGGCCTGACCTCGGAGTGCCGAGGGCTTAGGGGTCGGCAAGGGTGTAGGCGAGCCGGTGCGCTTTCGTGAGAAAGCTACCCTGGTGCTCGACCTGACCTCGGAGCGCCGAGGGCTTAGGGATCGGCAAGGGCGATGGCGAGCCGGTGCGCTTTCATGAGAAAGCTACCCTGGTGCTCGACCTGACCACGGAGTGCCGAGGGCTTAGGGGTCGGCAAAGGTGTAGGCGAGCCGGTGCGCTTTTGTAAGAAAGCTACCCTGGTGCTCGACCTGACCTCGGAACGCCGAGGGCTTAGGGATCGGCAAGGGTGTAGGCGAGCCGGTGCGCTTTCGTGAGAAAGCTACCCTGGTGCTCGACCTGACCTTGGAGTGTTGAGGGCTTAGGGGTCGGTAAGGGTGTAGGCGAGTCGTAGCGCTTTCCTAAGAAAGCAACCCTGGTGCTCGGCCTGACCTCGGGATGTCGAGGGTTTAGGGGTCGGCAAGGGCGATGGCGAGCCGTAGCGCTTTCCTGAGAAAGCAACCTTGGTGCTCGGCCTGACCTCGGGATGTCGAGGGCTTAGGGGTCGGCAAGGGTGTAGGCGAGCCGGTGTGCTTTCGTGAGAAAGCTACCCTGGTGCTCGACCTGACCTCGGAGTGCCGAGGGCTTAGGGTTCGGCAAGGGTGTAGGCAAGCCGTTGCGCTTTCATGAGAAAGTTATCCTGGTGCTCGACCTGACCTCAGAGTGCCGAGGACTTAGGGGTCGGCAAGGGTGTAGGCGAGCCGGTGCGCTTTTGTGAGAAAGCTACCCGGGTGCTCGACCTGACCTCGGAGTGCCGAAGGCTTAGGGGTCGACAAGGGTGTAGGCGAGTCGTAGCGCTTTCCTGAGAAAGCAACCCTGGTGCTCGGCCTGACCTCAGGATGTTGAGAGTTTAGGGGTTGGCAAGGGCGATGGCGAGCCGTAGCGCTTTTCTGAGAAAGCAACCCTGGTGCTTGGCCTAACCTGGGGATGTCGAGGCTTTAGGGGTCGGCATGGGCAAAGGCAAGCCGGTGTGCTTTCGTGAGAAAGCTACTCTGGTGCTCGACCTGACCTCGGAGTGTCGAGGGCTTAGGGGTCGGCAAGGGTGTAGGCGAGCCGGTGCGCTTTTGTGAGAAAGCTACCCTGGTGCTCGACCTGACCTCGGAGTGCCGAGGGCTTAGGGGTCGGCAAGGGTGTAGGCGAGTCATAGCACTTTCTTGAGAAAGCAACCCTAGTGCTCGGCCTGACCTCGGGATGTCGAGGGTTTAGGGGTCGGCAAGGGCGATGGCGAGCCGTAGCGCTTTCCTGAGAAAGCAACCCTGGTGCTCGGCCTGACCTCGGGATGTCGAGGGTTTAGGGGGGAGGGGGCAAGGGCGAAGGCGAGCCGGTGTGCTTTCGTAAGAAAGCTACCTTGGTACTCAACCTGACCTCGGAGTGCCGAGGGCTTAGAGGTCGGCAAGGGTGTAGGCGAGCTGTTGCGCTTTCATGAGAAAGCTACCCTGGTGCTCGGCCTGACCTCGGAGTGCGAGGGCTTAGAGGTCGGCAAGGGCGATGGCGAGCAGTAGCACTTTCCTGTGAAAGCAACCCTAGTGCTTGGCCTGATATCGGGATGTCGAGGGCTTAGGGGTCGGCAAGGGTGTAGGCGAGCCGGTGTGCTTTCATGAGAAAGCTACCCTGGTGCTCGATCTGACCTCGGAGTGCCGAGGGCTTAGGGGTTAGTAAGGGTGTAGGCGAGCCGTTGCGCTCAGAGTTAGCACTGAGCTTCGGTCTTCTAGTGGAATTAATGAGGCTCCGGGATTCACGCGTGACGCTTCAGTTCCCTAGGGGCATTGATGATTCTTCAGAATTTGTGCGTGGCATTTCAGTTCCCAAGGGGGAATACGGCATGATGCTTCGCCTTCCGTCGCTTGGCCTCCCTGAGGTCATAATTGCCACTTTGGAAGGCTATAAGTACCCTCCTTCCTTGTTGCTCTCTCAGCAGAAGAATGCACTGGTGGCTCATCGGCTATCAGAGGTGTCTGCCACAAGCGGATATCATACACTTGAACTTTTTAAGGCAGAGGGCCTCGGATAGGTGGTTCTTCTGCCATCCCGGTCTTCTTTTGGGTATACAGCTCTGAGGGCTGTCTGTTCAAAGGAAACAGGGATGGGAGGTGTGCCGGCCAAAGTTCGGGGCCCGAGGAGTCGTGGGGCGGGGGCCTGCCGTTGCCTGGTATTTTTCGGTACATCAATCTGAGCCCGTGGTTCGGCCGAGATTGGTATACCCATGTAAGCTACCCATGTGCTCGACATTGGGTCGGAACTACCGGTGAGTTGAGGGTCAGCGCCCGGTGTTGGCACTTGGGCGGCATAGCTTGAGAAAGCTACCCATGTGCTCGACATTGGGTCGGAACTACCGGTGAGTTGAGGGTCGGCGCCCGGTGTTGGCACTTGGGCGGCATAGCTTGAGAAAGCTACCCATGTGCTCGACATTGGGTCGGAACTACCAATGAGTTGAGTGTCGGCGCCCGGTGTTGTTACTTGGGCACCATAGCTTGAGAAAGCTACCCATGTGCTCGACATTGGGTCGGAGCTACCGGTGCTGAAGGAGTTTAACGAAAAGTGCTTTTTTACTTGAGCCTTTCAATACATGAAGAGAGGCGCTATCGGCCTTTTACACAGGGTAGGTTACAAAAGTGGTATTTACATAAATTAAACAAAAACCCTACTTCTGCCCATCCAGAAACTTGATCAAATGTTCGACGTTCCAGGGTCTTTTGACTGCTCGACCCTCCATGTCCACGAGTCGGTATGTGCCCGGGCGTATAGCCTCGGTTACCTTGTAAGGGCCTCCCCAGTTGGGGGCCAGCTTCCTCTTTCTCGTGGGGTCAGAGATGGACAGTTTGCGGAGCACTAGGTCTCCTGCCTTGATGTCAGTGGGGCGGACTTTCATGTTGTAAAACCTCTCGATCCGCTGTTGGTAGATGCTTCTTCTTATGGCGAACTTCTCCCTGACCTCGGCAACGAGGTCTAGGTTGGCCCTCAGGCCGGACGAGTTGTCGGCTTCGTCGAAGGCCATGATGCGCGGAGAAGGGAGGCCTATCTCGATGGGGATAACTGCCTCCATCTCGTAGGTTAAATTGAACGGGGTTTCACCCGTAGGGATCCTCTTTGTAGTCCGGTGCGCCCACAGCACGCTGGGCAGTTCTTCTACCCATTGTCCCTTGGAGGAACTGTCGAGGTGCTTCTTTAGGCCGTCGAGTATCTGTCGGTTCGCGTTCTCCGCTTAGCCGTTTGACTGGGGATTGCATATGGTGGAGAAGCGTTGCTAGACGCCGATGTCTTCGTAAAACCTGCGAAAGTTCTGGCCCGCAAATTGGGTTCCGTTGTTTGTGATAAGGACCTGAGGAATCCCGAACCAGCAAATGATATTTTTCCAGAAGAATTGTTGCGCTTGTCGCTCGGTGATTGTGGACAGTGGCTCGGCCTCGATCCATTTTATGAAATAATCGATGCCAACTATTAGGAATTTTCTCTGTCCGGTTGCCACGGAAAAGAGGCCGACCAAGTCCATCCCCCACATGGCGAATGGGGTCGGACTGGCCAGCGAGCGGAGGTTGGCCTAAGGAAGTCTTTTGATAAGGGAGAATCTTTGGCACGGGCCGCACCTCTTGACCAGGTCCTGGGAGTCTTGCAACATTGTTGGCCAATAATACCCGTGGTTCAGGGCCTTCCTGGTAAGCGATCTGCTTCCCATGTGACATTCGCCGATCCCCTCATGAAGTTCTTTAAGCGCGTAGCTAGCTTCCTCATTAGCGAGGCAGCGAAGGTAGGGCTTCCCGTCCGCTAGGGTGTATGAGCGTTTGAAGAGGACGTCGTTGATGACGACGAACCTTTCAGCTCGAACCCTGATCCTTCTTGCCTCGACCCGGTCTTCGGGGAGCTCGGCCTTTAGTAGAAACCTTCGGATTGGGGAGGTCCAGTCGTCCGGACTGGCTTCGTTCTGCTTTACATATTCCCTTAGGTTCTTCTTCAATGCAACACTTCATTTTATTAGGTAAGTGACGTACATAAAAATTTCATACACATTCTTGGATGAACTAAAATATTAGTGGATTTAAAACACCAGAGCATACAACATGAAACAAACAAAATAAAAAAGATCACTTTTTTAAGGAAACCCATCACCAAAAACTAACTAAATACACCAAAAACAAAACCATGACGAAATCTTACAGTAACAAAAGCAGGGTAGAAGATAACTTGAGCTCTATTATTAAGAACATCAACAGTCGCATCATGAATCCCAGGGAGCCTTCTGGTTTCGGATTGGAGAAGGGCGTCAGGATTAGGAGTGGACTTTGGGTTAGGATTAAAAATTATTCTACTTATGAGTTGGTGGGCATGACTCAAGACAATATTTATCTATCAAAGTAGGGTTTGGAGGGATTGAGGGTTTCATATTGGAGAGGGGCGTCGGGATTGAGAGTGGAATTGGAGTTAGGGTTTGGATTTTGAGAGATTATGATTTTGGGAAGAGATCAGATGAGAAGAGTTAGGAGCGATTATGGTTTGGGTTTTGAGAGAGATGGTGATTTTAGGGGTAGAGATCGGGAGAGAACAGATGGAGGAGATGGGTATGGTAATTTTAGTTAGAGAAGTAGTCCATATAAGTATTTTGGATGGCTGAGATTTGATCTAAATATAAAAGATAAACGGTTCAGATATGCTTTGGAGATACTTATTTTGGATGGTTGAGATTTGATATAGATATATAAAATCTATGGTTCAGATCTGCTCTGAACAGATTTATTGTGGCTTTTATAATAAAAATAGATAGATTTTTGAGTTAATTGAAGAACTAATTTGGAATTAGCAATATTGGGGACTTACATACAATTTAATATTTTTGAGTGATTTTTGGGAAAAAGAAACCAGATATTTTGTGATAAAAACCTCGCTAGATGTGTAACGACTCGCATCTCAAAGCATGATATTAAGAGCTTGCTATGTTCGGTTTTGCTCACTATAAATTGAACCCAATGGCCTAAGAAATGAATCAAGAAAACCAACTCGATCAAATCCCACCCCCCCCCCCCCCCCCCCCCCCCCCGTGGCGGAAGGAGGAAGAGAGTAGGGGGACATTTAGGACCCCAAAAATTTTGTAAAACCCTCTAATATAGACCAAAATTTTTATTTGGACCCCCAGTTAAAAAAAATTTGCGACCCCCAAGTCTAATCCACCTCTTATTAAAGGCTCAAAATAGTGGTATGAGCTTCGGGCTAAAAATTAACAGTGATACTTATTATTTGATCTGTGTAATCATTGGATAAAATTTTGAATAAGAAACTAGTGTGTACACAAGTTACAAGTATATTTATTCATTTGAGTCGTATCTCTTAGCCTCTAGTATTATAACAGTATAAATAGTGTAGTATGATTATTGATTAGTATTACTCTTACCAAATTTAGAGTACAACTGTACAGGTGCGAAAAAATACATGATACTAAAAGTATAAATTCGAATATTTACTTTGATTATAATTTTATTTTAATCCATTTACTTAAATTCTTCAAAACAAAAGTAAAGTAAGAGATTTTTGGCAACAATTATGTCGATGTCGAGAGAAAAAAAAAATTTGGGACCCCCATTTTGATTTGTCTGGCTCCGCCCCCCCCCCCCCCCCAACTGTTAGGAACCTAGGAGAACTCACCCTTAAAAGCTAGCTGTTAAAGGGAGAGAACCCAAGTTTATAACTACCCAACATTGGTTCCCTATATAACCGATGTAGGACTAAATTTGAATCATAACAATCCACCACGCTTCCATAACCCGCCGCCCTCGGTGGTATTCACTCTAGCGACACTGGCCCGGCCCGGACCTACCAGTAATTTCTCTCGGCGGCTTTCACTCTAGCGACACTGGCCCGACCCGGGTCTACCAGTAATTTTAATCCAGCCTCTAGAGCGAATTAAGAAGCATGGGGTTGGCTCTGATACCAATTGTTAGGAACCTAGGAGAACTCACCCTTAAAAGCTAGCTATTAAAGGGAGGGAGCCCAAGTTTATAACTACCCAATATTGATTCCCTATATAACCGATGTGGGACTAAATTTGGATCATAACACCAACCAACACCCACCCATCTAGCTTCAATGAAATTTTTTATTTTTTAAGAAGTTAGAATCTTACTAGAATTTGTCTATACCATGTGATAGACCCTTTCACTAAACCAAAACTCCAAAATGGTTTCTGATCGATCTTAAACACCTGACTGAAAAGAACAATTGAAGAAAAGTGGTCTTGGAAAGGTCTAATTTTACATATGATCATCTTTGTTTCTGATTCAATGCAATAACACGAGTTTCTGAGATTCTAATTTTCAGGTGATACTTCTTCTCATAAAAGTTGAAAGGACACTACCAAGAAACTTGCGAAGAAAATAGTTTAAAATTGGGTACTATTTTAACTTGGTGTTTGCTTTATCTTTTTTTTTCCCTACCCCTTTTTGACAAATAAATAGTTAATGATATTATGCTCATGTTAATTGTTTTGATTGTTATGATTTATCTGTAGGAAATATTTTTGGTATATTTTTCGGGCCGGATTCCGGTGGGCTCTGGCCACCGGCGGTGCTGGAAAGTGATTGGATTACGTTCCTCTCGTCGAGTACTATTCCTTAATGTACTCATTTGCCAAAAACGGTTTCCGTATGAATGAGAAATGTTGGTCCAAAGTTGGGTACTCAAAATGTACTAACTTCGGAATTTAGAGAAAATGGATAGTCTTACATCGGAAGATGGGAAAGATTTCTCTAGTATATAAGCTAAAGAAATGGACTAAAAGGGCGTAGCCCTGGGGTTACCACTAACGTGTAGTGGAGAGATGACCTAGCCAAAATTACAAACACACACGCGCGCAACCAGCCCAGCCCGGCCCGGCTCGGCCCCGGCTCCGGCTGGTCTGGTCTGGTCTTGGCTTGGCATGGCTCTGGCCTACATATACGTTTTTGGAACCATTACTCTGCTGTTACAGAGTAATGGATCCATGATCCATCAGTTACGCCCTCATCACCTTTAAGATCCTGCAATTTTGTCTGCCAGAGACACAGGTTTTTGCAATTCATAATCTTCTTCTTCTTCTTCCTCTTCCTCTGAGTCTGAGAGTAAAACACAACTACTGGTTCGCTGATATCTCTAAAGCTAGGATGCTGCTCTTCAGAAAAAGGTAATATGCAGTTGTATCCTGTGAAGCAATTTGTCAACTACCGTCACACTGTGGGGCGAATTTTGCTTTAAGGACAGAGATCCTAATCTCGACTCTGTATTAAAGTGTCTGGTTTGTTCTTTCATTCCTGTAATTGTAGTTGTTCACAAACATTGTTATGAATTTTCTATTTTATTATATTCAATTTCTAACAATGTTAAAGCAAAATTTTTTCTCTATTCTAACAGTCTTTGTGAAGATTACAGGTACTGTTATCATTTCAGAAAAAACAAAAACAAAAACTAACATTTGAATTTTAACTGTTTCAGACTAAATGGAAAACACACAAAATGAGAATGTCAATGGAGTGCTCAGTGCTTAAACACCAGTGACCCAGAATGTGACTGCACAATCGGTTACGGCACAAACGGTCGTTCTGCCCATACATATAACTGTGGGAGAAAAACCAAAAAAGTTCAATGGAATTGGATTCAAGAAGTGGCAAGGGAAGATGCAGTTCTACCTGACCACCTTAAAGCTGGACAGGTTTCTCACTGAAACTGCCCCTATATTGGCACCTATGGATGCGCACTCCGTTGCTGTGGTTGATGTATGGACTCAAGGTGACTATTTATGCAAAAATTACATCCTGAACGGCTTGGTAGATCCGCTCTACAAATGTGTACTGTATCTTCAAGACTTCCAAACTTCTGTGGGGGTCTTTAGAGAAGAAGTACAAAGCGGAAGATGTCGGCTCCAAAAAGTTTGTAGTTGGAAAATTTCTGGACTACAAGATGGTTGACTCCAAGATTGTTGTGAGTCAAATTTAGAAACTGCAGGTGATAATGCACGAAATCGCTGTAGAGAACATGATGCTGTGTGAACCATTCCAGGTTGTAGCGTTCATTGAAAAGCTTCCACCTGGATGGAAGGACTTCAAGAACTACCTCAAGCACGAGCGAAAGGAAATGTCTCTTGAGGACCTAATTGTCAGGTTGCGGATTGAAGAGGAGAATCGCAAGGCTAACAAGTCCTATGGAAATCAACCCATAGAAAAGGCCAACATGGTGGAGCACGAACAGAAGGGCAAAAAGAAAAAGTTCTTGCCACAGGCCTCGAACAGAAATCCTGTCGCAAAGAGATTTGCTGGAAAATATCACAAGTGTGGTAAGCTGGGGCACAAAATCTCTGACTATCGCAACAAGGATAACATCTGTGCTGGAACAGGAAAGGCAAAAGGGAATGACAAATCCCATGCACACATTGCTGAGAACCTGTCCACTGGTCTCTTTGACTTTGACCTCTGTGTTGTTGTATCGGAGGTCAATCTGGTGGGGAGCAGTCCTCGTTAATGGTGGTATGATACTGGGGCCACCAAGCACATCTGCTCGGACAAGGATATGTTCACCTCATACCAAAAGTGCAACAAGAATGAACAGTTGTTCATGGGGAATTCTTCCACCTCCAAGATTGAAGGAACATGGAAGATAGTACTGAAGATGACTTCTGGCAAGGAACTAACACTAACCACTGTGTTGCATGTTTCGGATATTCGAAAGAACCTGGTCTCGGGATCTTTGCTAAGCAAGAATGGATTTAGGGTCGTTCTTGCATCTGATAATTTTGTACTTTCAAAGAATGGGGTGTACTTGGGAAAAGGGTACGTTAAGGATGGACTGTTCAAATTCAATGTAATGACAGTCATCCCAAAATCTGTTGGTCTTGTTGTTCCCAAAATTAATGAAATTAATGCTGTTGCTTATGTTGTTGAGTCTTCTTCTGTTTGGCATGAAAGACTCGGCCATGTTAATTTCAATTCTTTTCGTCGATTAATTAACATGAATTTACTACCAAAATTTAAGGTAGACAACTGCGACAAATATGAAGTTTGCACAGAGGCCAAACTCACTAAAACTCCATCTCGTTCTGTAGAAAGAAACACTGAAACTTTAGGTCTAATTCACACGGATCTGTGTGATTCAAAATACGTGCAGACCAGAGGCGGTAAAAAGTATTTTTTGACGTTCATAAACGATTGCACAAAATATAGCTATGTATACTTGTTACATAGAAAAAATGAGGCATTGGATAAATTCAAGGAATATAAGCTTGAGGTTGAGAATCAACTTGGCAAAACAATTAAAATCGTTAGGAGTGATAGAGGAGAGGAATATGATGCATTGTTTAATATGTTCTGTTCTGAATATGGAATAGTTCATCAGACCACTGCTCCTTATTTGCCTGAATCAAACGGTACTGCCGAGCGCAAGAAGCGAACTCTAAAGGAGATAATGAATGCCTTGTTGTTGAATTCTGGGTTACCTCAGAACATATGGGGGAAAGCGTTGCTGGCCGCCAACTATATTCTCAATAAAATACCTCATAAGAAAACTGGCAAGACACTATACGAACTGTGGAAAGGTAATGTACCTTCGTACAAATACCTCAAAGTGTGGGGGTGTCAAGCAAAGGTAGCAGTATCTAATCCCAAACATGTCACAATAGGACCTAAAACCATTGATTGCATATTCAACAACAGTGCATATCGGTTCTTGGTATATAAATCGGATATACCGGACGTCCATGTGAATACAATAATGGAATCAAGGAATGCCTCCTTCTTTGAACACGTGTTTTCGTGCAAGGAAGCTATGTATCCTAAACGTACATGTCAGCAAGGGAGTGCAAGTACCTCGGTTGATGAACCAAGAGATGATAATGATGAACCTAGACGAAGTAAACGGGCTAGAACATCAAAGTCATTTGGTCCTGACTTTGTAACGGCTTTTCTGTTAGAGAATAAGCCCAGAAAATTCAAGGAAGCTATGTCTACGCCCGATGCTTCTATGTGGAAGGAAGCAATCAAAAGTGAAATAGACTCCATTATGCAAAATCATACATGGGAGTCGGTTGATTTTCCTTCTGGGTGTAAAGTTCTAGGATGCAAATGGATTTTCAAATAAATATTGAAACCAGATGGTTCAATAGAGAAACATAAGGCGAGACTTGCGGTACAAGGATTTAGGCAAAAGGAAGGCCTAGACTTCTTTGATACTTATTCTCCAATCACAAGAATAACTTCCATAAGAATGCTGATACCTATTGCAGCACTACGTAACCTCGAAATACATCAAATGGATGTCAAAACTGCATTTCTAAATGAGGATTTAGAAGAAGAAATATACATGAAACAACCTGAGAGGTACGTAGTTCCTGGATAGGAAAACAAGGTGTTCAGGCTTGTAAAATCCTTGTACGGACTGAAACAAGTTCCAAAGCAGTGGCATGCAAAATTTGACAATGTTATGATATCAAATTGTTTCAAAATAAATGAATGTGATAAGTATATCTACATCAAAGATACTCCAAATAGATACATTCTGGTGTGTCTGTATGTAGATGACATGCTTATTATTGGTAGCAATATTGACATTATCAAACAAACTAAGAACATGCTTAGTGATAAGTTTGATATGCAAGATTTGGAAGTTGCAGATGTCATACTAGGAATCAAAGTTTTCAGAATGTCTGAGGGAATTACTTTATCTCAAGCTCATTACGCTGAGCAGGTACTTGAAAGATTCAAGAGTTACTCCAATGGGACTGCCAAAAGTCATGTGGATCCCAGTCTTTACTTGTTCAAAAACACGGGTGACAGCATATCATAATTGCAATATGCACGTGTAATTGGTAGTCTGATGTACTTAACAAATTGTACAAGACCGGACTTGGCACATTCAGTAAATGTACTGAGCCGCTACACAAGTAATCTGAGACGAAGTTACTGAAAAGGAATAACTAGAGTATTGAACTACTTGCGACATACTCAGAGTTATGGGCTGTATTACACCAGATATCCAGCAGTAATAGAAGGCTACAGTGATGCCAACTGGATATCAGATTCCAAGAACTCGAAATCCAAAAGTGGGTATGTCTTCACTCTTGGTGGTGCAGCTGTGTCATGGAAATCCTCTAAATAAACGTTACTGGCCAGATCCACCATGGAATCTGAGTTTATTGCTTTAGACAAAGCGACAGAGGAAGTACAGTGGCTTCGAAACTTTTTAGAGGATATTCCTATGTGGAAAAAACCAGTACCTGCTATATGTGTACACTGTAACAGCCAGTCGGCTATAGCAAGGGCACTGAGTTGTATGTATAATGGTAAGTCTCTTCATTTCAGAAGGTGACACAAAACCATTAGACAACTGTTCTCAAATGGAATAATCTCTATAGAGTATATATAATCGGCTGACAACCTAGTGGATCCATTTACTAAAGGTTTGTCACGAGAGCAAGTTGTGAGATGATCAAGAGGAATGGGTTTAAAGCCTATGACGAAAGATGAGGCTTGATGGAAACCCTACCTAGGAATTGGAGATCCCAACATTTAGGTTCAAGGGGACAACTAAATCTTGTTGAATCGACATGAGCACTGAGAGATTAAAATCTCGTATCCACTCTTAGGATGATAAAACAGTGCTGCCTGCAAGGGGTTAGGATAAGCTTGGCTTTTAACGATTCCCATAGCTTTGAAATAAAAGTGGGGTATGGTAGGATACTCTTTATGGGCAATCACCTTGTGAGTGTGAAATTAGGCCGTTTCTAGGAGAATGAAGAGAGGCTACATTCTCCAAGTTCACTCATGATTAACCAGGATTGTTCAAGGCCAAAATGAATACAACAAGAGAACCTAGTTCTGTAAGGAGATGAAACGTGTGATAGTTATTATCTAGGTTCACATCAAAGCCCGGGTAGTTCAAGACATCATGTTCACTACCTGGTCAAGTGAATCCGATGGCTCACTAAGGGTGGTTTGAAGTTGAAAAATTACTACCATTCCTGATGCAGTGATTTTCCAATTGTACTTTCAGAGTCTTATCTGTCATGTCATTTTTTGTCATGTCTTTTTCTGTCGTGTCTGGATTGCATAGTCTGGTAATTTCCATTAATGTGGGGGATTGTTGGAAATATTTTTGGCATATTTTCCGGGCCGGATTCTGGTGGGCTCCGGCCACCAATGGCGCCGGAAAGTGATTGGATTACGTTCCTCTCGTCAAGTACTATTCCGTAATGTACTCATTTGCCAAAAACTGTTTCCGTATGAATGAGAAATATTGGTCCAAAGTTGGGTACTCGAAATGTACTAACATGAGAATTTGGAGAAAATGGATAGTCCCACATCGGAAGATGGGAAAGATTTCTTTAGTATATAAGTTAAAGAAATGGACTAAAGGGCATAGCCCTGGGGTTACCACTAACGTGTAGTGGAGAGAGGACCTAGCCAAAATTACAAACACACGCGCACGTGCCCGGCTCCGGCTCCGGTCTGGCTTGGCATGGCATTATTTATTTATTTTGCCCCGCTCCAATTTTTCCGTTGGATCTAGTTTTTGAGGCGTTTGAAATTCTGTAACTGATGTCATTATTTTGTAACAGCAGAATAATGGATCCATCAGCTATATTTTTGGAGCCATTACTCTGCTGTTACAGAGTAATGGACAATTACTCTGCTGTTACAAAGTAATGGATCCATGATCCATCAATTATGCCCTCATCACCTATAAGACCCTGCAATTTTGTCTGCCAGAGACACAGGTTTTTGCAATTAATAATCTTCTTCTTCTTCTTCCTCTGAGTCTGAGAGTACAACACAGCTTCTGGTTCGCTGATATCTCTGAAGCTAGGGTGCTGCTCTTCAGAGAAAGGTAATATACAGTTGTATCCTGGGAGGCAATTCGTCAACTACCGTCACACTACAGGGCGAATTTTGTTTTAAGGACAGAGATCCTAATCTCGACTCTGTATTAAAGTGTCTGGTTTGTTCTTTCATTCCTATAATTGTAGTTCTTCACAAACATTGTTAGGAATTTCCTATTTTATGATATTCGATTTCTAACATTATCTACATTTGTAGATCCGACAGATACTTAACAAGAGAACTGGGTTTGAGGCTATGCGCGGAATATCAATGAGAGAATTCCATGCAAAAGAGCACTAGTGCTTATAAGGTAATTATTTTTACTCTTCCTTAGAGCTATATATATTTACTTATTATATCTTCTTATAAAAATTTCTTCTCATGCACCTTCTCATGCTATCTTCAAGGCCTGTGAACAATGCTGCTGGCATGGAATCAAGAGGTGATGATTCCAACGAGTTCTCACTGTAAAAGAATATTCCTGATCAATATATTTATGATGTTCAATTGTTGCACTTCTCTTCTTTTATCCATGCTGAAAACAAGGAATCAACCATCCCCATTTGCAGTAGGGGTCAAAAAACAGACCAGCTTCTGCGCAACATGCCTCAAGCTCAGAAGCGGTAGCAATGGATTATCCTGTAAGCCCTATAAATGAAGGTTAGATCCCAACGAAGCTTTGAGCTAAACATCAAGTGCCAGATATGAGCCGCGTAAGGGTAATTCTTCAATATGCATGCTGTCAGTTTAATTTCTAGAGCTCTAATAGTAGATGAAATTTGATTATATTCTGTGTAATGTATATTTATTGCAGTGGCACAACATATATATATAGTTATTTTTGAGATGTTCTTCTCCATCTATATTCAAGGATATCAGTATTGTTTATGATTTATACGCAACTATATTTTTGTAGACTGCAAATTGTATCAAAGGAAGAAGTTTCAACTTTTGTTCCAAACTTTACTAGATATCATTGAAGTTTATTTTGCTCTGCATCCAGATAAATAAGAAGTCCGAAGAAGTTGAAGGCACCTAAAAAGAAGTGGCTTCAAGCATCATAACTCAGCGTGGGAGGCAATTACTTGCAGTCTATACTCAGCGTGGAAGTTTATTTTAATCTGCAAGTAATCAATATCCAGCAATTACTTGGTGTCTATACCAAATCAATTACTGATACCAATCGAAAATAAATCTTAGCTAATACCTATTCCCCAGTATTTAATTTTTATGTTTTTTGATAATAATAATAATAATAATAAAATTAGTGGAAATTAGCCTAGAGTACGAATACTTTGTAAAATGCTGGATATAGATTTAGTAAACTTTGCAAGGGGTTGGTGTTGTGCTCTTGTATGAGGATGTCTCTTGTATTATGAGGATGTTCGAGAGTAGCTTCTGCTATGACCTTCAGTTGTATTTTGGGCTTTGGGGTTGACTTCTGCTTATCTTCGTAAAAATTTTGGGTTGCACTACTCTAGTAATCAGAAACAACAACAACAACAACAAAAAAGTGAATGCTAGTCTTTTTTTCTTGTAGTCCCTTGTATGTTGCCTAAGTTTATTTAAATTACAACTTGCGTTTTTCGGTACCAATTTGGCATAAAGTGGGTTCAATGCATAAGGGGTCCTTTCATAGGAATATCAACTAACATCTCTATTGCTCGTTTCAATGTCAAGGTCTATACTCAATGAGTTGGTCCTCACAAATCAGCTACGATAAGAACAAAGAGAAAGTGACATGACTTCTCATTAAACAAAAAATCACTGGTACCCTTACAGTTCCTTTGTGATGCAAAAATGGGAGTCGATATTTGAATTGAAATTGTACAAATGAACATCAAGAACCATACAGATGGAAGAGCAGAAGATGCACCCTGAACAGAAACATGCATAAAAGGAAAAGAAACAACACAATACAAGTACATAAGGTGCTTTGCGAGAGAGAAATAAGAATGCAGAAAATAAATATAGACGCTTTCATTCATTTCTATTTTCTTGATTACAAATACCAGGAGATGTATCCACTTAACCAGTACTAGAACAGAAGGATATTTGTTACTTACAAAAGGCTTACAAAAGTTGGTTATAACTCTAGTTATACCACTAACCCTATCTCCAAATGTACAAGAACTAATAGTTGAGCTAATAATTAAGTTGAGCAAAAGCTTCTCTCTTAGTCCATAACAATTCATCTCCTGCAAAAGTGCAATCAGACTGAGGTTAGTCAGCAAGAAACTATATGAAGCATGGACGTGGTTGTGGAGACACTGAACACAAAAAGTGCAAAACAATACATCAACATTAAAAAAAAAAAAATACTACAAGAAAATAGGAAGCACAACATGTACACCTACATGTATCTGATAGGAAACAACTTCCAATAGAAGTTTTGTGCTACATAGTACTGCTTCACAGAAACCGAAGCATCAATTTGAAACTGTTGAACCCAACAACCTGATCTAGTAACTTCTCAGTTCAGAAACCCATAAAACTTGTGTGCTTATAGGAAAGGAAACAAAGGAACTAATTTTTATAACGGTAAAATAAACCCCTAGAGTTGCACTCAATATTGTTATGAACGCAAATTGTTAGTAACAAAAACCTGATCTAGTAACTTCTCAGTTCAGAAACCCATAAAACTAGAGTGCTTATAGGAAAGGAAACAAAGGAACTAATTTTTTGGCTAAATATAAAAAAAGTACACAAAGTTTTGGACCAGTTTAAAAAAAGTACACTAAGGCTTTTTTGTTTAAAAAAAGCACACAGTTTCAAAAAACTCCACTCGGTTAGTTAGGGTTAGGGTTGGGTTAGGGTAGGGTTTAAAAAAACCACTTTCATCTTTCAGTTGTGTTTAAAAAAACCACATTCATCTTTTATTTGTGTTTAAAAAAACATCACTTAACAGATGTTTAAATAAACCCCCCCAAACTAACCCTAACCCTAACCCAAACTAACCCAGTGGAGTTTCAAAGACCTTTTTTTAAACAAAAAAACCTTAGTGTACTTTTTTTAAACTGGCCTAAAACTTTGTGTATTTTTTCATATTTAGCTAACGGTAAAGTAAACCCCTAGAGTTGCATTCAATATTGTTATGAACACAAATTGTTTGTAACAAAAAACTGCTGAGCATAAACACCATAAAGAAAAGCAGTTTGGCCTAAATATTCACTTTTGGGGTTTATGCAAAAAAATTCAACCACCAACGGAGGTCTAGTGAGACAATGTGAAATAAAGTGAGTGTGTTTGTTGGAGAGAAAGGTTTATTATATTGGGAAACTGGGGGAGGGAAAGAGAGAGAGGGGTCCAGTGAGCAAATGAGAGAAACAACATGCGTGTTTGTTGAAAAGAGAGGTCAAGTCAGAAAATGAGACACAAAAAGTGCAGTAAACGTGTTTGTCGAAAGAAGTCTCTTTGGAAATATAAAATGCCTCAGCATTTATGCTGAAGTTCTTGAAACCTTTAAAGAAAGGAACAAAGCAGAAAGATTTAAAAATTAAATTAGAAATAGATGGTCATGATTTAATGAAAATTTACTGTGAGAGACAAAGATGGCTAGCTACTTGTCCACATGACCTACCTCATAGTAAATTTGTTTTGAAACACTCTACAAAGCCCTTTGTGAGCACAAAAATGTTTAGCAAGCAATTCCAAATGAGTAATGCTACACCTACTATCAAATCTACTACTTTTTCCTTTACTACCTTAGGTGGCACACTATTAGTGATAGTGTCACCTAAGGTAGTAAAGGAAAAAGTAGTAGATTTGGTAGTAGGTGTAGCATTACTCATTCCAAATAGAGCCTACCAATATGAACATTGAAGAAGTTTAAATGTTCTCATTAGCAATAAATTAGAAGCTTAACAACGAAAACAAAAGAGAGGTACCTCCATATTTTAGTCACTACAAATAACCATCACCTTCTGCTCTTTAGAATCCTACACTGCTTCGCTAAGTATTGGACAGCCTCCTTCATCGTTGCTTTCCTGTTCTCCTCGAAATTCCATAGCTCAGGCACCACGTACCTTCCACTCGGATTGTACTCGTTTATCTCTAGTAAAGCTGTCTTCACAGCTTTATACACATCAAAACCGAAATCAATCCTTATCTGTTTTAATTTCTCATCATTGTCGTCTATCACTTCCTGCAGTATTCAGAAATAAAAAGAAAGTATTCACAATGAAAGCTCAATATAAACAAATAACTTCGTGGATTTAGAGAACTCACACTGTTTTAATTTTCCTCCGATACGGTCGAAATTTCGTTTTCGGCCGAAATTTCGTTTTGGTTAGCTTGCCGATACGAAATCACATATTTTATACTCTATATCGTTTTGGACCGAAATGTGTAGATTTTGGTCGAATTTGCCGAAATATCGGCCGAAATATTGTCGAAATTAGCGAAATATTAGCCGAAGTAGACACAAATGTTATTGTGAATATATATAAAAAATTTGTTTTACTTTTTGAATATATGTCTTTCTAAATATGACCTTAAGCTAAGATAATGTGAGGATTTTCGTCTCGCTGTTGTTTGTATATATGCAAAGTCAAGTAAGTTTATTAATTAAAACAAATTTTCTAATCAATGCAAATTCAATTTAGTTATATACTTATATTACATTCTCTTTTATTTTGTTGTTAAATTCTGTAAATATCTACCGTAATTGATTCATGTCATTAGTTACATTATACAGTATTTTATTAGATAAATGACATGTAGGACATATAATATCTTATTTAGTAATAAAAAAAATATTTATTGAGTATAGGAAATGAACATCCGATATGATCACATTTCCCCGAGATCTCCTCCGATATCTCCGATCCGAGACGAAACACCTCTTGCCGAGACGAGTCCGAAATCCGAAATTTAAAACCATGAGAACTCAAACCCTCAACAGTTGAAGAGGGTGCCTGGGAAACTATGGGCATGTCAGAGAGTTTGGTGGCTTGTTTGGAAAATTGTGAATGTGGTACTTCCGACCCAAACGTTACTAGCAGAAAGGCATGTCCCTCATCCCTGTCTTCGGATCTTTGTCTTCTTTGTGCTAATGGAATCAAAACTCCTCACCTTTCCATTCACTGTGAGGCATCATATAAGTTCTGGAACGTAGTTGAGGGCTGGGCGGGATGAGGATCCGACCAACTTGAATGGACAGTTTAGTCATTATCCTAGTCTTCAACTGAAAGGAAGTGGGGTGCCTGCTCAGATCTATTTTGAGTATTGCAATGTAGAGATGGTGGAAAGGTAGGACTAAAGTACTTTTCCGGAAGGTCAGTGGAATGACGGGAGGATTGAGGATATTGTTATCAGCACGATTGCTGAGGTGATTGCTGAGGTGTGTGTGAGAAGACTGCTTCTCAGCACAAGAATGATACTAATGGTGGGATCAAAGTGCTTCTCTCTCGTTTCTCCTATCAAAGCCACTATTGGAAACCAGGTTTTCACTATGCTTGCTAGTGTGTTGTCGAGTTTGGGTTTTTTTGTTGTCATCGTAGTTGCGTGGCTTGTATTCTGTCACTCTCAAGTGAACTTAGCTTTGTTTGTAATATTTGGTATTTGGCCGTTCATAATAAGTTAAACAGAAACCCTCAGTAGTCAACACAGCTGACAGCTCTCAAGTATTTTCTCATGATTGACACCTCACTTTTTGGGTGATGTGATGTTTTCTCTCAGACATGAAGAACAACAGTGTTCAGTTATATACTTCAATAATGTACACAACACCTCCAATTATCTAAAATCACCACCACATTCAAACATGACCTGTTCAATTTTTTAAAAAAGTAAAGAAATACACATATAGTAAAAGTTCCAGCATCTACCATGCTTTAAATATTAGATATAAACTAGCTTGACAAACCACTAGTCACATACAGATTAACATATACACCCTAATATAAAGTTCAGTTTCATGATTCTTACCTCAGTTCTCCCGCCGGACTCCAAAATCCTGAATGGATGCCATGAAGGCTTCTTAAGTTCCTCTTGCCAACTAGAGCATAGCTCTAAAGCTCTGATATCGGCATCCTCGTTACAAAATTTCTTCTTACACACATTCCGAAAAGGCATTTCATCGAGTTGACCCATTCTTTTTATTCCAATTATGGTATCGCCTTTGAGCAGCTCATCAAACCCCTGTTAAGAATGACAAGCACAATCTAAACAAAAACATAATCATGGTTTCAAATACAGAATGAAACTAAAATAAACATCGTATCAGATCAAACGAATCTCCTGATATGTGGCTATTATAGATAAGGGCTTTTTTTCCTCCAAACAGATTTCTCAATTTGATGTGTCCCCCAGGTTATCTTAAGATTTCACTGCAACTCCCATTGTACTTTAGCTATACAAATACACCTCAAACACAAAAGGAGATCAAAATACCCTTCTCAAGTAACTATCAAGGACATTTTCATCTATTTTGGGGGAAAGACATCATTTAACATAAAAAGTAATGTGACTCATATTAAAGTGTCTCAGATACAAAAATATGCGCCATGTAGTCAAATTAGGATCTATAAACATTAAACAGAAAAGATGCATATCCAATTAAAGGGTAAAAGATCTTTACTTTTATCAACAATTTACGAGCTTCTTGTAATTCATCGTTGCTATTCCGCTCCTTTTTCATAAGGACTTCCAGCTTGGCCTTTCCTGCCACCAGCAGCTCCTCAACTTTTTTCATCTTCATAGGTAAACCTGTATCTTCTTCTCCCAGATGCTTCAGTTTCAGTAACTTCCCTTTCAATTGCTTTATTTCCAATTCTAGTTGTTCCCTTTGGTTCAGTTGCTTCTCTAACTGAAGTATTTTCATGATAGCAGCCTCCTTTTCCATCTGATAAATGGTATCCCGTCATAATAGTAATGTATCAACAATCAGAAAATGTACTTTTGGTTTGTTTTGGTGTTATCTTGTGCAGTATGCTGATTGGTTATTGTACCGGGAGGTATTTTGGTTTCTAGATGATGTAATCTACATCGAACTTTATGAAGTCTGTAATATTTGGTTTCTTTAAAATCTCATTAATGAAACAGGTGACTAGATGGGTCACTTTTATCTCCAAAAAAACAATCAGAAAAATAATATTAGTTAGAGTTGGCCAAATGGATCTAAAGATATATATATAGGAAGAAGAAAAAATATTAAAAGAAGGGATTTTCCATAATTGGCCATGAAATTGAAGAGTACTTCCATATTAACTCTCCAAATATTACTATTATAATATATTACCACCCGAATCTGTAAAATGTGGACATTTCAACCTCCGCAGTTACAAGCTTCCTTGACCAGGAAGTAGGATCCCGTTAGGAGAGATATAATCCCAAAATACCCTCATACCATCCCTTGAGTATTCTTTCCTCATTGATTTTCTTAGCTGAACTAATTCTACTTGAAAACCCCAAGCTGCCTCTCTCCCTCTTTTGGTTCCTCCCTCATGTTCTTCATGTCTTCTCCTTTCCTATGGGTGAAATTTTAGGAAGTGAATTGTTTGAAGGAAAATGAAAGTTATGGATTTCCAGTAAGGGTTTTAGGATATTCTCAGAGTTGGGGAAAGTTATAAATTAGATGAGAAAGAGAGAGGGAGTTGCCCTCATTGTAGTTATGACTTATGAGAGTACCAACAAGTTTTTATACTATATTACTGTTAGAAAATTATCAGTGGTAATTTTTTTCTTCAGCTACGGCCTAATTTCGAAAAAAAGGAAGGGGAAAAAACAGCTGGTAACGGTGAGGGTTGAAATGTCAGTAATATAAAGATTTTAGGTGTGAAAATACTAAGACTTGAAGTGTCAATCAGGAATACAAAAAATTTGGGGGTATTTATGGAAAAAATCAATAAACAAATAACCTTCTGTTCTTCAACTAGTTTCCATGCATCTTCATCTGCTTGCTTTTGCTCCATGTTTGCCAGTACAATCTGAAAAGTTCCCAAGCACATATAGATAATTAAGTCGAAGGTGTGAATAAAAATGTTAAATGGAACTTTAAAGAGTATTTTTTTCAACATTAATGTAGATAATGAGGATAACTTTTCGAGAATATGATTTAAGGATGGAGTTGTTGGGTTTTATGTCTTGCATACTTATTCGGTGTGAAGAGAAGATGGTGATACATGTAGAGGGTTCGAAGCGAATGATCGAAGAGAATGAGCAACAGTCAGCAGGAGCAGCAAGAAAGGGACAGTCGACCGTGCGGTCGACTGTCACCTTACACCCTCATTTTCCCTTCTCATGTCGATGGTCTGAGAGTTGCCGTCTGCGGCGCTAATGGATTTTTTGGGTGGGTTTGTTGATTCGATTGAAGCTCACTTCATCTTCTGATTAGATCGTACGGATCTAATTGTGTATAACTCTTCAGTATACATCGAATGACTATTCACTACTGTATCAAGATATCTAAACTAGGGTTTTCTAGATCTATAAATACAGTAAACGGCTCCTAGAACGATATTATTCTATTGAGTGCAGAATAGAAAAATATAGTACTTCATCTGCGAGGGTGAGAGTTTCTCCATTGTAAACAGCAACCAAGTTCCAGTTAGGTTTGAGAGAGGGTCGTAGAGAGAACTATAATATTCTTGTATTTTCTCTAGTTGAAATAACATCTCGGTTCTTCCTCCCCGAATTAACGCGAAAGTCCCAACCGGAATAATTCTTGTGTGTTTTGTGTGATGATGTGATTTTTTTGCTTGGTGATTTGTGTTGATTGTGTCAAAGACTCGACAAAATCCTCATATTTTCTAACAAGTGATATCAGAGCAATCAGATTCGTGAATGTGTTCGAGTTCCTTGGAAAAGATGACAGATAAAAATACGAAGATCAAGCGGTTTGACAGTAAGATCAACTTCAATCTATGGAAGGTAAACATGTATGATGTTTTGGTTTAGAAGGACTTGCACCTTGCCCTAGAAGAGAAGAAGTCAACCGACATGAAGCAGGAGAAGTAGGATGAGATTTATTTGAATGCCTTGAGTTTAATCCGGTTGCAATTGGAGAACGAAGTCAAGTTTAATATTCTTGAGGAGAAAAGTGTGGCGAGTCTATGGGCGAGACTCAAATCTGACTACTTCGGGTCGTCGTTGCTAGATCGGATATATTGGAAGAGAAAATTGTTTAGGTTCTCAATGAAGAAAGGCACCCATCTTCAAGATTATATTATGGAGTTCAATAAGGTAATATTTGAACTGAAGGCGATTAACATTAATGATCTTAGCGACGAGGATAAAGCTTTCAACTTGATTTATTTTTTACCAACTTCTTATGATCACTTGATAACTACCATGCTACATGAAAAATCAGCCAAAGAGACAATTACAGTAGCCGGAGTGATTAAGGGTTTAAAGGAAGATGAACTAAGAAAGAAAACTTATAAAGGAGGGTCTATTCCTGCATAGTGTTTTGCGGTGAATGGTGATACTTCAATTGGAAGGGATGCGACATAAGGGTAAGATTCGTTGCCAGTACTGTAAAGGAGCTGGACATTACAAGAGAGACTGTCATAAGTGGTTAAGTCAGAAGAGTGCTACAAAAGGAGGTGATCAAGCCAATATAGTCAGCACAGCTGATTTAGGTAAATCAGGTAATCCTGATGACTTCGAACTATGTATACTTGTTTCAAGTTCTTCAGATATGGAATCAAGTTTGTATCTTGATTCGAAAAGTTCTTTTCATGTTTTCTCCAAGAGGGAGATGTTTTCTACTTACAAGTCATCAACAAGCCGTAGTGTGAAAACGGAGAGTGGTGAGATTTGTAAAGTAGTGGGTGAGGGAACAGTTGAATTGGAGACGCCATATGGTAAAGGGTTTACACTAGAAGAGGTCATGCATATTCCTTCGATACAGCAAAATCTGATATCCTTCGGGACTCTTGATGCCTGTAGCTGCAGGTACACAGCTCGTGGTGGAGTTTTGACAGTTTGGGATAGTCGTCGTAAGGTAATGAAGGGTAAGAGAAGGATTGGACAGGATCAGCACAACCTCTACCAGCTTTATGGGAGCAGAAAAACTCGGCCGAGTGATGAAAGCTCATTGTTCCTAAAGCATCATCCAGTAAGCCGTCACTAGAATTACCGAATCAAGACTGCAACGTTCGAATACCGATTGAAGGTGAAGTCTTGATGTAGGTGGAGTTCGTGTGGAGGATGGCACCTCCATGATTATATCTACATGGGTGTGCCGTTGAGGGGGCATGCAGTTGAAGAAAAACAGGTGGAGAATTGTTCAACTAGCAGAAAAAGCCATCGAAACGTGTTTACAAAGTGAAGTAGAAATGTCTAGAAGAGTTTTAAATCACACAGGTATGGATTCATGTGTATGCAATCCAAGGAAGAGATTGTTGAGTTTTATATCTTGCATACTTATTCGGTGTGAAGAGAAGATGGTGATACAAGTAGAGGGTTCGAATAAAATTTATAGTAAGAGGAAAATCCGTCGACGAAGGATCGAAGAAAAGGAGAAACAGTCAGTAGCAGCAGTCAGCAGAGAAAGGGATAGTCGATCGTGCACCTTCTCGAGTCGATGGTCTGGGAGTTGCGGTCGACCACAACTATGTGCGGTCAATCGTCCACGGCTCTGATGAATTTTTTGGGTGAGTCTGTTGATTCGATTGAAGCTCACTTCGTCTTCTTCGTACGGATCTAATTGTATGTTTATCTCTTCAGTATACATCGAATGACTATTGTATCAAGATATCTAAACTAAGGTTTCTCTAGATCTATAAATACAATGTAAACGGCTTCTAGAATGATATAATTCTATTGAGTGCCGAATAGAAGAAGAGAGTTCTTCATCTGAGAGGGTGAGAGAGTTTCTCCATTGTAAACAGCAACCAAGTTCCAATTCGGCTTGAGAGATGGCCGTGAAAAGAATTGTAATATTCTTATATCTTCTCTAGTTGAAATAACATCTCGGTTCTTTCTCCCCCAGATTAAGGTGAAAACCCCAACCGGAACAATTCTTATATGCTTTGTGTAATTGGTGCGATCTAGTTTGCTTGGTGGTTTGTGTTGTTTGTGTTAAAGACTCAACAAGATCCTCAGTTTTCCTAACAGGAGTCTCAGTGGAGGAAGCGTGAATGTCAACTAAGTTATGATTGATGTAAATAACAATTATATATAAATTTAGCTATCACAAGAATTAATAGAAAATGACCGATGTGTTAATGTATCTAAGCCAGTTGAAGGCTCCATGAGATTCACATCGGCGACATAATGGCACTAACACTAATATTCAGATGAAATTTTGGTACATATAATTAACTATATATATAAGAATGTAGTATTGCAATAACAACAATTAGGAGACAACAATAAAAAATTTAGATAATTATGTGCATGTCTCGTTAAGGTTACTCTCAAGAACTAATTAAGCTTTAAGCACAGGTGACACCATAGAAAAACATATCCTTCAAAATCTACAATAATTCCATTTTTACCTGTTGCTTACCAACACCAAGCCTCTTTCTTTTGCCAAAATTTCGAGATCCTAGCATATGAACTTGTCTGCTCCGCAAATCGACTTCTTTCCTCTTGGCTTCCAATTCCAACCTCAGCCTTTCGTTCTCCTCCAACACCCTCACAGCATTCTCACGAGCTTCAATCTGCGCTCTCTGCATCTCTAAAAGAACAACACCAAACCTAAAGTTGTTAACGCCTAAACAAAGATGGCAACAAAAAGAAGGAAACAAACACAGTCGCAACACGGCCTTACTCTCATTAAAACTCCTATGAACCAAATCCCTCTCCTCCTCCATCCTCCGCAACGCAAACTCCTCCTCGCTAAACCGCCCCTTCAAATCCTCCAAACACCTATTCCTCACAGCAATCTGCCCCGCCAGCAGCTCCACCATCTTCTCACTCTCCATCCCCTCCGCCTTCTCCACCTCCTTCACTGTCACCACCTTCCCATTCCGCCGCAAATACTCCCCCAAAACCCCCTCCCCTAGAAAATCCTCCTCCCTCGCCATCCACCCGTACACCCCACTCCTCTTCCCCTTCGCCCACCCCTCCCTCCCGAACCCCTCCGCCTTAAACCGGTTCTCAAAGCACAATGCATCGCGAAAACCCTCCCAATTGTTCCGAAAACGGACGACTACGCCGCAGGGGGAGTCCGATTCGGGGGAAATCAAGAAGGGGATGAGATGGGTGGGGTTAAAAGGGGTTAGGGTTTGGCGGAGGGGGTGGCGGAGGGGGACGTTGAGGAGGAGGGCGGACCAGGGGAAGAAGAGGATATCGGGTTGGGGGATCGGGTTAGCGGGTAAAGGGTGAGCGGGTTGGAGGAAGCGGAAGAGGGCGAGGTGGGCGGCGCGGGAGGAAGGCCTGCGGCGGCGAGAGGAGGAGGAGGATGGGGAGGAGAGGGAGGAGGCGTGGCGGAGGAGAGAGTGGAGGGGGAGGAACTGCTTGGAGCGGGCGTTGACGCAGAAGGGGCAGCGGTAGGTGCCGTCGGGGTTGAGGAGGCGGGCGGTTTGGAGGAAGTGGAAGGAGCGGGACTCGTAGGCGTCGAAGTCGGACGAGGAGAAGGTCGAGAGGTTCGAGAGGTTGGAATCGGAATCGGAATCCGACATCGGAGAAAAAGGAGCGCGCCTTTTTAGGAGACGGGGGGAGAAGGAGGAGGAGGACTGTCAATTTGTCAGGTAGTGAGTGGGGTAGGGGGTTTATGACTTTCTATTAAAAGGCGCCAACTTCAAGGGTTTAGTTTTAGCCTTTTATTAGAGCATCTATAGTCCTTCACTAAATATAAGTATTATGTATATTTGGTAAAAAAATTCGCTGAAGTCATGTGCTAAATATGCATATTATACATATTTTACTATAGTAGATTGCTATAAATGAGAGTGGATATGAGAATTATGCATATTATACATGATGCAACATGAAGCTGCGTCCGACGAAAAAAAATTATTTTTTATTCATCCGACGCAACTTCACATTGCGTTCCTCAAGAAAAAAATAATTAACCGTAACAAAAAAAATAATTAACTGTAAAAAAATTACAAAAAACTAGTTTTAAAAAAAAATCAAAGAAATGTTAGACGCACCATTTCTTTGAATTTTTTTTTAACTAAAAAAATTCCAAAAAATTGTTGGACGCAACATGAAGTTGCGTCGGACCATTTTTTTTGATTTTTTTTTCTTCCGACGCAACATGAAGTTGCGTTCATTTATTTTGGTTTTTTTCTTTTCGTCTGTCTGATCCCGATCTGAGATTTTTAAATTAGATTGGTAAGAAATTGCATTCGACAACTACAGCACAATAGCTAAATGTTATATGCATTTATCCATATATGCATAATTTACACAATGACGAATGTGGATGCTCTTAAGCATCACAATGTGTTTGCTATATTTTGGCAAAATAGTAAAATTATTGTAAAAATAATAGAGACGATGCTAGAATGTATAAGAGACAAGAGAAAAGAGTATACATTTTTATTCCCATATTTTCTTCAAGTCTATACAAGCCTATTTATAGGCTTACAAAAGAAGTTGAAAGGACAAACATGGAGTAAATGGTGAGTGGAGAATATGGAGATCATGGGGTTAGTGGAGAAAATGGGATAATGGAGAGACATTCACATTAATTGATTTTTAACACTCCCCCTTAAATGTCTCGTAATTGTGGATAAGAATATGCCTCGATACTGCCTCATTAAAAACCCTACCAAGAAAACCCAATGGGACAAAACTTGGTGAATGGAAAAAGAGTGCAGTGCATATCTTTTCTCCCCCTGAAAAGATCATCCTTTTAGATCTTTCAAACGACGCATCCCAATCATGTTTACCATCTTTTCAAATGTTGTTGTGGGTAGAGCCTTAGTGAACAAATCTGCTGGATTCTCACTTGACTTTATCTGCTGAACACTTATTTCACCCTTTTGTTGAAGATCATGAGTGAAGAAGAACTTTGGTGAGATATGCTTCGTTTTATCACCTTTGATGTAGCCATCCTTTAGCTGAGCTATGCATGCTGTATTATCTTCAAATAAGGTTGTGGGGATATCTTTATTGACTGAAAGGCCACACGTTCCCGGATATATTGAGATATCGACCTCAACCAAACACATTCACGACTTGCCTCGTGGATTGCTAATATTTCTACATGATTAGTTGAAGTTGCTACTAGTGTTTGCTTTTTAAAACGCCATGAAATTGTTGTTCCTCCGCAGGTGAACACATATCCTGATTGAGATCGGGCTTTATGTGGATCAGATAAATATCCTGCATCTGCATACCCAATTAAATCTGATTTGGACAGGTTAGAATAATACAAGCCCATATCCATGGTCCCTCAAAGATATCTAAATATATGTTTCACACCATTCCAATGTCTTCGAGTTGGTGAGGAACTATATCTTGCCAATAAATTTACCGCAAAAGATATATCAGGACGTGCATTGTTAGCAAGATACATCAATGCTCCAATGGCACTAAGATATGGTACTTCAGGACCAAATAGTTCTTCATGTTCCTTACGAGGTCTAAACACATCTTTATTAACATCTAATGACCTCACTACCATGGGAGTACTTAAGGAATGAGCTTTATCCATGTAAAACCTTTTAAGTACTTTTTCCAGATAAGTGGATTGATGCAAGAAAATCCCATCTTTCAAATGTTCAATTTGAAGACCTAAACAATATCTTATTTTTCCAAGGTCGTTCATTTCAAATTCTCTCTTTAAACATTGCACGGCTTGTAATAACTCTTCAGGAGTTCCGATGATATTTAAATCATCAACATAAACAGCAATTATAACAAATTTTGATCCTAAACTTTTTATAAACACACATGGGCATATAGGATCATTATTATAACCCTCTTTTATTAAAAATTCACTCAGACGGTTATACCACATCCGTCCTGATTGTTTCAATCCATATAATGCTTTGTTTAATTTAACTGAGTAAATTTCTCGGGAATTATCATTATGTGCTTCTGGCACTTTAAATCCTTTAGGGATTTTCATATATACATCATGGTCTAACGAACCATACAAATAGGCCGTGACCACATCCATGAGGTGCATTTCAAGTCTTTCATGCACTGCCAGACATATCAAATATCGAAATGTTATTGCATCCACCACAGGAGAATATGTCTCTTCATAATCAACACCAGGCATCTGGGTAAAACCTTGTGCGACAAGTTGTGCTTTATATCTAGTAATCTCCTTTCGTTCATTTCTTTTTCGTACAAATACCCATTTATAGCCTACTGGTTTGATCTCTTTTGGTGTTCGGACTACAGGTCCAAAAACTCCTCGTTTTTCAAATGAGTCTAATTCAGACTTAATTGCCTCTTTCCATTTTGGCCAATCATTTCTATTTCTACACTCTTCCACAGAGGTCTGTTCATGATTCTCGTTTTCATTTATGATATCGCGCGCTATATTATATACAAAAATATTGTCGATAATTATATTATTCTGGTCCCATCTTCTTCCTGTAATGACATAGTTAATCGAGATCTCTTCATTTTCATTTATTTCAGGTACCTGATTCTCTTCATTATTAACTATGTCAATGGTCTCTTCTGGAGAGACATCATCGATTTGACAATCATGGTTATTTGCTTCTTTTCTTTTTCGAGGATGTTTATCTTTGGAACCAGTGGTCTACCATGCTTCAAGCGTGTCTTAGACTCACTAGCAATTATAGGTTGTCCTTCAGGGACATCAATTTTGACAGAAGCATTTACAGCTGGAATATGAGATTTTGTTACTCTTTTGTGATCAGTAAATGCGTCTGGCAGTTGATTTGCAATATCTTGCAAATGAATTATCCTTTGAACTTCTAATTCACTTTCTTTTGTTCGAGGATCTAAATTTTTCAATGATAATTCATTCCATGAAATCTCTTTTTCCAACTGTTTATTATTTCCCCCTAATGTTGGGAATAGTGATTCATCAAAGTGACAATCTGCAAACCTTGCAGTAAACAAATCTCCAGTCGTCGGTTCAATATACTTGATTATAGATGGAGATTCATACCCAACATATATTCTCGTCCTTCTTTTAGGTCCCATTTTTTTGC
This sequence comes from Hemerocallis citrina, assembly GCA_017893485.1. Classification (NCBI taxonomy): domain Eukaryota; kingdom Viridiplantae; phylum Streptophyta; class Magnoliopsida; order Asparagales; family Asphodelaceae; genus Hemerocallis; species Hemerocallis citrina. Next base: position 258,298,143 of record CM030360.1, on the reverse strand, counting down.
ATTGTGGTGGGTTAATTGGGACATATACCGCACATCCGAAAATTTGTAAATGGAAAATATTTGGTTCCTGACCATGAACCAATTGTAAGGGAGAATTATCATTATAACTAGTTGGACGGATGCGTATAAGTTGTGCTGCATGTAAAACAGCATGTCCCCAGGCCCAAACGGGGAGATTTGATTTCATAAGCATTGGTCTAGCAATCCATTGGATCCGTTTTATAAATGATTCTGCCAAACCATTTTGAGTGTGAACAGAGGCTACTGGATGTTCCACTTTTATCCCAATTGACATACAATAATTTATAAAAGATTGGGATGTAAATTCACCAGTATTATCAAGACAAATTGTCTTTATCGGATAATCAGGAAAATGTGACCGCATCCGAATTATTTGTTCAAGTAATCTTGCAAAAGCCAAATTACGAGATGATAATAAACACACATGTGACCATCGAGTTGATGCGTCGATTAGAACCATAAAATACCGAAACGGTCCACACGAGGGATGAATCGGACCACATATATCACCATGAATTCGTTCTAAAAATGATAGTGGTTCGTTCTTTATTTTGGCTGGTGAGGGCCTTATAATTAACTTTCCTTTGGAACAAGTAACACAAGAAAATTCATGGGATTGAAAAATCTTCTGGTTTTTCTATGAATGACCACATGATTTCTCGATAATTTTCTGCTCCATCGTTGTACCGGGATGACCTAACCGATCATGTCAAATCTTAAATATATCTGTAAACTTCTAGTTTACAGTATCAGTAAACTTCATATTTACTGTATTATATGATTCAACCATTCTTATAGTTGTATAATACAATTCAGATGAGAAAGCTGGTAATATTTCTAACACATACTTTTTGCCCATCATAGTCGAGGTAATACAAAGATATTCAATAGCTCTTTCATTCATAGTCTCAATATGATATCCATTTAGACGAATATCTTGAAAACTTAATAAGTTTCTTTGAGACTTAGGCGAAAATAATGCATTTTCAATTATGAATTTTGTGCCTTCTGGCATTATAAAATTTGCTCTTCCGGAGTCTTCAATTATCTTTGCACAGCCTGATATGGTATTGACATGTGCTTGATCATTTCTCAGATTAGAAAAATATTTTTTATCTTTAAGAATGGTAGAATGGTGTGTGTAGTAGCACTGTCTACAAGACATATATCCCTAATTTGGATCTTGGATTGATACATATTCATAATCTAGATAAAGAAAAAAATGCGAATAAATAAACTTGAAAGCAATATAAGGCATATAATAATAATGAAGAATGACATTAATTTGAAATAAAATTAAGCTAAAGAAAAACTTTAACAAAACTGAATAAAACATAGTTCATAGCAAACTTAAACATAGAAACAAAATAACACGCATAAAGAAACTTCGAATATCATAAGCATCTTGATCACTTCTGGTCACTTCCATCTTCAGGATGGATAAGAAAATCAGCTGCATCCAGGTGCATTAGATCATCGAGGCCTTCGGTGAAATCATTAGAGTCGTCAACAATAAAATTTGCTTCAACATTCTTTCCTTTATTCTTCAACGACTCTTGATAAAGATCAACAAAATGCTTGGGAGTACGACAAGTGCGCGACCAATGGCCTTGCATCCCGCATCGGTGGCAGATGCTTTCCTTCATCTTCTTATTCATGCCACCATCATTGTTTCCACGTGATTCATCTCTAACATTGTGGTTACTTCGACCACCGGGAAAATAACCTCTTCCTCTTCCTCTTCCATGTCCACGTCCATGTCCGCGGCCTCGGCCACGACCATGATTATTATTGAATGCTATCACATTCACTTCAGGGAATGGAGCAGAGCCAGTAGGACGAGACTCATGATTTTTCATCAATAACTCATTATTTTGCTCAGCAACAAGAAGACAGGATATCAAATCCCCGTATTTTGTAAAACCCTTTTCACGGTATTGTTGTTGCAAGAGCACATTATATGCATAAAACGTGGATAACATTTTTTCCATCATATCAGAATCAGTAACAGTTTCACCACATAATTTCATTTGTGAACTAATTCGAAAAATAGTCGAGTTATACTCACTAACAGATTTAAAATCTTGAAAACGGAGATGCATCCAGTCGTAACGTGCTTTCGGAAGAATCACAATTTTTTGATGATCATACCTCTCTTTCAGTGATTTCCAAAGATTTGCAGGATCTTTGACCGTGAGGTATTCAACTTTCAACCCCTCATGAAGGTGATGGCGAAAAAATATCATTGCCTTCGCCTTATCTTGGTTGGATGTTTCTTTTGATTTATCAATTGTCTCCTTGAGACCTTTAGCATCCAAATGGATCTTCGCATCCAACACCCACGACAAGTAATTCTTGCCGGTAATATCAAGAGCTTCAAATTCAAGCTTGACAAGGTTCGACATGATGAAACTATATATATCAAGAGCTTCAAATTCAAGCTTGACAAGGTTCGATATGATGAAACTATATATATATATATATATATATATATATATATATATATATATAATGTGCAATTAGAAAAAAAAAATATTAGATCAAACTATAACTTTTCAGATACACAAGATCCAATTGAATGGCGAGTGTAGAGCATACTTAGTTATAGTGACCTTAATATTATAATATGAGTATTAAAAAAAATGTAATTGAAATAATTATGAACAAAAAAAAAATACCTCGAATAGTTGAAGTAGAGCCTCGTGCTGATAACATATTATAAAAATAATAGAGACGATGCTAGAAAGTATAAGAGACAAGAGAATATAGTATAAATTTTTATTCCCATCTTTTCTTCAAGTCTATACAAGCTTATTTATAGGCTTACAAAAGAAGTTGAAATGACAACCATGAAGTAAATGGTGAGTGGAGAATATGGAGATCATGGGGTGAGTAGAGAATATGGAGATCATGGGGTTAGTAGAGAAAATGGGATAATGGAGAGACATTCACATTAATCTCTATTACTATAATGGGAGAAGGCCTTTGTTCATAACCCAACCCGTGCAGTGCACGTGCAGGTAAATTTTTTTTTTGCCCTTTTCATTCCCCCCAATTTTTCCCCATGTGCACAGCACATGTATAATAGAGAAGATAATTTGTCCATTTTTTTCTTGCCCTTTTCAATTCCGCCCCCCCCCCCCCCCCCCCCCCCTAAAAAAAATATCCACGTGTGTGCACGTGTATAGTACTAGTTGATTTTTAACAAAAATGAGAAATAGCAATTTTGAGTTTATGATTTTTACCAAAATAGGCCATTTTCAAACTAATTTTCAAAATAGACCACTTTTAAAACTAATTTCCAAAATAAACCACTCGTACTTTCCAACTGCGTCATATTCTTTTTTGTTGACACAATTGACAACTGCGGTCTAAGTATATGCCACAATAATCTAACTCCAACACTTGTGTCAAAATAGTGTTAAGGAGAAAACTATGTTCACCTTAGATCGCAGTTGGCAACTGCGTTCTCGATTGCACTAAGCTCGCAGTTCCCAACTGCATTCCTAATTCAATCTTTCATAGGGTCCAATTAGAAATGCAGTTGGGAACTGCGAGCTTAGTACAATTAAGAACGCATTTGGCAACTGCGATCTAAGGTGAACATAGTTTTCTCCTTAACACTATTTTGACACAAGTGTTAGAGTTGGATTATTGTGGCATATACTTAGACCGCAGTTGCCAACTGCGTCAATAAAAAGAATATAACGCAGTTGGCAACTATGAGGGTCTATTTTGGAAATTAGTTTTAAAAGTGGTTTATTTTTGAAATTAGTTTGAAAAAGTGGCCTATTTTGGGAAAAACGTCCAAAAAGTCTCCCTATGAGAAGCTTCGAATTAATGAGCTTGGATTTGAAGTAGAGTGATAGTGTTTTTGAAAGGATCTGAATCTTTTGACCATTATGCATTCGAGCAAGTTTTCAATCGATTAATTTGGGTGATTATAATTCTTTCTTGCCTATAATAAACACTTGTATCAGATGTGCAAGTTTTGCATCATAAAATATTTTATTGGTGCACAACGGATTGCCGTTTTTATCCAATTCGGATTTCCGTTTTTATCCAATTCGGATTTGTTCACTATATATATTAGAGTGCTATTGGTGCACAGTGGATTGCCATTTTTATCCAGTTCGGATTTGCTCACTATATATATTTGTTCACTCTTACGAGTTGACTTTGTCGGGGAAAAAACTATACATGTGCATACCGCTCACAGCTATATAGGCAGCTATGAGATTTCTAGATGTACAGCATCTCGCATCCAATACATGATGTTCAGAGACTGTTATTGGTGCACAAAGGATTGTCATTTTTATCCAGTTCAGATTTGTTCAGTATATATATTAAATGTAAGGAACCAGTGGAAGCAAGAAACCAATCTATATATTCACTAAATCCAGCTTCCATATACTGAATTTCTTTATATTTTTCTCATGGCTCTCAACGACAACCCCGTCTCCGAATCTGATAGTGATCCCCAATTCCATGTCACTGGTAATGAAGAAGAAGATGGACTAGCTTGGTTGGCAGCAAAACTGATCTCCATCGCCGTTTGTCAATGTGGGAGGAGCTAGCTGGAAAACGAAGGAACAGGCTGGTGAAGAAGGTGAGACTGACAAGGATCGAGAGTCCAGACAATGAGTTGGACGATTGGGAGGAGGAGGAGGAATTTTTTAGGAAGAAGAAGAGTAAAGGGTCAGAATTAATGAAGGTGGTGATGAAGAGAGGAGAGAGTTCAAAGACAGAGAAGAGGAAGAAAAACAAGAGTAGCCAGAAGGAGAGGCTGTCATCGTCGAGGGTGTCAAAGTTCTTCAAAGGGATACTCCAAGGTTTGTTAACATGAATTCTTAGATTTCAGCACCTTGAATCTGAAGAGTTTGAGGCTTGTTATAATTTGCATATATAGTCATGATAACCATACATGGTAATTTTTTAGGATTTAGGACTGCCTGATTCAGTGATACATTTTATTTTGTTATAATTCTTTAAGCTAATTATCCTTTAGAGAAAGCTCATTAACATGTTTGTTTTCGAGTGGGAGGGATCTGACTTAAGACTGTTGATTTTCATCAGTGACACTTGGTCGAAATTTACACACTTTGGCCAACTTGAAAACAGACCAACTATCTAACTCATATATAGGTAGAAACCCGAATGCATAGTATGCAAGCATTAAAAAACAGAAAAAATCATCAAGTCGACATAGTTTTAGCTCAAATCTTTAAACAGCATTTTCCTTTAGAGTTGGATTCTCTCTCCTATTTATACAGGCACAAGAGGGAGGGGGTTGTAAAAATTAACAAACTCTTGATCAATCAGGAGGGGAAAAGAATTGAAGAAAAGTGAGAAGTCGCCAGGTGAACTTGCTCTTTACATCGAAAATATCTTGGCAAAGCTTGAGGTCACTGGCGAAGAAGACCGCTGAATTAAACAGGCAATCTAAACCTACCATTAATAAACTTAAGAAGCTTGAAATGCTTACAGTGGTGCTCGCAAAGTAAGTTGATAATGTGGTTCCACAGTTTATTTTTATTTTTTTCCTTAAACGTTAAACATTAAACAGTGGGTAAAAATCCCTCGTGTTTCATTAAAGAGAATTTAACAAAACATACAACCAAAAATAAGGCTTATGAAGTTCAGATCCCAACATGCTGGGTTCTGGAACTCATACATCCCAACCAACAAACAAAAAATGTAACGAAATCTAGTTCTACTGATCGGCCACCCTCGCCAGAACAACTTTCTCGTACCAATTTGGGCTCACTCTCTCACTCAGTCCGTCGCTTGTACGCAGTTTATCCTCTCCAACTATCGTACGCTCTCCCTCGTCGCCCCCAGCAGTGACCCAAACGACAAGCGTAAGCACCATATTAGAGACACTGCAGGCACTCCACCAATCTGACAACTCCATGTCAAGATTGAGTTCTCGTTCTCATCCCCTCGCTTCACCCTCGATGACTCACCGCAACCTCGCAATGAGGGTAGACGTCGCACCTGACCCCTGCGAGCCCTCTGACATAAATGAACCAAAGGCACCCCTCACTTTAACCAACCAAGGTCAAAGTAGAACCCAAACTATAAAATTGTCTGACAATCGCCGCCTATACCAACTATGATACATTTTGTTGTTAATTGTAAGTCGATTGTAATTTGGATATTAGAGACAAATTTGGATCTTAGGGGCTCCACCTCGTCCACTCAAATTTCAAAACTCAATTTGAAATTCAAATCTCCCCCCTACCGCAGCACTCCCGAATTAGAAAATCCCCCTCCCCCCCACTCTCTCCCCGACCTCCCCCACATGCCTCCACGGCAGCACTCCCGCCACCAGCCCGAGCACCGTTGCGATCTGCGTCGCCATCCCTGATGAAGCCAGCCCCAGTCAGCTCGTCCCACAACTACGATCACGAACGGCGCTTCCAACTACACCCCGCGCGACACCTTCGGCCCGCCAAAGAGCAGTGCTCTCGATTCTCGCCGTCGCATCCCTCTTCGACACCGGAGTAGACCCCAAATGATGGATGCTACCACCATTCCCCCTTCATCCCGCCTCGCGGGTGAAGGCCAGCGCTACGGCGACTGGGACCCGAAATCGAAAAGTAAGGATTTGGGGGAAAAAACAAGAAGGAAAGAGAAGATGAGAGTTGGGAGAGAGAAGTTGAGAGGAAGCGGCGGGGGGGAGGGGGGGGGCAGGCTCAGATCTAGGGTTTGGGTTTTTGGTTTTAGGGTTTTTTAGGGTCTCTCTCTAGATTTTCTAGAGAGAGAAACTCCAAACGTTTTTTAAAACTTTGTCTCCACAGTTTAATTATTATTTACCCAAGAAACAAACTTTTTTTCTTTTGCAGGAAAGATTTGCAAGAGAGGTTTTTGGATCATGGTGTGTTAACACTCCTAAAAAATTGGCTTGAACCCCTCCCCGATGGAAGTTTGCCTCACATGAGTATTCGTACTGCCATTCTAACAATATTGATCGGTGTATGTTTTAAAACTTAACATCGATCAGCACTGGATGGTATATAATGTGTTTCCTTCATTAATCGATCAATCATTTCTGTGTTGCAGTTTCCCATCAATCTTGAACAAACCGACAGAAGAGTACAGTTGGAGAAAAGTGGTCTTAAAAAGGTTTAATTTTACATATATAGTAAGTATCATCTCTTATTCTGATTCACTGCAATAACACGATTTTCTAATATTTATAATGTTCAGACCAGTGATATTTTTTCTCTCAAAATCTGTTGAGGAGACCACGACTAACAGGAAACTTGCGAAACAAATTGTTGAGAAATGGGTACAACTTTAACTTATGTGTTTGCTTTAACTTTTTTATATAATTTTTTTTATGGATATATAGATAGTAGATTATATGATGTTGTGTGTTAGCGCAGAGAAGACTTACGCCGAAGCAGTTAGCACAGAGAAGATGGAGGAAAAGAAACATAGAGACCACCAAAGAGGCGAGTCTCGTGCTTCGGAGAGAGCAAAGAAGATAGATGAGGATAAGGGAGAATGGATTCTGGTGAAGAGTATAGAGGCTAGGAAAGAGGATAGGGGGTCTCCGAGAAGGAGTTTAACTTCAGCGGAGACGACAAGCTTCACGGCGAGGCAGCAATGTCAAAAATGCGCGCAACGCGGTCACTCCATTCTCAACTGCCCCCAACGACTGGCTATGCTATTCCTCCAAGGGTAGTGGTCACATATCCACCGACTGCCCCAAGCTCAAAGCCGGCTTGCCTCTTCCCAAGACGACAAGGTCGACTGCGCAAAGCTACACACAAGAAAGCACCGCAGGAGCAAGGAAGATGACCAAAGCGTCGATCACACCCACTCCTATAATGGCAGAGTTCGAGCGAAGATACGGCAGTGTCGTGATCGTCAAAGTGCAGTCAGGTAACCCAAAACTTCAAGATATCGCAGACATTCTCACGGCAGCGACAAAGCCGATTGAAAATTGGAAATTCGAGCCTCAATAGATTAACCCTAACATCTTCTTAGTGGAGTGAAAAAACTCAAGAAGTTTTAGATCTTATAGGGTTAGAAGGATTGCATTTTTACATCACCTTCAAGAGATGGACGAGGCAATTTGGAGCAACTAATTTTACTGCCATGCCGTTTGTGTGGATCAGAGTGTTTAATTTCCCTTATCAATGTTTGGTAAGATCGGGTTTTCAAAATTTAGTGCGAAGCTTTGGAATCCTGTTGGACATTGACAGAGGAACGAATGTGCACTCGTTCATTTCATATGCAAGGCTTAAAGTGGGTGTGGAGAATAAGAGTGATGTGCCCTCGTCGATTCAAGTAGAGTTCGAGCAAGACATTTTCCAAGTCAGGGTGGAGACGGAGGTGAGGAAAAGCATATCTTTCGGAAGGCAAATCGGGCGTGTGGCAGAGGCTGAAGACGAAGACATTAATGACCTAGAGCTTGAAGACGATGAGGTGGAGGACAGAAGCAGGCCGTTGATTTCGAAGTTCGAGATTCAAAACTCTTTTGGACCGTCAGATCGAAAGCTGAAGTTCAAAGATAGCGACGTTGGTTTCGAACGAGACCAAAACAATCTTCGACCCAAGGGTCGGTTGCAGAGGGGAGTTACTACCGGTCCCTCGAATCGAGGATTGACGAGGACAAAGCAGGGTATGGCACATGGGGTTAGTGAACAGAGACAGCCTGGCTTCTCAAAAGTGATGGATAGCATTGAATTAGAGGAGTGCTCTGAGTTGACCAAAAGTAAAAGCATTTTAAAAACCTCTATAGGTTTGCTTCCCAAAGTTGTAGAGCTAGAAGAAAGGGATCTGTTCACTATTTCTAACTTTCAGCTAGAAGAGTCTGTTAAGGTAGCAATTCAGCATCTAATCAAGAGTAATGTACTGGGCATTAACTGCGGGTCGAAAGAGGGGCAGGATTATGATCCCAACCCAATTTCGGTTGGAAATGAGGATCAATCTTCTCATGGTGGGGACATTCAAATGGAGGTTGCAAAATGCTCAGGACAGAGTTCAGGAAAAGGCAAAGGCAAAGCAGCAAATCTTCAAGGGGAATTGATTCTCCCCATTGAAGAGAGGATTGGTGCGTTAGACGACAATAGAAAGGATAATCGCGTCTCAGAAATGGAAACCGACGCATGGGAGAAACAAGGGGAGGAAGGAGAAGTGGGAGTATTAGGAAGCGTCCATAAGAAGAACATGGAATATCAACGAAAGAGCAAACGGCAGTTTGACAAGTGGGATAGCAATGGCCTGGCGAGGAGGACCTAATCAAAGCAGCATCAAAAATCAAGGAATCAGCATCAGTCTGTGGAGGTATGAATAATAGTTATTTATCTATTCTGAGTAGCCTTAACGATGATTCTCTTATTTACTTCGCCAGTTTATACGGCTTAGCCATGGGGCCCAATAGAGTTGAGCAAATTATACAAGTCAACATTATTAGAGGGAGCCTATAAGGGGTAGAGTAAGGCTGGGGCTTGGGGTTTAGAGAATAAGGGTTAAAATTGATTTAATGTTATACATCTTTTGGAACGTTAGGGGGATAAGGCAAAATTCGAAGATTAGACTTATCAATGATACTATTGGCAAGGGAAAACCTAGTATTTGTGCCTTCCAAGAGACTAGACTAGATTTCCCGACCGCTTCTGATTCCGAACGTATTAGGAGTTTGCCCAATTTTGATTGGAGGTTCAAAGCTACTAACAGCATGTCCGGAGGAATCACAATTGGAGCGGATCGGGATACTTTTGAGATTACCGAAGAAATATGCGGTGCATTCACGGTTTCGATTAAACTTAGATGGAGAAAAGACAACTGGATTCAAGTAGTGACCTCCATTTACGGACCATACGAGTTTAGACGGCGAGGTCAACTGTGGGAGGAGATCAGAGACATTAGAAGCAGATGTTCAGGACCGTGGATTATTGGAGGAGATTTCAACATTACTAAATTCCGATCTGAGTATGGGAGAAGAGGGGCAAGCTATCGTGACAGAGATATGTTCAATGAGATCATAGATGAGTTAGAAATTATAGAGATCGAGTCAGCGGATATAAGGTGCACTTGGACAAATATGCAAGTCAACCCAATTTGGGCCAGGTTGGACAGGATTTTCGTTTCCACGGAATGGGAGGAGGCATTCCCTTTGGCTGGGGTGAAGTTCATGACTAGATTAACGTCAGATCATGTTCCGCTAGCCTTAGAGGATGGGGAAGGGCTTAGAGTGAAGAATCACCCATTTCGATTTGAGAAGGCGTGGACGCTACACAATAATTGCCGCAAGAGTATCAAAGAGTCTTGGCAGGTCAACACAAACATTGGGTCGGCGGTGGGAGCATGAATAAAAAAAATAAGGAGACTGCGTAAATGCTTGAAGGATTGGGCTAGACAAGAATTTGGTCACATCAACAGGAGCAAAGCCGAATTGGGCGATAGAGTGAAGGCTTTAGAGGTGATACAGGAGGATAGAGATCTAGGGGGTCTCGAATGGGAGGAGTTAACTAATTGCAAAGCTGAAATCCAACGGATAGGAGCAATGGAGGAGCAATATTAGAGGTAGAGATCAAGAGTGCAATGGTTGAGAGAGGGAGATGCCAATACAAAATATTTCCATAAAATGGCCAACGGCAAATTCTATTAAAGGGTTGATGATCGGGAACAATAGGAGCGAGGACGAGGCGATTATTAGGAAGCACATTGATGATAAGTTCAAGGAGATGCTGGGATCACGTAGGGCTAATAGATGTCGGTTGAGTGAGGACATGTGGGACTCCTCCAAGATTGACGGGAGCAACGGAATTGAGCATAAATTTACTGAGGAAGAAGTGCTCCAGGCAATCAAAGGATTAGGTCAAGATAAGGCCCCTGGGCCTGATGGCTTTCCAATCTTTTTCCACAAAATTTATTGGAAGATCATCAAGAAGGATCTGATGAGGATTTTCCAGGAGTTCTTTGAAGGAACGGCGGAGGTAGATAGGATTAACTATGCCAATATCACACTGATTCCTAAGAAGGGTGAAATTCATACAATTGAAGATCTAAGGCCGATCAGCTTGCTCAACAGTTCTTTCAAGATTATTACCAAAGTGCTGGCACACAGGATAGCCCCCAACCTCAGCGACGTAGTGGGGGACTCTCAAAGCAAATTCATCAGGGGAAGGGACATTATGGATAGTGTCGCGTCGGCGTAGGAGGTTGTTTATAGGGGAAGTAAGGAGAAGACTAACAGTTTCTTACTAAACTTAGACTTTAAAAAGGCATGCGATTCGGTA